>JAWNNO010000393.1:0-10530 GCA_035044985.1 Lordiphosa fenestrarum | reverse complement strand
TCGAAAGTAGTAAATTCGGTGTCTGTTTAAATTTTTCTTAATTAAGGGTAAGGGTAAGGTCCGCGTGGCTGATCTTTGAACATCAAAGGGCACCATAAGACGCCCTTAGAGCGTTTTACTGATTTCAATGGTAGTCGACCCTTATTAAGACACCGTGCAATGTATTTTATTGAGGCATTTGTATGCCCCAAGGAATACTTCCCTGCATTTTTGTATTTCTTTTTTACTAAAAATAATAATTATACCAATTATACAGATGCTTAAGAAGTTTTCAAAATTTACTAAAAAAGTACAATAATAATAATAAAATAATAAATAACAGGAAGAAAGTCGGCCAAGCCCGACTATAACGTACTTTGTACCAACGAAATTATACGCTCAGCATAAATTTTGATAAGTTATCCTGAAAACTAAATATGTCCAGATGGAACGAACAATCTATCTTTAAAACTGTGGGAGATATGACATTTTTTCTAAATTGCGGGGGCGGGAGGGGCTTGGCCCAAATTGAAAATAAACTTGATCTGCCTGCAGACAAAAGAAGCATATGTCGCATACATAGCAAACCTCTATCTCATATGAGATCTGTGCGTTCATACGGACAGACAGACGGACATGACTCGGCTGTTGATGTTGATGCCGCCATGCAGCAGCAGCTGTCGACCATGGCCAGCAGCTTGAAGGCTTTTGACCGATCGCTGGAGCACAAGTTCGAACAAAAATTCGAACACTTGTGGGCGTCGTTTGAACGCACTATGCTAAGTGCGCAATGTGGTGGACAGAATGATGCATCTCCAGCAGCAAATACAGCGCCCAACACGCAAGCCAATAGAGACGGACTTGCAGCCAGTATACCTCGCACGGTCGGAGGGGCCGATCTTCCATTAAATGTTGCCTCCCTACAGGCCTCGGCGTGGCCACCAGCTGAAATTGTGCCACAGCATCAAGTAAAGAGTGTCGAATATACCGCACGACCCGCCCCAGAGGCCCCACAGGCACATAGCGCCCTTCCAGCTGCACCTCAGACCGCTCCTAACAGCCAACCACACACTATTGGGAAGCCGGACATGGAGCAACCTCCTACTTACGACGGCAACCGGCCCTGGGCGGAATTTAAGCGCTTTCTAGATGACATGGAGTTGGAATATCGCTGGTCAGAGGCGAAGAAATGCCAAAATTTTTATATGGGTCTGCGCGGCCGGACTCAAAGGTTTCAAGCAACGCTGCCAGAGACCACAATACGGTCTTATGATGCCATAACATCAGCCATGCGCGAGCACTTTACGGTTAGTGCTCACACGGGGTACCATGCGTTTCACAACCGCATTCAAGGCCCTAAAGAGTCTCTTGACGACTTTGCAATGGACTTGGAGCGAATGGATCAAGCAGTATTTGGCGAACTATCGGCAGGTACCTACAACAACATAGTGGTTCAACGCATCATTGATGGTATTCGAGAGACCAATTACCAAATCCTGATTGTCGCTAGCAATCCTAGCACACTTATGGACGCACTGGATATGGCTAACCGCATCGACGCACAATGCCGTCGACGACCCGCTAGCGCCGTTCTAAACGTGAAAGCGGTAACAGCCAAGGCCCAACCACAATCTCCAAAACGAAGTGAGCGGAATTCTCGCAGACTTGCCCAGCGCAGCTCAGTCCAATCAACTGCCCCTACGCGACTGTCGGAAAACCAGGAAGCTCGAACCTTTTGGGGCGGAGGTTGGCCACAAACCAGCGCCCACAGCGAGTTGCCCTTTGCTTCCCTCGCTTCGCCAAAAATGAATGCAAAACTGAAAACAAGCACAGAACCACCTCCGAATCGATCTCAGCACATAAATCAGGAACGCCAGCTGCCAGCGCTTACAATCCTGGGCAATTTGGAATTAGTAGAAGGACAGCCGAATAGCATCTTGTCTACCTTCAGGTTTCGTTTTGAACGCCTGACAAAAGCAGGACTAAAGCTTAGTCCTCATAAGTGCCATTTTTTTCGTACGGAAGTTAATTACATGGCCAAATAGTCAGCCAAACAGGATTGGAAGCGTGTCCCCTACAGATCAGCAAGGTGGTGGACTGGCCGCAACCTCGCTGCCTAAAGGATGTTCGGTCATTTGTCGAATTGTGCTCTTATTACCGAAAATTCATACCAGAATTCGCACCAATAGCACGACCCTTGCACAAATTGACCGAAGCCCGATGAGTATGTAATTATTTTTTTGCTGATCAACATGCCTTTGACCTCCTTAAGACCAAGCTAACTACGGCATCCATCCTCACCTTTCCGGACCATGATGGTCCCTTCATCCTGGACAATGACGCTTCGAATCATGGTGGGGGGGCCTTGCTTAGCCAAATTCAGGATAGACAGGAACGAGTTCTGGAGTACTACAGCAAGACTTTTAGCCCAGCAGAACGTAACTATTGCGTCACTCGTAGGGAACTTGCCACTATCACTACCTGTTTGGCCGCAGATTTTTGCTGAGCACGGACCACGCTTCACAGAAATGGCTCTACAACTTCAAGGAACCGGAAGGTCAAGTTGCAAGATGGATCCAACGCCTCTAGCAATACTACATGGAGATTTGACACCGCAACGGCACACAGCATGGAAACGCCGATGGCTTATCCCGCCGGCCCTGCGGTGAGTGCCGGATATGCGAATGAGCTTAACAAAATTATCACAAAGGCATAATTTTTCTGAAAATTGATGCCGATGACTACGCGAAACGCCAGCGACGATCTACCAGCCTCGTTTCTGGTGTTGTGTCTCCGGTTAAAGTTGTGCGAAAGCATAACATGACCTCGAGCCGGCTAAAAACTGCACGTTTATTTTAGGTCACACATAGATCTTAGGGTCCTTAATGAGGCCGGGTGATTATTTGGGTACGATTGACTTAAAAATCCAGGAGGATTTTTGACGTTTTGGCAAATGCAAATAATTGTTTTGGGGGCCTTTTGGCCGCTTCCTCCAAAGAAGAGAACCGTGGGGTGTACAGAATTTTTAATCTTATCGGTGCAATTGCTGTGCAGCAGCAAATGAGATGTTCAAGAGCTTCTGTGAATCCAGGCTCCAAGTATCTCCTGCAGGTGTCCTCTGTCGTTATGCCAAGCTTTATCGCATGAGCGGCTGCTAGGCAGTGTCCCGTTAGTATGCCAATGAGCAGTCTACAGTCTCTTCTCGGGAGCTGTAGCAGATAGTGCGTAAGTTTTATGTCTCTTGTCTTGCACATAATTTGAGAGACTCTGCATCCGCTGGTTTTTCCCAACTTACCTCAGCTTCTTTCCCTGCTATCTCCTCCATCTTTTGCAGCACTGTCTGCCATCTTGTTTCCATCGATGCCCTATTGGCTGGGAATCCAATAGATTTGCACCTTTCCTGAGATGCTAAGGGAATCTAGTGCTTCCCTGTTCGCCAGGACATTTCTGGAGTTGATGGAGTGTCTCTGCGCTGCCTTGATTGTCGCTTGGGTGTCCACGTAGATATTTGTATACCCTGTTCCCATTGAAAATGGGAAAAGGGGGATCATGAAGTTGTGCGAATGTATGTAACAGGGAGAAGGAAAATTTTCCGACCCCATAAAGTATATATATTCTTGATCAGCATGAACAGCCGAGTCGATATAGCCATGTCCGTCTGTCCGTCTGTCCGTCCGTCCGTCCGTCCGTCCGTCCGTCTGTCCGTCTGTCTGTCTGTATGAACGCGTCGATCTCAGAGACTATAAGAGATAGAGCCACAAATTTTTGCACGAAGGTAGATTTATGCTGTACGCAGATCAAGTTTGTTTCAGATTTGGAAAATTCCCACCCGTCCCCCTTTTATCCCCAAAAAACCAAGACCTCCTCTAGAAATTCTAGACCTAAACAACCGTCAGATCCACAATTTTCAAGTTAGAGCCTCGTGGTTTAGTATACATCAAGCTAGGCCCAATATCTATTTATTCTAAAAAGTACAATCAGATCGGACCAAAAACACCGGAGTTATAAGCGAAACAGTTGAGCTGATAAGAGCACCAACCCAGTTGTTGATCAGGACTAGAAAAGTATTGCCTACATTTAGGATGACATCTTCAAAAATTCAAAAACAAATAAATGAAAATAAATGAACAGGGTATTTTGTGGTCGGGAAACTCGACTGCAGCGCCCTTACTTGTTTTTTTTTTGTATGGAGCGTGAATTTCCGCCAACTCCGCTGCTTTCCTTATTGCGAAACTTCCGCCTGGAATATGTTGCAGTGGTTTGGCAGTATGTATGCGAGCTTTTATTTCTGGCTCTGCACAGTATACGGCGGCTCCGACTCCTAGGTCCACCTTTTAACCGTCTGTAAAGAAGTGCGTTGCTTCTAGGGCCAGTCCTGTACTCCAGTCTTCTGGTCCCAATAGTGCTGCTGTGCATGTTGAGTTGATCTTTGGGATAATGTATACCGTCATATTATTGATCTCTCTACCAATCATGCTGTGTCCATAGCTTTGTAGCGCCATGTTGCCTTCCGCACACAGACGTTGAGCGGTCTTTTGTGCCAGAAGGCGTGCTTGAATGTCCAGGGGGTTGATACCTAAGATGTGTTCTAATGCAGACCAGTGCCTGTCGCTGGGTCTTCTCCATCAGCTTTAGCTATGTGGTTTTCTCCATAGCTTGCCACCATACCAGTATACCGTGTAGCAGAATCGGTTCTATTACTGAAATGAAGAGCCAATGCATCAGACTTGGTGATAGGTCCCAAGTGCTACCCAGCATCTTCTGGGATGCATATAGATGGTCGCCTTCTTCACTCGTTCTTCCACATTTGGCTTCCATGACAGTTTACTATCGATTACCAAGGTATTTAACGGGTTTCTTTTGCGTTAGCGATATTCCATTTATCTTTGGTGGAGTCCATTGCGGTACCTTGTATCTCTTGGTAAACAGAATGAGGTCCGTCTTCTCAGCATTAATACTAAGTCCGGCTTCTGTGGCCCATTTTAGTATCTCTTTGAGTGTAGAGTCCATGATTGAGCTGAGAGTCGATGGATATTATCCCACGATAATTATGCTTACGTCGTCGGCATATGCGGTTATCTTGGGTCCTTTCTCGCGGAATTTCGATAGCAGTTTGTTAACCACATAGTTCCATAGAAGGGGTGACAGAACTCCGCCTTGAGGCGTGCCGCTGAGTGCCTCCTTCGTCATGGTTGTGGTACCCCACTCGGCTTGTACTCTCCTGCAGCTCAGCAGGTTGTATATCCACGAGTGCAAAGCCTTTTGTATTGATACAGCTCTTAGGCTGCGGTCTTAGGTTGTTGAATGCAACGGATACTTCAAGGAATGCTCCCAAGGCATACTCTTTATGAAACATTGCTTTCTCGATGGTAGCTACCACACCGATTTCCCTTTCGTGTATGCGTGTTGGTTGTTCTCCAAGGTCAGGTTCATGCCTCTCTTATGTGGAGGTTTTCTATTTATTATTTATTTATGTGTCATCCTATATATTATTGTACTAGTCGCAGAGGAAAACAGAATAAAAAAACATTGAAATTAGTGGTGAAATAACTTACTTACTACATACACTATAATCTAAAAACAGTTTTCCTGGAACAATATTAAAACATCGACTTGGATGTTCAAGTTTTCAAGAACATTTCCGTTGTTATTGTAAATTAAAACTAAAATTTAATTTTAAATAATTGAGCTTTATTTTACATTTTTTGTTTTTGGATATGCTTTATCCTTCTTATGTTTCCCGACAATTTAATTTAAAATTTAGTTTTGTGGTGAGGTTCTAATTTTATTTTAAACAGCGTGGCGCTTCTTATGGTGTGGGAGGTCTAGTAATTATTCCTTAAAACAAGCAGAAATGAAGTGAGGCTAATGGGCCTGTAGTCTTTTGGCTGCACATGACAGCATTTCTCCGCTTTGGGTAGGAACACAACACGTGCTGTCCTCCAGGCCACAGGTACAAAGCCCCACCCCAGGCAGGCTTCAAAAATGGACTGTAGCCATGGTACGACTAAACCTTTGGTCATTTTTAGCATGGCGGAAATTATGCCATCCAGTCCGGGTGATATTTAGCTCACGATCGAGTCGATCGCATATCGGATTTTTCCTGGAGTGATTAAGTTGGTTGGGATGTTAGTTTGTTTGAGTAGGTCCTGAAGCGTATCTGTCTCGGTGACTATAGTGCAGCCCGTTAAGTGCGCATCGAGGAGAGCGCATGTAGCTTTCTTGCTGCTTTCTGTCCAGTGACCTTCGTCCGTTTTTAGTTGACTGCATAGGTGGCTGCTTTGAAACCAGCTACCTGAGTCTGGCTGCTTCCGAGACCTTCTCTATGCTAGAGCAGAAGGTTCTACGTACGTAATGTTGCTTTGCCTTCCTTACTTCTTTTTTGAATAAGCAACGTCTTATATTATACTTCTCCCAGTTTAAAGCATTCCTGAACGTCCTTCCTCTGCTCTTTCAGTTCTGGGGTCCACCATGAAGGTCTGGTCCCCCTTTTTGTAACTGTGAGCTTACACGACGGTTTGTATGCTTCGATGAGACTGGCAGTGAGCGTCTTCACGGACTTCTCAATATCTCCCACCATGCGTCGGCGGTTTTAATTCCACTGTCTTAAGATACTGCTCCCAGTCGGTATTTGGGGGGTTCCTACAGACGTTTCTAGTTTAACAATAGTCGAATTGGATCTTGAACTGGATGTGAAAGTAGGGGGGTTGACTTCCTTCAGATAAGTTTTGATTGTGGGATGTGGTTGGGTGTCCAAATGAAAACACCTGAAAATGTGGTAGGGCAGACTTCGACTTGAGTTGTGGTTTTGCACTGGGTTAGGGGTTGCGGCTGCGCACAAAAAACTTTGGGGTTGGGAAAGGTGACGAAGGGTAAAAAACACGACTTTGTGGTTCTCAATTCAATGCAAAAAAAAAGGAAGTTGCATATATATATTTTTTCACTTCAGGGATATTTTCGATAACTATAATTACAGGAATATATGTAAACTTATCGAAATAGGAGTTATTATTCTAAACTATATTTACAGGAAAATTGGGACGAGCGGAATGAAACTCATCTAAACATCCCGCCCCCCTTGCGACATAGTGCATTTTAACGCTTAGCTTTAGGAACTTCGACTTCAGACTTATTTTCCATTGTTTTCATTTAGCTTAGGATAAGTATTCTTTGCCGTGAAGGACTAGGCGCTGCAGGATCCCGACAAAATCCACCCAAACACAGTGCTCTGTGCGACAGGTAGGCCTCCTGAGCTTGGGAGAAACCCTGGGCGGATGATATCCGCATAGACATCGGACCCCAGGATCACAAACACCGTGGATTGGCGGTAGAAATGCTCGTCGGCCAGTATTATATTGTCGAATTTTTCCCGAACGCTAGCATCGATTGGACGACTGGGAACTCGACATTGGAGCTGAGGATCCACCTTGAAAACGATCTCCAACCTGAACTCCGGGCACGTCTTCGACCGGAGCACTGCTGAGCATGCTTCTTCCTGCCCAACTCGAACCATAGTGAGCCGGAGGGCCGCTGCAAATGACGCGTTAATCCGTGACACTGGAGCGCATGGGTCAATCAAGGCACACTTCTCGTACTCCTTAAAGCCAGTGTCGAGTTTAATAATAGCGGTGGGCAGGACGTTCGGATGTCGATGCTGCAGCAGTGAGGTCAGTGACGGCGGTTGGATGCGCGATTTGGGTTGCGTTTGTGGGGAGTCAGGTTGTGGATTTGGAGAGTCAAGTCGAGACTGTGGTGAACCCGGTCGAGATTGTGGTGAGCCAGGTCGAGATTGTGGTGAGCTCTCACGACTACGCTCGTAGAGATGAAGCAGCGTGTGGTGGTTCCCATGACAGATCCTGCATGTGTCACCACTACGGCACGATCGCTCAGAATGTTTGTGTGCCAAACAGTTCGGACAGTATTTGTTGATCAATACTGCCCTCAACCGTTTTTCTGCGTTTAGTCTGAGGAAACGCTTGCATTTTTTGAGCGGATGGATACCGCGGCACACTCTACAGCGGAAGGACATCGTTCCTCGAAGGTGTCTATGTTCATCGGCCAGTTGCCCTTTTTGCCAGTGACGTGGAGCCATCTTCGCGGAGGAGGACTACATAAAAAAAATAAAAACAGCATACAAAACATAGAACGGATTGGTGTATGGAGCTTATATACTTGTTTGAAATTGGGAGTAGCAAGATTGGATATTGGATTCAATAGGGAGTAGGACAAGTTTGGATATTGGCCTTTTGATGATGCCTCGAGCAGTGACAAGCTCTACTACTCGGACCTTGTCATCGGAGCCGGGACAGGTTTTATGGACTCGGCCTAAACGCCACTCATTGGAAGGAATATTGTCTTCCTTAACAATAACCATGTCCCCTTTCTCGAGGTTCCTTGCGGGATACTTCCACTTGTTTCGTTTGTGGAGTTCCTTTAAGTACTCGTCTTTCCAACGAGCACAAAACTGCTGGTTTATTGCTTTCAGACGTTGCCAGCGATTCAAAATAGAAGACACGTTGTCCCGGATTTCAGGCTCAGCGACCGATAGCAGCGGTCCTCCGACCAAAAAATGGCCTGGACTTAACGCTAAGGAATCAGCTGGGTCTTCGGACATTGGAGATATGGGTCTGGAGTTGAGACATGCTTCAATTTTGGATAGGAGGGTCGCAAACTCTTCAAACGTATATTTTGTAGCCGAAGTGGACTTATAGAATATGGACTTGAAGCTTTTGACGCCTGCCTCCCAAAGGCCGCCCATATGCGGCGCTCCTGGAGGAATGAAATGCCAAGTCACATTCTGATGGCTATACGTGTTGGAGACATTTGTCTTAAGGGCTTTTAGGAAATCATTTTGGAGAGCCTTGGATGCACCCACGAAGGTTTTGCCGTTATCGGATTGGATTTGCAGTGGGCATCCTCTTCGCGAAATGAATCGTGCGAAGGCTTCTAAAAACTTCTCAGTCGTTAAGTCGGATGTGGGCTCCAAATGGATGGCCTTTGTCGAGAAGCACACAAAGACGCACACATAGCCCTTTGTTATGCGACAAGCACGTCCCGTGAAACTCTTAGTGTCGAAGGGACCAGCGAAATCCACCCCGGTATGTGTGAACGGTCTAGAAAACGTAGTCCGTTCTACGGGCAAGTCACCCATTAACTGCGTTTGGACTCGCTTCTTGTATACAACACACACCTTGCAGGAATTAATAACGCCTTTGACCAAGTTCTGGAGTTTCGGAATCCAGTATTTGGACCGAATCAATCGGACTATTAACTGGTTACCACCGTGGAGGGCAATGCGGTGTGTGAATTCCACCAAAAGGCGTGCAAGTCGACTGTTGTATGGAAGAAGAATTGGATGACGCTCATCATAACTGAGGGATGCCGAAGATCTTACCCGACCACAGGCTCGCATCACGCCATGGTTGTCTAGGAATGGGTTTAAATTTAGAATCGAGCTCGATGAAAGAACCGATTTCTTCGCTAGCAATCGAGAATACTCCTCTGGGTAATGCTCTCGTTGGGTACTAGCGCTCAGGGTCTCAAGAACTGCAGCCAACTCAATGCTGCTGAGCTCGTCAGAAATCTTAACTGGGATTTTTCGACAAAGTTTCATAAATCGGATCACATAACCAAGTACGCGGATGGCTCTTCCAAAATCGGAAAATCTCCCTAGGATATCGGATGAAGTTTCAATGGCTGCGCAGTGTGTTCTTACTACGCGTTGCTCTAAATCAGTTTCTGGAGCTAGAACTTCTGGCATCCTCCACCTTTCGGATGGAGCTGTTAGCCACTCAGGGCCGCACCACCACAATCTGCTGTTGATTAACTCCTGGGATGAAACACCACGACTTGCCAAGTCAGCCGGGTTGTCTTCAGACTGAACATGGTGCCAGTCGTCCGCGTTGCTACACTGGCCGATCTTAGCCACCCTGTTGGCTACAAAAGTGGTCCACTGACAAGGGGGCTTGTTTAACCAAGCGAGGACAATGGTCGAGTCGGTCCAAAGGAACATCTCGAAACTAGTCAGTGGGAGTTGTGGAATGATTGCCGCACATAATTCGGCCAAAAGAACTGCCCCACAGAGTTCCAAAGGTGGAAGGGAAACAGTTTTTACCAGAGCCACTCTTGTCTTTGATGTAAGGAGAGAGCATGATACTCCTTGATCGCTCTCGATGCGAATGTAAATGGCTGCCCCATATGCGCGCTGTGAGGCGTCGCAAAAGCCATGATACTGCACCTTTGCTTGAGGAACAAACTTTAACCACCTCGGGATTCTAATCTGGTCAATATGGATATAACTCTGGAGATAGTCTAGCCATTTTTTGAGGAGATCACTAGGTAGATTCTCATCCCATCCTAGTTCTCTTAGCCATATCTCCTGCATAAAAATCTTGAACTGGACAATGAACGGAGCTAACCAGCCAGCTGGATCAAACAATTTTGAAATTTGGGAAAGGACTTCGCGTTTTGTGTATGCAGACTTGAGATCTGATTTGGAAGCAATAAAAAAGAAGTCATCAGTGGTAGCTCTCCACCGAATACCCAATGTTT
>JAWNNO010000392.1:0-399114 GCA_035044985.1 Lordiphosa fenestrarum | reverse complement strand
AAGTTGCCTACACTTAAACTCTCATAACTTTTTTGTTCTACACCTATTGAAAAGTTTTAAGGCAATTAAGAAAGAAGAAACCTGGCGGAAAGTTTCGTTTTCAGACAAAAATGTGATAGGATGACGGATTTCAGAGCTATAGGCCCAAAAGTAGAAAAAAAACCTTAATTTTTTCAAAATTTAAAAACTTATCGAAATTAAAGTGCTTAAAAATGCAAACTGATAAACAAAATTAATGTTTTTTTTTAATTCGAAAATAAAGTATTTTATTAACTTTAAGAAAAGCCTTCACTTACAAAAATCGGACATGAAATGGTTTTTTCAAAAATTTTTTGGTGAATAAGGGCAGACTCACAAGTTTCATCACTAACTCAGCATTTTCACAAACCAAGTGGAATTCATTTAGATCTTTAATTTAAATCTCACATAAAACTTATTACGGCTCTTTACACTTATGCGTGACTTAATTTGTTACAAAACTGTCAATTTCCTTCAGAAATCGCTGTGGCTGTATTTTTTTTTACCTTGAGTGATGTATGGGCCCAAACGTAAAATAATAAAACATTTTTTTTTTGCAAAACTAAGTAGTTTTATTCTAAGCACTTTCAAAATAAACACCACCACTTCTGCGGTTGTATGCCTTTCTTTGAGTCTCTCGAATGAGGCCCCAACAATAATCAGCCATCATACTAATTCCCCAGTTGCCTTGGTATCGGTGCTCAATTGACATCATTTCCTGGTGAAACCTTTCTCCTTGTTCATCGCTTTCGGCCCACAAATTTTCAGGGGAAGGCGTCAAGGTGCGAGTTTAAAAAGTGCATTTTCAAGGACATTGTGGAACCTGTTGAAAAGGAAACATCTTTGAATTAATCTCCAGGAAGGACAAGGATATTTCCTCGGCCAGGTTCTTATTACCTGAACCCTAGCCAGATATACTTACCAATTTTTTCGAACGTCTTTAAAAGATTTTGCACCAGTTTGTGATATTTGGAGCTCTTGTTGTTGCCTAAAAAGCCTTTCACGACATCCTTAAATGAGTTCCATGCTTTTTTTTCGTTTGTTGTCAAACAATTTTCAAATTTTGCGTCCTCGAACATTTTTCTAATTTGCGGACCTACGAATGTACCGCTCATTATTTTGGCTTCGGACAAGCGTGGAAAAAGTAAGCGTAAATGTTGCATTGCGCTATCGTTTGTTTTTATTGAATCAACAAATTTTTTCATTATCCCCAACTAAATGTGAAGTGGCGGCAGAATAATGTTTTCTTTCTTCACAAGAGATTTGTTGACAACGCTTACTTCTCCTATTTTATCAGCTTGTCTTTTCGGCCAGGACTTGTGCTTAAAATGATTCACTTTGGCGCGACTGTCCCATTCACACAAGAAGCAGCAATGTTTAGGATAAGCAGCTTTTAAACCTGTTAAAATTCCAATCACTTTTAAGTCCGCCACTACTTTCCATTCGTGTTGCTCGTAGCCAATAAATTTCAAAAGTTCAACCAGACTCGCATAATTCTCCTTGGTGTTAACAGCGTATCCTATTGGAATGGAGGGCTTTCTTCCACCTTTATGAAGCAATACCGCCTTTATGTTGTATTTACTTCCGTCAATGAACAAGCGCCATTCGTTCTTTATATAATTATTATTTAAGGCACTTAAAAGTCCAGGTACATCATGGCAATAAATAAATTCCTTAGCCTTGGAAAAATACTTCTTCAGCCCGTTGTTACGTTTTCTATAAAAAGATATGCTTACTTCTTTGGAAAGAAAGCCGAAGTCCTTCATTCGGGATGCATGTAGATCAGCGTCTATCTTCGACAACTTTAAATCGCGAACCCAGTCGATCAACTCTGCTTGATTAATAAGGTGTGGCTTTTTTTCCAAAGCAGTGAATTCTTCTTCGCTTAATATATCGCTTTCGATCTTACGGCGCTTTATGGAGCTTGGGGACATATTGGAGCTGCGCAGTTCTTTGAACGAATCGCTGGTTTGGTTACGGAAGAAGCATTTGCATATTCAACACAATGTTTTTTCCCACGGGTTTTGGTTCCAGAAATCTTGGTAAGGCAAACGTAACAATCCTTCTCGTGGTCCACTGGTTCCCTCCAAATCATTGGAGTTTCAAATGAAAAGTTTTAAATTTTTCCTGAAGACCACTTTTGCAAAATTCTACGGCATCTTGAGCATAATACTTGTGGAACCCAATGAGCACCTTCATTTTTTATTGCCAGTCCGAAGTAATTAGAATACGTTTTTTAAGCGACTCCGTAATGCTATCTCCTCCACTAGAGCCAACATACAGCCCGCAAACATAATAAGTTTTATGTGAGATTTAAATTAAAGATCTAAATGAATTCCACTTGGTTTGTGAAAATGCTGAGTTAGTGATGAAACTTGTGAGTCTGCCCCTATTCACCAAAAAATTTTTGAAAAAAACCATTTCATGTCCGATTTTTGTGTGTGAAGGCTTTTCTTAAAGTTAATAAAATACTTTATTTTCGAATTAAAAAAAAAACATTAATTTTGTTTATCAGTTTGCATTTTTAAGCACTTTAATTTCGATAAGTTTTTAAATTTTGAAAAAATTAAGGTTTTTTTTTCTACATTTGGGCCTATAGCTCTGAAATCCGTCATCCTATCACATTTTTGTCTGAAAACGAAACTTTCCGTCAGGTTTCTTCTTTCTTAATTGCCTTAAAACTTTTCAATAGGTGTAGAAACAAAAAAGTTATGAGAGTTTAAGTGTAGGCAACTTTTGAAAAAATCGAAAAAACAGTTTATCGATAATATCTCTAATAACAGATTTTTTTTTCATGTCGATTTTCGTGCTCAGAGGGCCAAAATACTTTAGAAAAAGTTGGTTTGGTGAATTGGGGGAAGATCGACTTTCATTTTGTCGAGCAGTGTAATATGTCGGAACCTCATAGCTCCCATAGGAACAATCGGTCGGAAAACTAGTTTTAGCATGAAAAACCTTTTTCTCTTCAATGGAATCGTCTCCATACTTTGCATTCGTAGGTTTTCTATGTTTTTAATAATTCTACCAAGTTTAATTAAAATCGGACAACTATATGGTATAGCTGCCATACAAAAGATAGGTCTGAAAAACAGTCTTAGTTAGAACAACTTTTTTGTTTTTAAAGGTAGCATCCTGCAAATTTGTATTTGTTTGTTTCACATGATTTCACATAATTTTACAAATTTTTGGCCACATCGGATGACTATATCATATAGCTCCCATACTATCGATCGGTCTGAAAATGGTAAAAAGAGTATTTTTGAAAATATTTAAGCGAGCACTTGCAAGGGTAAAAAAAACTTCGGCACAGACGAAGTTAGCTTAGCTTTCTCGTTTAGTCTAGTTAATGGCCCATATTGCGTGGGTTGTGGGTGGATCTTTAAATGGTACTCCATCTCGCCGTTTTTTGGCTGAGGAGTAACACCTCTAAGGAACATGCAACAGACCATTATGCCATCATAAGTTTAGTTCTTAAGAAAGATATTCAAGAATTTAGGTTTGACCCATTCTGGAGGTACCTTAACCAATTGAACGAATAACGCGATTTTTTGATATAATGTTCCCAATGACCCTGTCTGTGCTTGCTGAATTTTGTAGATTTCTATCTTGTACCATAAACAACTAAGTTAAAATTGTTGTCGCTTTGTGTTGCTACTACAAAAGTACCAATAAACCGCGAACCTAGGGTATAGTTGAAAAACTGGGTATGAGGCGATGCTTACGGAAGTGACTTTGTCGTACTGCGTTTTCGGTAAAAGTTGAAAAATATTTAGAGCGTTATTAGACTTATAAGTTCTTCGGTTGAGTGATGAATTGAATAAAAGTATTGTTCGTGCGTTTTCAAAATAGAGAGGTCCAGTTCGGGCGCAGGTTCAAGTTCAGGACATTGAAAAGTTAGAAGTTTCGTGTGTGGATCCAAAAAAGCCCAACGGTCGTTCGGCGTTCGTTTCGGTACCGGATTGCAGCCTTCATTCGAGCTGCAGTCTCCATACCCCACCTTAGATGGTCAGACTGGTCTGAAAATTTAATTAAGAGTGTACCAAGATTCGGTTTCCAGCTTCTAAAAACGTTGTTGTAAATGCATGTGGAGGCAGCCAGAGGGCACTGCCGACGCACAGTGGCCGGATTCGCGAATTTGGCGTTGCAAAAATCAATTTTTGATGTTCGATTTTTTTGAGCAGATTTTTTTAATTCAATAAAGGGAACCCCAGATAGCCCAAAAACTTTGGTTTTTCGAATTTGGTCAATTAGTTTGGTTGTTACAGTGGTTCAAAGTTGAAGAATTTTTCAAACTGCTGAATTTTTAATTTTTTTGGTTACAAATGTCAATTTTGTGAGCGTATAAAAACCAAACGGTAATACCGATTTGAATTTGCTTGATTTTTTTGAAAAGATGCATTAATTCTTAACGTGAATACATTAACAAACTTTATTATTTCAAAGTTGAATGTTCCACATTCAAGTTTTAGGTGGACACTATTTTTGGTTGAGTTTTTTAACTTTGATAGACTCGAAAATATTAATTTCACCCGATTTCAGTTGTTTCGGAGCATAGGTATTATATATTAGTCTAATTATTAATGTATTGTAAAAAATGCAGCTGCCACAACCTGCAACCTTAGACGTTACATTGATATTTGCGATTTAATCTACAGGTAAATAATATTTGGGAAGAACAAGTACAAACGAAGAAGAACGTTGCAGGCAAAATTTTAAAGCGTATTTTATGATTTACTGAGATAGGTAACACATAATATAGGTAGTTACAATTGTCCTTTTCTGATTTTGCGCTTTACAACTAGCAAGTGGGTGGATTTTTTACCTACTCTCGAGTGACCCTTTCAACAGGTACAAGCTATGTTTAATGTTGCTCATTGTCTTTTGATGGTGTTGTGAATTGTTACCTAATATTGCGTAACCCTTTCAAGAGGATTTAGTTTTTTTCAGACCATGTAGTCATTTTTTTACCTGTTGCTACCTGTGTTCCTTGTGTACATACTTATAAAGGGCTTACTCCAGTAAAGGCAGATTATTCAGACTTGAACAGTCGAGCGAAAAAATACGCACACATAGTGATATTTGTTTTATCGAAAATGGACAACAGCAAATTATTTGAGTTCTTCAAAACCGCGGAGTCACAAAAAGCTTTCGAGTCGTTAGTAAAAACCGAACTGATTATTTGAAGGATGGGGAAATCATTACGACGAAAATACAAAACATATTCTACAGACTACAATCTAAATGGAAATCAGCAAGTCGGACTGAGAAAAGATTTATACAAAAAAACTCGATTTGGCTTGATGGATTTTCTTGTTTCGAAGGTAATCCATGGAATTCATGCTCAAGTTGGCATATACTCTTCCACGAAAAGGAGACGACTCTGATGACATTACCAACTCCAAAACAATGGAAAATAGAAGGAAACAGGATATACAACAGAAGTTCTTGGCGGAGCTCGGGCTAAAACTCGACTGCCCGAAGCAGTGCTATGGAAACACGAATGATGGAAATACATCCCGGAGATTCTTCAACGACGATTATGCAACTGCTCAGATAACAGGAATTCATCTGGATGTCATCAAACGGTTTAAGAACATTCTCAATGTCTTAAGCTGCGGCAATAATGTTGATGCTAGAAAATATGGAAAATATGCCAAGGAGACAAGAGATATTTTACGTGCAAAGTACCCAGAGAAAAAGCTTACTCCTACTGTTCATAAAATATTGGATCATGGTGAGCAGCTTATAAAACAACAACTTTTATCGATGGGAGAGTTGTCAGAGGAAGCCCAAGAATCCAAAAACAAGGACTACAAAAGGTATAGATATGCGAACACGTGCAAAATATCTCGACATCAAGAAAATACAGACCTTTTCAACATGTTGTCGGCCTCCTCTGATCCTCGTATCTCATCTCTCAGACACATCAGGACACTCGCGGAATTAACCAACGAATATTCCCCAGAAATATTAAGACTATTAAGCACTAATGATATGAATACCTATACTGACAACATTTTACAAGAAAATTAATCATTCCCAAGTTAGAGCTAATTTTGTATGAAGTACAAATTAACTTGTTATACATTTTTTTTTAATTTTTAATATTATTAAAACTTAATTTTTAATAAATCAATTAAAAAAAATTAAAATACGTAGACTTTTTCATACAATTTTTTCGGAGTATTAAATTATGAACTTTGGCAGCCGATCCTGTGTCCCCCTGTTAACCTACAAAAATGAACGTACGCTCATTTTAAAGCTACAGTAATTCTCTATCCTCGTCCCTTTGAAATTTTTCAAATATCTCTTTCCGTTAAAAAGTTATGATTTTTGCAACGCCAAATTCGCGAATCCGGCCACTGTGCGACGTTAACATCATCGTTCATAACAATTTCTCGTAGCTTAAACAGGTAAATCCATCTTACTCTTGCTCAGACTGCCAAAGTTTTCTTTCGAATAGTTTGCAAGAAATGTCGAAAGCGCTCGCTCTTGTTGTGTTAAATTTACAAATTTCTCCATTTTTCCCATTCAAAAGAAAAAAACAAACAAAAATTAAGGCGCATTTTTGTTTTGTTAAATTTTATACTAAAACTTTTGTTTCCATTTGTTACTTCCAGATGTTGTTATACGTGAGGCTTAGCTAAAAAATGTCTTCGGCCATGCTACGTGCTCCCATTACTTTCATAAAGTTTTCAGGCTTAAAGCTTAGCAACCATCATTTTCAATGGAGCCAAGCAATTACCCCAGTCTATGGGCCACTTAAATTGACCGTGGCTAAGTATTATGTACCATTTAAAGCAATAGAGCAAACACACAAAAGAAGGCAACAAAAGCCGCAACACTTTATTGAGATACCAGCCGCAGCAAACATAAATAGTTGTAGCACTCATACGACCTGTTGTACACAAATTGCCAGCATTGTATTCCAGTGAAGACGGAGCCAGAGTTCTTGGCCCCTTATCTTATCGGCTTGAGTTTATCAAAAAGATATTTATGCCCAGTGGCCATGCATAGCAAAAACGAAAGCTAAATAAAGTCGGATATTTAGATACTCTTGCAGTTTATTTTATAAAGTTTGCTACTGACTTACTTAAATCCCACAAAATAAATGCTTTTGATGTTGAATATATAACAAAAAATCACCATTTTGTTCCCGATATTAATGGGCATTTGTGATTTAAGCAGTTGCATCGCGTGCCGGGACCTCATTATTCTATTTAAATGTGTTTTGTCATTCTAATTACCTGGCGTCACTCTCTGCGTCAACACCAAACTGAATGTGTTATTCAAGCTAACTCTATGGACTTAATTGAACTGAACAGTTTCTTTTATTTGTTAACAAATAATATAGCTTTCCATCGAAAAGCCACATAAACAATTTCATCCAAAATAATTGGCTCATGCATAAATATTTGTTACCCCATTGACGCAGTTACTCATTAATCCAAAGTACAAATTTAACGCAGAACATTTTTGAATTCTTATTTTCATTTTTAATTATTTTCCTTTATATTTGTGTCGCACATTTGGCTACACATTATGGGAGAACTACCAAATCACATTTCTATGGAAAACTTTCTTAGCTTTCTCAAACTTTTCAGTTCCGTCTGTGCCAAAATTAAAGCAGAGAGTCCAGAAAAGCTTGTTAATTTTTTGTTTTTCTGTTCATTTATTAAAGCTGTCAAGCTCGAATCAATAAATTTTCGGATGAGAATATTATGAACGACTAGTTTAATAAGTAAGCACACAAATTTGCATTACACAAAGCATGAAAGTAACGAAAATTTTAGTCAGATTAATATATAATTAAATAAAACCCCACCGTGCGCTACTACGCCCCCCCATAAACTTTATATTAACCTGTCTAAAATTGTCATCTATCAAATCTTTGTGATAATCCCGACCTCGCAATTTGTTAAAAAGGACAAATCTGCCACAATTTTTAAGATAAAAGGTTTGTATCTACTGGACATTTTTAGTAATGAGTGTGGTTTATCGATTCGCCAAAGGAATGGTGAAGATTGGATGAATGATAGTCAAGTTAAAGGGAAATCCCCCGGAATTGAGGAAAAACAAAAATTTGATTTTGCACCGGGAATTATAATTCCCCCGAAAAAATCACAGAGCTCTTGAGGTCCATTTTTTATACTATTGAACGGAACGTAATCTAGACTAAGCGATTTCTACTGATACCCAGCATAAAAAATGCAAATCTTTAATACACCTTTTTCACCAAACAAGAAGTACCCTACACTCAAAAGGTTCCACTCGCTTTTAAGCAGGTGTGAAACACAGATACCACAGTATTTTCATTGGTTTTAGTTGTTTTGACATTTTATCTCATTTAAGTTCGCCTCCAATTTCCAGATGTACATACTTCCGCCTGAAGGCTTTTAAACGAATGTGTGAATAAAACGTGTTTTTTGTATCAACCCAATTTGGATGGCATGGTAAGCACATGGATAAAATATTTAAGCAAAAAAATATTTCGAAAATTTTAATGGCCATCAATTTTTATATGTTTTTATGACTGGTTTAATTATACATTCTGATATTAAAAATTTAAGGATTGCTGGCGGCCACTTTATTTGCCTCCGAAAACGCTTTATACACGTTGTAACTTGTGTCGGTGGGTTTTTTGTTGGATGTAAATCACAATGAGCTTTGCACGCTCGAACAAAAGTGGCTTGTTAATCGGTTACTAATAGATAGATGCGTGCTGTTAGCTCAAGATGATCGCTTTAAAGTTTAAAGAGTGACAGCGCAATGACGATAAGTTCTGTCGTGCGAACACCAAGTGCTGACTAATTTGTTTTCTGTTTTTAATGTGTCTGCACACTTTTTTTTCAGATTTTTAGTCAGATTCAGTCAGCTAATTGAAAAGACGTGAGTTAAGTTAATGGAGTATTCTAGTCTAGAATTTTGTCAAAATACATTTTTTAAATTTGATTTTACTAATCTACTTATATTTAGATACACACAGAAAGTTTCAAGTCAAACCAGCCAATTTTTTCAGCACTAATCGCATATTTGTAAAGAGGTTTTTCTCGATTTAACTTTTTCTATACGCTTGACATGATATCTTAAGTTTCAATGGACCCATTAACTTGAAATTTTGTGTGGGCCTTTTTTATACATTCATATATTGATCGAAGTATACTCAAAAAATTTAATTTCTCATTTTTAGAAATTCGCCCTAAAATAATTTTCCTTTCTTGTTTTTAGACAATTTTTTCTTAAACTTAGAAAAAACAACTCTAAAAAAAGATTTCTTGGAAAATAATTTCTTAAATTTAGAAAATCGATTTATTTTTTCTTAAATTTAGGGTCATTTTCCTAGATTTTTTCCTCAATACTTTCTTAAATTAAGGGCGAATTCGCCCTTGAATGTAGAAAAAAATACATTGCACTGTGTCTTAAAATAGGGAAAATCGCCTTAATTTAAGAAAGCACATTTCTTCGCCCTAAAATATAGGAAAAAAAATTCTAGAAAATCGCCCTAAAAAATACAAAAATATTAAAAAGACACCCCTTGTAATTCTCAAGTACAAATTCCGTGCATTCAGAATATAAAAGGGGCAACTAATATATGCTGAAAAAATCGCCCTAAAATATAGCATAATAATCTAGAAAACCCCCCTAAAATTTAGAAAAATAGAAAAAGACAGAGCATGTGATTCTCAAGTTCGAATTCCCTGCTTTCGGAATATAAAAGAGGCAGCTGAGTGCTTAGCATTTGACTGAGTTCTTTAATGTGACTCCCGCGAGTGCTTGGTAGTCGAGAGCGATAAAATGCCTTTCGTGTTGAAGTTTCCCCGAGGTCCCGAGTTCAAGTCCCAGGCAAGGTAAAGTTAGAAACTAAAATATTGATTACTAATTAAAATGTGATTTTCAGAAAGAAACTTTAGTGAACCAACAGAAAGAAATATCTTATAAAATAATGTATAAGGGGCTTAGTGTTAGTAGTCTTCTTCCTGTTCTGTCCCCCTCTCCCCCCCCCCCCCCCCCCCATTCCATTTCCTGTCTATGATAGTTGAAAATGTTTTTTTCTAAAACCTAAAAAGGTTTTTTTAAAATCCAGATAATGCTTTTCTACAATTAAGAAAATATTTTCTAGCTTATAATAAATATTTTCTGAATTTCAGCAAGTCTTTGTCTTATTTATATAAATAATTTTTCTAAAATATATGGCGAAACGCCTTTAAACCCTTTTTAAAGGCGATTTTCTAAATTTTAGGGCGATTTTGGATTTTTTTTTTGAGTGTAGGATCATGTACAAAGTTTGATTTTTAGTATTTTAATAATAGTTATGATATCAAAAAAATATGCAAAATAAACTAATTTTTTGGTTTCCTTTTCGCGAAAAAATGCTTGTTTTTTGTCATAGCAATAATCTTTTTTTTATGATGACTGGAAATTTAATTTTTTTTCTTTTTTATTTTTGCTTTGTTTTGTTGAAGTATGGACGAAAAAAATATTTTTCTTTTTTGTAATAGATTTTTGAAAATCTTCACATTTGCTTTTCTAGATTAGAATACTCTCTTAAATCTAATGGGATCCACATTTTGTCTTAAATACTCCCCTAGTGACACTTTTATTGATTTCAAATCAAAATGATATGTTTTAATTAAATTAAAGCCACATTTTAAGTATAAGTATGCACTTAATGATGTTATTGTATTCTTTCATAGCCTTGCCAAAAGGGTATAAAAATTAACTCTCTCACAAAGATTTCGACGAAGATGGCGCAATCGTTGCCCTGCATTACTTTATTTTTACCCGTAAAGGTTGGAATATTGGACAAGAGTAAATTGGTGCGCCCTTCTCGTCCCACTGGCTCATTCAATTTATTGCAATTATGTGTAAATTGAGTAACAAAAGCGAAGAGCAAGGCAAGTAGTTGTAGTGGCGAAGCGGTGGACGAGAGGGACAATGCAAGGTTGAATGAAAAAGCTGAAAATCATTAAAATATGCACATGATTCGCAAAGTTGTTTTGGACAAACTTCGTTTAAATTCATACAGAGCAAAGACAGTGCGTTAGCTGTCCAGATGAGACCTGTAAAGATGTTCATGATTCCAGCCAGTGGAGGAGGAAAATACATTTTTATTTCTGAATTATACCCCTTTTGACTGCGTCTCTGGCTTGTGCGAATGTCGCATCGGTTTCAATTTAATTAAATGTTTTGATGCATGACAGGACACCACCAGCTAGGACACGGTTCTGGGCATCGCACTTACTTATAACTTATTCGCATTCGTTTAAAGATACGAACTCAAGTTTCAGCTTGTGTACGCCTCCGTGCATCTTGTGGTGGCACAATTTCTGAAGGCCCAAAATCAAGTTCCACTAATGGCCAACATCGCCGAACACTTTCGACTGTCCAACTAATATGTACTAATGTGACATGGGGATTTCCACCTCTTCACTTTTCCCGTCCTCTTATTCTCTTTCCTCTGCTCTCATGTCTGCCTAAAAGCCATTCGAGTTGAAAGGATTTTAGTTTGGTCAGCTGACCATAATCTTGGTGCGGTGTGTGAGTAAGTTTCACAAATTAACCCGAAACCGCTGACACACAAAATCCGCAAAATAAAAGCCTTTCCGGCTAGATTTAAATAGTTGGCTTAGTTCGTATTAAAAATGTTACGAACCGGCGAGACTCTTGGCCATTAAAGAAATATTTCGCCTACATACCAAAATGCTTTACAACCAAAAATGTAAAAATGTAGGTTTGCCAGAAAATATGGAAATTTGCATTTCATGTAAGTCCACCGACAGGTTGAGTAATTATTAAAGTAAATTTATAATTATCTCTGGTCAGTGATATAACCCGAGCTGACATTCATATTAAAAATGCAATTATTCGTTATCAAAATATAAATTCTGATTGAAACTGATGCTGCACTGATTCCAGTGGCCAAATGTGCGTACTTTCGGACACAGTTGAACGAACTCAAATTCATTGGCAAGTTAGGGGACTAATATCGATATATGTTTCTATATTTTATATTGGACGGAAGTCGTCGATGTTGACTTAACTTGAACATGTCCGATTTAAAGAGGCAGTTGATTTTTTTTTAGGAGAATGTGCTTAAAAGAAGGATAGAGGAAAGGCAATTACTGTGGTGTACACATAATCGGACCTCCTTAAGCTAAATTTAACAAGCTTAACTCTTACCAATTGAAATAGCAGGCTTATGGAAAATAAGTATTTTCGCTGCTGTTATAAAAATACCATCCTTTACCTAAACAGTTGCAGCTTCAGATTAAAATAATCAGCAGGTGCAGCTGAAATCAGCGTTTTGTTGAAGTTTAAGTTCTTTCCCCTCCACATCTCTCTTACATACACACATTTTGCTTGTTTCTTTATATCCCAGTTGCCTCTTTTAATACACAATATTTTCCACTCCATTACTTTGATAAGAAGCAAACAAAATTGAAGGCAATTAAGCAAGCTAATGACTGGTTATCCAAAGATTTGAGTGTTTTGCTTACAACTTATTGCTTAAGTTGGTAAATTTTGAAGTAGCGAATGTTGTCTTATCAGTTGGATGAACTTTGTTAAACAAAGCAAAAATTAGTGAATAGATTAAAAAAAAACTCTCCAAAGAAAAAAAGTCGCCATCTGTCAATTAATTATAATTTCCGGTTACGCAAAAAACTTTGTACCTTTTGCTGGAAACTTCTAAGAGTATTAAGTACTCCGCACACAACACTTTGAGTTGAAGAGCAAAGTAAATTTTTGTTGTCAGGCAATTGCATCAAAGCATACACGGAGAGAAAACACCGAGGGCATTGCACTCCAAACGAGCACAAAAAGTGACATTTGAAGAAACATGCTCTTATTTTAAGCAACAACTTAAACTTGTTATTCAATCAGAGAGCTAAAAAAATAAGGAAATTGAATTGAGAACAATACATGCATTTTCTAAGAACTAATGAAAGCGAAAGTCGACTTACCTGTTACTCAGTGGAATTAATTTTAAAAAGTTAACTAACGGAGCATTAATAATAATGTAAATATATCGACATTATGTCTAAAAAGTAAGCAACATTTTTATCGCCCTTATAACTCTGCCATTTATTATTCGATCAATTATAAAGGATATAAAAAAGTTGCATACTTCTCTGGGCCGCATGTGCTGTTTGTATTTTCTCGTGTCGTATATCTCATATGAGATGGGTGAAAAATACCTCAGTAGACTGTCAAAAAAACTCCTGAGAACTCCGACAGAACAAGGCCACATACAACATTACATTAGCACTTGCAAGGGTATAAAAACTTCGGTACAGACGAAGCTAGCTTAGCTTTCTCGGTTTTTCATAATTTGTCTCTTTTTATATTTGGAGATTTTTTTAAAGTATCCCCACTAATGACAAATGATATCTATTGTGAAGGGTGTTACGCAGTTTATTCTCATAAATTTATTTTTAATTTAAATAGTAAACATCTTAAGAGCATCAGTAGTCAGCGGATCGGGAAAACACTGGAATGAATGGAAAAAGCCGACACAAAGTTTCAGGAGAAGCTTTTGAAAAAAAAATTAATTAACCCACACTAAAACTACAACGTTCACTGATGCAGCTCTCCAACACAACAACAATAGCAACCACAAAAATGTTGCCCAAATTTACACACTTTTGAATTAATTTATGTTTAAATTTTTCTTCATATTTTCCACCAAATTGAAAAAATTTTCGTCTAACAGAATGTGCGTGGATTTTCGATGATTTTATTATCCTTGCGGCAAGTTTTTCAACTAATCTTAAGGACATTTCCACTAAAAACAAACAAGAATTTCTTACTAAGACTACTTTTCTGACTCTACTTTTGTATGACAGCTATACCATATAGATGTCCGATTTCAACCAAACTTAGTGGAATCATGGAGAAGCATTTAAAACTAGTAAATACGGAGTCGTTTGCACTAAAAACAAAAAAGTTTTTCTCACTAAAACTAGTTTCTCGACCTATCATTCCTATTGCAGCTATATGTTATAGTGCGTATTTGTACCAGAAGACTTCGTGCAAAGTTTGGTCACGATAGCTTTAAAATTGATGGACAGACGGACATGGCTATATCGACTCAGCTCGTCATGCTGATCAAGAATATATATACTTTAAGTGGTCGGAAATGCATCCTTCTATTTTTCACAAACATCTCGATAATTTCTATATACCCTCTGCAAGGGTATAAAAACTTGTTTGTTTTCAGTTATAAAAATAGACGAAAGTTAACTTCGCAGTTTGTATACCCTTGCAGCACTTTTGTCTAACTATTTTGAAGGCCAATTCCACTGAAACCCAACAAGTTATTCTCAATAAGACACTTTTCGGACTCTACTTTTGTATGACAGCTATACCATATAGATGTCCGATTTCGGCCAATCTTAGTGGAATCATGGGAAAATATAGCAAACTAAGAAATACCAAGTTTGGAGGCGTTTCCTTTAAAAACAAAAAAGTTTTTCTCCCTAAAACTAGTTTCTCGACCGATCATTCATATGGCAGCAATAACCTATAGTCATCCGATTTTGACAAAACTTTGAAAAATTGTTACATTGAAAACAAAAATGTTTTTCTAACTAACCTTACTTTTTTGTGGCAGTTATACTAAATAGATGTCCGATTTCGACCAAACTTGGCAGAATCATATAGAAGCATTTAAAACTAGTAAATACTGAGTTTGGAGTCGTTTGTATTAAAAACAAAAAGTTTTTCTTACTAGAACTAGTTTTTCGACCGATCGTTCATGTGGCAGGTATATGTTATTGTCATCCGATCCGGCTGGCTCCGACAAACGTGCAGCGTATTTGGACCAGAAGACTTCGTGCAAAGTTTGGTGGCGATAGTTTTAAAACTGACGAAGGAGATAGCATAGAAACAGACGGACATGGCTAAATCAACTTAGCTCGTCATGCTGATCAAGAATATATATACTTTATGTGGTCGCATAGCTTCCTTCTATGCGCTACAAACATCTGGACAATTTGAATACAGCCTCTGCAAGGGTACAAAAACTTGTTTCTTTTAAGTGTTTATTTATAAAAATACTTTGGAATACGCCCAAAAAGTAAAAGAATTTTACAAGACACCGCTTGCCGTCTATTTCGAATTCACTGCTCGCGGAATATTAAGGAGGCAGCGGATATTTGGCTTGCTGAGGCTCTAAAATATAGAAATTTTTCTGTGGAAATTCTACCTTAAATTAAGAAAAAACTTAAAAGACACCGCTTGTAATTCTCAAGCTCGAGTGCCCTGCTTTCTTAATAAAATAGAGGCAGCTAAGTGCTTAGCAGTTGACTGAGTTCTTTACTGTTACTCACACGCGGGCTTTGTTGTCGAATGCTATAAGTTGCCTTTCCTGTTGAAGTTTCCCCGAGGCCCGAGTTCTAGAAAATAACATAATGATTACTAATTTTAGTGTGATTCTCAGGTAGAAAACTTTTGTGAACCTACAAAAAAATAATAACCTATGAAAATAAAATTTAAGGGGTTATATGCATCTTAGTGTCGTCTCCCGCTTCTGTAATAAAATTTGTATATATCTAAAATCTAGAAATGATTATCCAAAGTCTAGAAAATGTTTTTTACGATCAGGAAATTGCTTTCTTGCTAATAGTAAATATTTTTTTTTAATTAAGGAAAGTCTCAGTCCCATTAAAAGAAGTTAGTTTTTCTAAAATATGCGGTGAATTGCCTTTTACACCGCTTTTAAGGCGAATTTCTAAATTTTAGAGCGAACTGTTTTTATACAATGTTTCCATTAAATTTCAATTTTCAAGTTAGAGCCTCATGGTTTAATATGTATCAAGCAAGGCCTATCTATCTATTCTAAAAAGTACAATCAGATCGGACAAAAATCACCGAAGCTATCAAGGAAACAATTGAGCTACTAGGGACACCCACCAATTGTTGGTTAGGACTAGAACCGCTAAATAATGTTGCCTACTTTCAGGATGACCCTTTAGCTGTGTCAAAAACCGTTTACATTCAACTCCAAAAATTCAAAAACAAATAAATGGAAACAAATGAACAGGGTGTTTTGTAGTCGGGGCACTCGACTGCAGCGCCCTTACTTGTTTTTTTTTTTGAGTGTAGGCTATCTTGGAAACAGTTTTATTGACCCAGGTTTTGAGTCTTTTTATACCCTTGCAAAGGGTATTATAATTTTGCCCAGAAGTTTGCAACGCATAGAAATATTCATTTCCGACCCCATATATATAGTTTATATAGTTTATATATTCTTGATCAGGGTGACGAGCTGAGTCGATTGAGCTTTGTCCGTCCGTCTTTCCGTCAGTTCGTCTGTAGGTTTTCTATGTTTTTAATAATTCTACCAAGTTTAATTAAAATCGGACAACTGTATGGCATAGCTGCCATACAAAAGATAGGTCTGAAAAACAGTCTTTGTTAGTAAACTTTTTTGTTTTTAATGGTAGCATCCTGCGAACTTGTATTTTTGTTTGTTTCACATGCTTTCACACAATTTTAAAAATTTTTGGCCAAATCGGATGACTATATCATATAGCTCCCATACGAAAGATCGGTCTGAAAATGGGAAAAATAATATTTTTTGAAAATATTTAAGCGAGCACTTGCAAGGGTATAAAAACTTCGGCACAGACGAAGTTAGCTTAGCTTTCTCGTTTTTATATGTGGGCCTTTTAGTGCTCTGTCTGACGCCATCCTCGTACCTTGTACCTTTAAAATTAAACGCGCAGATGTTTGAAATGGTGTTTCAGTCATAAAAAAAACTTAGTTGATGCATGAAGCAGTTGACACATTATGACAAGACAGCGGATTTTGCATATTTTCAAAAAGAAATTAACCGAAAGAATAAGGCATCATCTTAAACAATTTGTTCTCTGCATTTTCTGATTAGCTGACTGTTCAACATATGAAATAATAATTTAAGTCATTTTGAAATTAATTGCGAATTTTTGGACGATTTTTAAACGTAAAGAGTCGGCACAACAGTCGTATATAGTACCTATAGTAGAATGAAAAAATGTAATTTTTATGTTCCAACAAAAACGACATACCTGCAAGCTGCAGATGATATTATGCGTAGATAATTTGGTCATTTGCTACAACATTATACATTCAAAAGATTTACTTTCACCCTATATTTAGCTTTTTTCTTTATTTAAAGAAAATTTCCTGTTTTTTGACAGATTTATCGAAAATATAGAGCCCCCAATATATATAACGTCCATTTCATTTAAGAGAGGTGGTTACCATGCATCTTAGTGTTGTCCCTTCAAATTCTCCCTCTCTTCACTCACTTCATATCCTGTCTAATACTCAGAAACTCTATTTTCCGTTCTTAAATCTAGAAAATATTTTTTCTAAAACTAAGAAAATATTTTCTGGCTTATGGGAAATGGTTTCTAAATTTTAAAAATGTTTTTCTAAAATATGTGGTGATTCGCCTTTGTCCGCCTTTTCGAGTATTTTCGAATATCTTTAATAAGCAGTTTAAATATTAAATATTTTACTAGATTGACCAAAACAAAAAGAACTGTTGTCGAGTTAAACGCGATTTCATTCATGGCAATACAGTAGTTTTGATCTAAATTTTACTTTGGACTGATCTAAATGAATCTCGGTTTGGAAGGACTTTCGGATCAATGGGATCCAATTATTATTTCGCATTCCCCTGCATGTATCAAGCCCAAAACGAAACCTCTGTTATTGTTTCCCTAATTTGTTGTTTCTTCATCTCTTTATTCATTTGTTTTGGTATATTGAATGCAAGTTGTTAACTCTCCATTAAATAAAATAATTCAAATTATTCCAATAACCCAATTGTATGTAACGTGATGCAGGGTAAGCTCAGCAAACTCAGCAAGGCAAAGAGTTTAAAACTTAATCTTAAAAAACTTTTATGTAGAATTTTAAATCCTTTCAGTGGACATAGTCGGCTCGGGTTCAGCTAGTAACTTTATAAATTTTTTCTATGTGTATTGAAGAAAAGATCCAACAAATCTAATCGTAGTTCGAGTAGAATCACTATCAGTGATAACATTTGCGCCAGCAAACTTAAAAAATATTTTACAAGTTAATGTGATATTAATGTCTGCTGCCTGTTTTGCAAAATTGCTCTAAGTTATTCAGACCTGTTGTTGTTTCCGATCTTGAGCAGTCCAATTTGGTAAGAAATCTGATTGCCAAGAATGGATAAGAGAATGAGATACAAATTCAGTTCACAGAAGAGTTAAAAGCCCAATAATATAATCGATTTCATAAAAAGGAAGATTTATCTGGTTCCTTTGCTATGTCTCTCAACTCTCTCAGCATTGTCCATCCGTTACAAGCTTCTTATTTTTCTTACTTTAAGTGACATCCACTGAGAAGATAACCTTTCAACATGTGGAATTAAGCTTTGGTGTGCATTTTTAATGATTTTGGCTTATATCATGTGTTAGAGGTTTTACGCAATTACATCTAACACTGCCATAAACATAAGTTCAGCTAGCCAACCTTTAATTCAACGAAGTGTTTGACCTAAGATCTTGGGCATGGTGGGGATTAAAAATGAAATAGAATCGTAAGGCTTGAAAAAGTGAACTGGTGTCCAAATCGATTTCAGCTAATGAGAAATACACTTTTCATCGAAATTTAAGAAAAAATTAACTTGTTTTTGGAAGAACACTTTTCCCTCTGTTCAGTTTTAAAAACTTACCTCAAATTTAATATTTTTCGGTTTGTTTTCTTCACACAAAACTCGCACTTTTTATTATTTTTGTTGCTTATTTGTTTACAATTACTTATTTTTTGCTATTTTGTTTATTTAAAACACTTGTGCGAAATTCAATTTTTTCACATAAAATTTCTAATTTATTGTAATTCAATTTGTATTTTTAATTTACGAGCTTAAAATTCAATTAGGCTGCAAACTATATTGCCGCCGGCATTTATGCTTTAGGTGTTATTTTTCCCAGCATATTTCTTGAATATTTGGTATTAATCTTGCCACCAGCGAAGCGAAGCGAACTTTTCGAACTGTTCGCGCGCGAAGTTGCCGTTGAACTGAATGCACAGAACTGGCGGCATGGCAGAGGCTGGCTATTCAGTAGCGACGAAGGTCATAATTTGCCTACGAATTGGACCTAACTTTGTACTTACGTGTACGCTGTCCAAGAAGATGATACAAAAGGTAGCAATATTATTGAGTAAACATATAAATTTGAAGTGTTAATTTAGTCCAATATTTTATGCCAATAATTGTTGTAATTTCTGTTAAAAGTGTTTTTATTTAAAAAATTTGGTCCGTTGAGTGGGTGGCAGTGTTGCCGTGCTGCCTGCCTTACTTAATTTAACGCCTGCGCCTTGCCTGTTTCTTGATTTTGTGCTCTCTGTGTTTTTATACGCAAATTCGTAAACAATACCGTGTGAAATGATAGCGGCACGTGCTCAATCGGTGAGCATTTTTTGTGGTAGCTTTTTGGTGCAAATGTCTCTAATCATTTCACACCAGACGGCTGCCGCTGCTTGCTTGACTATGGCCAAGTATGCCTTAAGTAAGCAATAAATTGTTATACAATATCTCTATTTTATTCATTCATTCTCATCTAAACACAAAAACTGCAAGTTTAATCAATCATTGACTTAACCACACCCAAGTTCTGTGCGAAACCATCCATTCATAATCGTTATGATGAGCAGCTCTCTCGGTCATTGTCATTGTCCTTGTCATTTTATTGTTCTGCTGATGACCCATATTTAATCAACATTAATCCCTGGCTACGCCTCCGCCCGCGTTTCACCACTCAAATTATACTGTTAAAGGTGCCCAGTAAAAATTTAAAAATAAATTTCCAAGAAATCTGACAACCTAACAAGGGGGCAGCGCATCATTTTTGATTGATGACCCGAGCTCCTGCCAACATTGCTGAAAATTTAATTTTCCACAGGATATCCTGTTGCGCGTCCTGCTGCCGGTTTTAAGTGCCACGTCATTTGGCTGGATCTGATGCATAGAAAAAATGAAAAAGAAAATATCGACCAATTAAAGGAAGGTACAGTGAACATTCGCAAATATGCAAAGGCTTAGCGCAGGTTCATTTCAAACTCGCTCTTTGGATCCCTGCATGATGACTGATGAATGTTGCTGCATTACGAAACTGAAATAAAATTGTATAATTTATTTAGAGAATTTATCTCAAAAATTTTGGAAAATTAATAGTTTTGTGAACCTTTAGAATTAAGTGAATTTATTATTTTCATTTCTTCAAACACTTTAACAATTTTAATAAATTTCTTCTTCAAAGAGCACACGAAAATCATCTTTTGTCACCACAACCCTTTAATATATTAAACAAGTAAGGGCGCTGCAGTCGAGTTTCCCGACCACAAAATACCCTGTTCATTTATTTTCATTTATTTGTTTTTGAATTTTTGAAGATGTCATCCTAAATGTAGGCAATACTTTTCTAGTCCTGATCAACAACTGGGGGGCTGCTTTTATCAGCTCAACTGTTTCGCTTATAACTCCGGTGATATAATAGATAGATATTGAGCCTAGCTTGATGTATACTAAACCACGAGGCTCTAACTTGAAAATTGTGGATCTGACGGCTTTTTAGGTCTTGGATTTATAGAGGAGGTCTAGGTTTTTTTAGTGATAAAAGGGGGACGGGGTGGAATTTTTCAAATCTGAAACAAACTTGATCTGCGTACAGCATAAATCTACCTTCGTGCAAAAATTTGTGGCTCTATCTCTTATAGTCTCTGAGATCGACGCGTTCATACAGACAGACAGACGGACAGACGGACGGACGGACAGACGGACAGACGGACGGACGGACAGACGGACAGACGGACAGACGGACATGGCTATATCGACTCGGCTGTTCATGCTGATCAAGAATATATATACTTTATGGGGTCGGAAAATGTTCCTTCTCCCTGTTACATACATTCGCACAACTTCATGATCCCCCTTTTCCCATTTTCAATGGAAACAGGGTATAAAAAGTTGATATCGTTGACACAGCACAGCATTTTAAAATGTTGAATTTTTTGACTTGCGTAGTCAAGACTCAAATACAACTTGTGCAAACTTTTCGATGTATTGGACTATTCACTTAGGGAACAATTAGAGAATTTCATACTTGGATCAAGAATGTTCGATGTCAGAAGTTCGATAAGAATGAAAATTCTTGATCCGAGTATGAATTTTTTAATCCCGATTTTCTTGATCCAAGAGCTTTAATACTTGTCCAAGTACGAATCATTCTTATATCAAGCAGAATAGTTCTTCAATCAAGTGCTAAACATATTCAAATTTAAGATTGCTGATTTTTGAATCAAGAGCATAAAGCATTGTCAAAAACCGAGAACATTATTTCTAGTATTAAGAGCTCATCAGATTCAAGAGTAACGATCTTACTCTTACGTCAAAAGCATCACAGATTCACAGATTAACATCAGTTGTTTTTTTCCATTGTGTTTAATTTTATTTTATTGAAATTAATTGTTAAACCATGTAGCAAGTTAAAGCCGGCTTGAGGAATACACAGCACCTCAAAGCAGCATCAGTCTTTGTCTGTCAACTGTCAGTCGAACAGAAGTCTCTCTTTCGTTGCCAGCAATGCCATAACTGGTTGGGAATTCCAAAGCAACATGAGTGTAAAAATCTCTGCTCGATAGCTTCCCCACACACCCCTCCCTATAAAAAACAACTCTGAGAGAGCGAGTTCAACGCTGGGCAAGCGCATTTGCTCTCCTCTCTTCTCACTCTAATTAAGCTCGATTTCCAGAGCGATATTCTTGAAAATTCAAGAATGAATACATTTTTTTTAAGAGCGTTCGTTCTGTTGTTTTCTGGGTGTTAGCTCTTCACCTCCTATTAAAGCGAGTACAATTGCCATATTTAAAATATTCATAATAATCTAAGCTCATTTGAAAAAATGGCAAACTGCATCACGTTTATAAAAATCCCAAGTATTTTGTTTGTCGCCGCCGAGTCACTCATTCAGCAACAGCCTGTCTCGAACTTTTGATTTGCAGAGAAACTGGCAACCAGGAAAAATAAACTGTCTTACTCGATGCTGCTTTGGAATACCCAAACATTTACTAATGGCATCGCAGGCATGGAGAGCAGGTTGTTGGACTGACAGTCGAAATAAAAATAAACCTTTTGATAGAAAATAAGTTATAATTTGGTGAAATCACACAACAAACAGAAGCGAATTGTGGAAAAAAATGTCCGTTCTGAGAATTGATGACATGGCTCAAAACACACAATGCTGCAATTTATGTAAAAAAGCGCTGTCATATTCCTCACAACGTGGCAAATGTGCATTGATAAAACACCGCTGCGTTCAACAAGGACAAAGGGAAGTCGGACTCTCAGAAACAAATTTAATTAATGTTCTCTACAAAAACGCTGCCCGATAAAGCCGCTGAGTGTGAACTGTGCTGTATTTTGTTAAATCAGTTTTTATGGATGTGGATTTTTATAGAGCGGGAATATTCGTGACCCTGCAGTGCTACCTTTCAGTACTGAATTTATCAATGCTGATTCAGACCTGAAAGGTATGAATAGCTGAATTTCATGCCTAAATTCAGGCATGTTTTAGTACTTCCCATAAAACTCACCCATGAGTTCAGCCCTGAAATCATGCCTAAAATCAGCAGAGGTCATGACGTAGTAGGACATGCCTATGTTAAATTAATGGCCGAAACTCATATAAGGGCAGGCCTGAATTCATGACCTTCCCTTTCATTTCAGAGCTGATTCAGCTATGATTCAGATCTGAGCCGAACTGAAGGGTAGTGCGTAAGGAGATTTTTTATTTCCTGAATCGTTCTTGACGTGACAGTAAAATCGTTCATGGGCCCAGCTATACTTTAAACAACAACGAAAACAAATACTTCTCGCGTGTATAGATTGCGGTCATTGCTGCTTTAGTCATTGCCATTAAAGGAATACAATTTAGAAAGGAGAATCCTTTCCTGTCACCTTTCTAATGAATGAGAAAGACGATGATTTTCAGAAAGCTGTTACTTATACAAAATATTAAACATGCCCTCTAAGAAAGCTAATGTTTTTTCAACAACACTTTACATGCGCATTATATTTATGAAGCATTCTTGAAATCCTCGATTTTATTGCACCAGGATGTGGTGTGACCCGAGTTTGGGTCGCCTGAGTTTTTATACTCTGTACCGTTGGTACATAGAGTATTATAAGTTTGTGCAAAAGTATGTAACATCCAGAAGGAAGCATCTCCGACCCCATAAAGTATATATATTCTTGATCAGCATCAACAGCCGAGTCGATATAGCCATGTCCGTCTGTCCGTCTGTCTGTCCGTATGAACGCACAGATCTCAGAGATGGTAAGAGATAGAGGTTTGACATGTATGGGACATATGCTTCTAATGTCTGCAGGCAGATCAAGTTTATTTTCAATTTTGGCCACGCCCCCTCCCGCCCCCGCAATTTAGAAAAACGTAAAATCTCCCACAGTTTTGAAGATAGATGGCTTGTTCCTTCTGGACATATTTAGTTACAAAGGACAAAGGAACGAAGAAGATCGGATGCACGGCTTTCGAGTTATGATCAAAATACAAATTTTCTTGGTACAGAGTATGTTATAATCGGGCTTGACCTACTTTTGTTCTTGTTTAAGATAGAATACACCTGGTCACACTTTAAGTAGCCAAGGCGAGATATATAAAAGGTGATCCTCGTCAGGATTCACCTCAAAATACTGAATTGTTATTTAAAATTTATCAGCTCTCTATTACTTCTACTTTTAAAACATCTTAACAAAAATTCAACATTTTTACTGGACTGGATTCTAGTAGCATAGCTTCCATCCGCTAACTAAGATTTAGCCCCAAATCCAATGCTCATTTGGCATATCCAATATCTACTGTGTGTGTGTATCCAAGAGCACAGGATGTTTTCGTTATTTATTTGGCCCTGTGCACTTTATGCATGAGTGGTTTTTTTTTTGGGTGCAACAATTAGCGACTTGCTTATAGGCCATCAAAATCCGCTACATACCATTGGGGTTGCTGCGGGCCTTAAATTGGATTTGCGTTTGCTTTGTTAAAATTTGAGCTGATATTTCAGCTAACCACATTTTCAGCATGGCCAAATGCAAGAATAACATATTTTTGCATATTTCATCATCCGAGGTCGGGACATAGAGTTTCATTGGTCTCAGGTGTCACTTCGAATACCTTGAATTTATGACTAATAAAATGCAAACATAAGTTTTATAATGCCAACAACTTTATTAAAATATGCGACTATGGCCAAAATGGCAACGGCTGTGTGTATTTTGTTGTTTGCTGCTGCTGCCGGCTCATTAGGGCAAGTTAAATTTCCATAAAGCATAAAGTTTTCTTTACTTTTCCTTAACTTCTTCTTCTTTCTTTTTTTGCTTTTCCTTTAGCAACATTAGACAGCTGGTCGTAAAAAAGGAGCAGCAAATCAACTACCAAACTTTTGGTTATTGTTGTTGCCACCTAGGCATGTGTCGATGAAATATGAAGGCATCGCCTTATGGAGCAGTTAATTTTTCAAAATGCGCTGGCATAAAAAAGGACTTACTAGCTAAATCGAGCCCCCTCTGACTCCAGTGTTAATTATGCGTCTACGTGACTTGTGTAACTCTTGTCGCACTTGTTGCTGTTGAACTTTGAACTCCTAAATCATCGTAATGCCACACACATGAGAATGTTTTCTTTTAAACTGGTGCCATTTATCAAATGCCGCGCCGGCTAAGCATCTAATCAAGCAACCAAACTCATCTGCCAGGCTAGGTGAATCGATGTGAATCGGCAACTGCCAAAACAGTTTGCAGCTGTGACTGCACTGAAAGAATTTATTTTAAATTCTAGGAGGACGCATTCATTAAATCTAAAGTTCTGGGTAATCGATTGGGAAAAACTTACATTTTGATCAAAACCCCAATCTGCCCTTTTTATTGGTTTTAGTATTAAAAATGCATGAAGAACAAGTTGTTTATTTTTCATATCTTTTATTTTCCATAAAATTGTTCTTCCTCCAAAACAATATTGTAAATGACCTCGTCAAGGTCACTACCAGATTTATCTGAATATGTTGGACAAACAATTAAATGAATGTTGTATAGGTCGATCGTGACCTTTTTTTGTATTTTCAATAATTTGATCCAACAGGGGTCTAAGGGTCTGCATAGGCTTAGATTAGGAGATGTCGTGCTCGACTTAAGGCGACAAGGAAGTATCAAGTCCGACCATCAAAAAGTTTTGTGCAGCTCATCCGTTCGAAGAACGAAATCACCGCAATCCTTGAATCTGTCAAAAAAACAAGAAAGAAAGTCGGTCAAGCCCGACTACAACATACTCTGTACCAGCGAAATTATACGCTCAGCATAAACAGCGCTCAGCGAACAGTCTTTTGATCATAACTCGACAACCGTTCATCCGATCTTCGCCATTCCTTTGGCGGATCGATAAGTTATCCTGATTACTAAATATGTAGAAGGAACGAACCATCTATCTTTAAAACTGTGGGAGATATGACATTTTTTTCTAATTCCTAATAAACTTGATCAGCCTGCAGACATAAGAAGCATATGTCCCGTTACCATCTCTGAGATCTGTGCGATCATACAGACAGACAGACTGTCAGACGGACATACGGACATGGCTCGACTCGGCTGTTGATACTGATCACAAAAAAATATATACTTTATGGGGTCGGGGATGCTTCCTTCTGGCTGTAACATTCTTTTGCACAAACTTATAATACGCTATGTACCTACTGTACAGAGGAAAGTTAACTTCGGCTCGGGCGAAGTTTGAATACCCTTGCAGCATGATTTTTCAACTCAGACTACTTCGGACCTTGCTTTTCTATGGGTGCTATACTATATAGATGTCCGATTTTGACCAAACTTAGTTGAATAATGCAAAGATTAACAAATGAACATGTAAGAAATTTTGAGTCGATTTCGATAGTCATCTGATTTTGACGAAACTTTGTAGGATTGTGTTAAAGCATATCAAATAAGTAAGTGCCAGTTTTGAGAACATATTTGCATTGAAATCAAAAAAGTTTTTTTTTTTACTTTTGGTTAAAATTTCACACTAAAAAGGTCCGCTCTTATGCACAAATGTAAACTTTACTGGCGTAATGATGATTGTTCAGAAGCTTTTAAGTTTTGTAAATTTCTCAATCCTAATTTACTTTTCCCAGTGCATTCGACAAGGGAGTGCCTAGCAAGGCGTGGCGACCTGGCTCCGTGTATGACCGTGTGTAGGTGGTAAAACAGATTCCTTTAGTCGTTTGTTATTTACATGCATTTGCACAAACTGAAGTGCAAAGTTTCGGATTTTGAAACAAAGCAAAAGACGAACAGTTTCCCATGAGCATATGTAAAACATGTGTAGCATTTGCTGTATTCTTTTAACAAAGATACAAAAAAGGTACAAAATATATTGATTCGATTTGGGAGTGTATGCAGATTACAATTTGGTAGGGAGCACGCACGTACAGCAAAGGTCTATTGATTGGGTTTAAAGTGCTTGGCTTCAAGATTTAATATGATAAGCAAGTTGTCTTCACCCGTCATGAAATAAATTGTCACTAAAGTGCCACTTGATGGGCACAGCATGAAGTCAGGAAACCAAGCAGCAACATTCCTGTTAGACCTTCTGAGCAATTCAAATGTGACTTGACAAATTAGCTTAACGATGGTTCATCCGTCAAACGGGAGAAGGTACTATGCATGAGACATGATATCCTGTAAGGTACATATGCTGGTTGTAAAGTTTACAATTACATGGTCGAAATATGATGACATGCAGGCCGTATGGATTATCATGATTAATGTGTCGAGCGGTGGAAAAGTAAGGCCAATTTGCAAATCGACCCCTCATGGGTTGAAGGCACACAAAAACAAAAACACTGCTCAAGGGAGCGCCTTAAAAAAATGCAGATTTTTTCAATAAAAAGACAACTTGTAACCACTTAAGTAACAACAAAATCATCATACTCTTGGGGCACTTATGTGCAAACTTCAATTGCTCAACAATAAGAACTTTGCCCTTGTCCTTGGCTTAGAAGCCGCACACTTGGCTTTGCCCCAAGGCCAGCGAAAATAAGCAAAACCGACTTCCTTCCGCTAGTTGTACATCCTTTTAGGACTTTACTTCAAGTGGTGTCCCCATCAACTTGATGACAGATTTATTACATTTTAATATACCCAGCCAAAATATGAAGCAAAATTCTTATTTTCCTTTTGTGACCCAACGGACAGCACAAGAACAAAATCTTACATTTTGACCAGACAAATTAAGAGTTTATATTTACTTATTTGTTTACTGTTGGCGGATGATGAAAAATCCTGAGCTTGAATCATCCCCTGGCATCAAATTAAGTTGAGCATGAATGTGGGCTCCAGCGGAATTTCAAGAAAAAATTAAAAAGGAGACACCGAACCAGCCATTTCTCCCCTTTCTCTTCTTATAACGAGCAGCAAAGCAATTTGCCAGCAAACAAAAAAAAAATGAAAAGAATTGTGCTTCTCAAGAAGGTTGCAGGACTTGGAATTTAAAAGGATAATATTAAACAAATTACGCTACAGCTCACAACCATTGAAAAAAGTGCAAATTTTGCCAGTGAATGGTTTTTTGTTTAGGTAGCGAAGCCCCAAGATACTTGGCAGCTGCCTAGACTTAGTCGCTTCATCCAGACAATATGGCAATTCAGCGCAGCATAATGGAATGTAATGTAATTGAGACACAGAATCGCGACTAGAATAAAAAAATAGCGAAAAGGTAACTTTAACGGGACGAATATTTTGTACCCTTTTTAACAAATTTGAATGAGTTATGTGTAAAAGAGCCCGCACAGAGATAGGAAGCTGATCTTTTCACAGTATATGGAATTGTTAACTTTCCAATTTTGGAAAATCAACTCCAGATGCCGGAAAATGTGAGGGAAAATGGTCAATGTAACATTTAAGCTTACAAAGAAACCCATTTTTTTCTAATTTAACGAATTATATCTCATTTTCAAAGCTCTCTATGGAAATTGAAAAATTATATACACATTTTTTTGGAAAACCCAACCTCGTGTGTGTGGACAGTATAACAGCCGAATTTAACTACACTCAGGGAAAAATCTCTTAGTAAAGCCTAACACAATCATATCAAATTTTACTACAATTTTATTAATTAAAAGCCAATACAAAGACTAAAATCAAATTAAAACGGCGATTTTCAGTTACCTATTTTAAATTCCCACTTCAGGGAATTCCGCATTCCGGTCGCATTTGTCGCAAAATGCCAGAAATATATTGATGAATACTTTTAGGCAGTTCAATGTTGGTGATATATTATATTAGCCGTCAGCATATGCGCAGCTTCGAAAACGATGACAATCGTGTTCAAGACCTGAGGCTCCGAGTTCGAGTCCCCCCAGAGAAAGACAACGACTTACACAAAACATAGTTTGTAGTTTTCAAAACCAATTCAAAAAAAAAGTGCAGCTTTTGGGGTTAAAACAATATAAATTCAAATTAAAGGTTTGCTGTCAAAATTATTAATAAAAAAAATTGTTTACTATTTTCTTTTTTAAATTGAAGTTAGCACACTTTACGAATTTTATATTTAACGCTAAATCAATGGCAAAAATTCTAAAATTTGCACTTTGGCAAATATTAAAATATCCCATAATTTCTCCCTGATCGTTACTTAAAAGATTTGCAACATCTACCTTCAAAGTTGGAAAAAGGGCTGAAAGATGTGACAGACAAGTTTTCGGTTTTTTCACCGATCAGACTAAAAGTCATTTTCAAAGTTCTATAAGAAAATTCTACAATTTAAAGTTCGCATAGGTGAAAGTTTACTTTCCAAATAATGAGCTCCAAACTCATTTTCAAAGCTGCGCATAAAAACAAGAATGAAAGTCGGTCAAGCCCTACTGTAATATACTCACCAACGAAATTCTTTGCTCAGAATGTATTTTCTTCGATTTCAGTTTTACTGATAACTCGACTCATAATTCGATCTTGACCAATCCTAATTACTACATATGTAAAGAAGGAATAACCCTATCTATTGAAAGGAGTAAGATGTAAAGATTGAAATATTTTCTCCATTTATCTTCCACCCCTTTTTTTCGAAAGTTCGAAAACGAAATCGTTTTTGGTTTTCAAAATGCGAAAATTGCAAAATTGGAAGCGCACAAGCCAACACTCAAAAAATGTATATTCTAGTTTTTAGAAATTCGACCTAAAATAAGTTTCATCGAAAAGTCACAGCACATCGAACGTAAGAGTAATCAAAATGATTGAAAATCAAAAGCGACGTCCAAAAGTTATTAACGAAGCTTAGATTGAGCAAAAACAATTGAGAATAACAGAAGTTTAAGCTGGGCAAGTGATAATGCAACATTGGAGCCTGCGACAATTGCACGTCAAATTCTTCCGTCTAACGTATAGACTTTCGATCTGAGCCAAATCAGATGTCTGCGTCGCGACGCGTCGTTTGTCAGCATTGCAATGCAGTGTTTGGATTGTGTTTGTTTTACCACCACAACCATTGCTCACACTTCTTCATGTTGAATGACCTTTTTCGAACCATTTCTTGCAACACATCATGATGAAGAAAGATTGATTTGAAATCACTTCGTTTGTGTTTTATTTGTATATGAACGAAATAAAGATCCCACACTTAAAAAATATCACCATCAACGATAAACGGTACATAAGAACCGTGAAATTTGCCAAATTTTGGAATGAGTTCGGATTATCATAGAAAAATGTAGTACTATATATAGCAATGTTATACCTGAAGAAGGCTTAATCGGACAAACAATTCCCGAACTTTCAAAATTTTATATGTTTACATTATTATAAAGATATGATAGATGACAGTTGTAGACACTAAAATGGTCAAATCATTGAGTTTTCAGAATCGTATCAAAGGTTATCTACAAACTAAAGCATTTTACTCGTGGATAGTGGAGAGTCTGGCTTAAATATGGCTAATAACTAGTATTAGTGGGACAGAAGATGTTGATCTGCAATAGTCCTTTCGAACCGTTAGTAAGCTAGTTTGCATTTGTAAAATTTTTTGAAATTTTATCATAAAGTTGGTTTCTATCAGTTTTTGAAAACAAAGGATCAGTATTTTCCACAAAATAAGAAGCACTAAATGTGAAGACTTTTAACCAAAGTGTAAGTACTCCCTTACGACCTTAATGCAATTTATAAACTTGAGCCAGCTGTCCCAGGTCAAGAAAGGTTAATGCCATTTTAATGGCTCTTGTCAAACCCATCTGTCTCTTTTACTCTTACTCAATGGCGCCAGGTAAACACGGTCTGTGTCAAAATTATAATTTAGTCCACTTTTTTTTTTCTTAAGGGACAAACCCTATCGGGCCATCGTGTAGGCTCAGCTACACTTGACTTTAAGTGGAAAATGAGGTGCCAGCCTGTGTGCGGCATGCTGTGTAAATATTCACACAATCAAAGCTCACAACCGACGAGGCCATATTAAATTAATATGCCTCAAAAATGCTTTTGCTGCTGCTTTTGTGCTAATGTGATTCCTCTCGGCCAGCTCAGCAAGCTCAAAGACGTGGCCACAGACAGAATTTATGCTTATTAATGTGGGTCGCATTTTGTTGGGGCAAATGACTAGACGCAGACGTCGACAGCAAACTCGTCTGTCATGGACCTTGTTTATGAACTTTTGCCACTGGGCCGGTTGTGCATTTGGGCGACTGTTTTGGGAAACGCAGAAATTCTGGGAAATTGTATTACTTTACTTGGGCCAAGCTGTCAACCGCCAAGGAAAGATTTGCACATGTCACCGTATAGTCAAGATGACTCCTTACTACCTTAACGAGAAGTAATGTGGGGGTAACCATGCCACTTACCATGACAAAATTGCTCAAAAATTTATATGAGGTGAAATTTTGTTTTATAGAACTCAATTTATATCTCAAGGTATTTCCATGAATGTAACATATTCACTGGGTTAAAGTGTTGCCTACTTATCAGCGCCAGGCCTATTGTCAGGCACGACTGTTCGAAAAGTCACTCACAACTTAATTTTGCTGAGAGTCTGGCTCAGTTGGGTGTGCGTGTGCGGTGCTTGAGCGTGTGTGAGAGTCTTGTAAAACAAATATGCTTGTGCGTAACTTTTTTACTTACTTCATACTCAAAGCGTGAGGCGCAGCTGTTCGCCGTATTCAACATATTTCACTGTAAAGTCTTGTCACACTTTTCCACTTATTTGGACTGTAAATTTAAACTTAAGAAAAGAAACATACCTCTCTACCCTTTTAAATGTTCATAATTTCATGAAGTTTACCTCTAATGCACTAACCGCACTTAACATCCGTTGAGCTTAAACCACACATACATCAATTGCCACCGGAAGTTGTGGCATTTCAACTAATTAAAAATGCAATAGATATTCTTATTAATTCAATTATGCAAGTGTAAGCCATAAAATGCTCAACAAATTTGTGTCATTTGCATATAAAGGGTGTTCACCTTTACGAGGAGTTAGTTGTAAACCCTGAAAACTTTGTGTAGTATCTGGTTTTTTATAGAGACAGATCTACGGCTTAATGTTAATTACCAAACAAACAACTTATAGATATAGCTAAATGAAATAGCGCCAACGGTTTTAACGCCCGCTTGCAGGGAGACATAACGCCCGCTGAAAATTGTATCTTTAAAATGTTGTGCTCAAAGCTATAAGTAATTTCGGGCGTAGCGCTCTTCTTCTAAAGTGACTCACAAATAGTAACATAGGACTCGAGGGAGTTATCACTTTGAAAGACAAGACAAAATTTTTCTTCTATCAGCAGCTTTCAAGCAAGAGTGACCCATACTAAAAATACAAATCTTGCTAATTCACTCTGAAGATTAGAATTTCGGCTGTAATTTCAGGCCTAGTGTTCCTTCCTAAGATGCAAATCCAAAAAAAATAGAGGAAAGTTAACTTCGGCTATGCCGAAGTTTGTATACCCTTGCAGCACGTTTTTTAACTTATTTAAAGAAATTATCCACTGAAAAAAAACAAGTTTTTCTCAATAAGACTACTTATCTATGACAGCTATACTATAAAGATGTCCGATTTCGACTAAACTTAGTGGAATCATGGAAAAGCATAGCAAACTAAGGAATACAAAGTTTGGAGTCGTTTTCTTTAAAAAAAAACAAGTTTTTCTCACTAAAACTAGTTTCTCGACCGATCATTCATATGGCAGCTATATCCTATAGTCATCCGATTTTGACAAGACTTTGAAAAATTGTGTGAAAGCTTATAAAAGAAATAGAAGCCAATATGAAAGAGGTTTACATTGAAAACAAAAAAGTTTTTCGTACTCACGCTATTTCTCTAACCTTACTTTTCTATGGCAGCTATACTATATATATGTCCGACTTCGACCAAATTTGGCAGAATTATGGAGACGCATTGAAAACTAGTAAATACGGAGTTTGGAGACGTTTGCATTAAAAACAAAAAAGTTTTTCTCACTAGAACTAGTTTTTCGACCGTTCCTATGGCAGCTATATGTTATAGTCATCCGATCCGGCCGGTTCCGACAAATGTGCAGCTAATTTGTACGAGAAGACTTCGTGCAAAATTTGGTGGCGATAGCTTTAAAACTGACGGAGGAGATAGCATTGAAACAGACGGTCAGATGGACAGACGGAGATGGCTATATCGACTCAGCTCGTCTTGCTGATCAAGAATATATATACTTTATGTGGTGGGAAATGCTTCCTTATATGCATAACAATCATCTGGACAATTTCAAGGGTATAAAAATCTAAATATTATAAAATAATTTTCTATATATAAAAATTTTTCGCTAAAGGCTAGTTTCAAGAACGACAGTAAACTTATTTCATCAATTCAGATAAAGAGAAAAACTTTCGAACAGCTCATGAACTTAAAAGCAAAGCCAATATGTTTTAAAAAATTACTGTATAAATAGTGACAAGACAAATATTTCTTCTTTTTTAGAAAATCGAAGCAGCCCTGCAATCATTTAGTAGCATTTCCATTCCCGCTTGCATTAGTTTTAGGAAGAATTTGATAATAGTTGGGCGATTTATGCAATAAAAAATCTTAAGAACCACTTTTTTAACAAGCAATAGATATATTAGCAGTCTGTGGTATCGCTTTTACCTTTTCGAAACGATATATTGGTGATGTATCTAACAAAATTTGTCTTGGAGACATGAATTTGATTCTTAGCGAAATGGATAACCGTATTCAAAAACAAAATATTTTGTAAGCACATTGTTATCTTCCAAACGATAAAAGAGTAAGGGTAAGCAAGATAAGAGTAGAGTGTGTTAAAATACGAAACAGGATGATTTATTGGAGGGTTACTTATTTTTTGTTTTTATCAGTAACTCGTCATACAATGCTTTCCAAGTCCACGAAATTGCAGTTTAGCAAAGTTTGTCAAAAATATTTGCTCTGCCATAGCATTTGCGCCGAGCTGGTGAAGTGTGCCGAGTCGCAATGGATCGGGGCCTTTTAGTCCCATTGAAGCGAGGCAGTTTTAGTTCTATGTGTCTTGAAGGGAGGCAATTTCCTACGACTCTAAATGATACCAGTTGCCGAAAAATGTCTGTAGGAGCAGTGGAAGCTAAGCAAGGGTTTCGTCCAGGAAAAAAGGCCTATTTTAAATATTTTTTTTTATTTTAAACAAAATGAATTACAAACTTTTAATTGTCTAAGGAGACACATTTAATGAGGGACTACTGAAAATTTTTAAGAAAAACATTAAAAACTCTGCCATTGTGCCCTCGGAATAAAGGTACGTGCTTTAAGCCATTAAACTTAAACTTGAACGAAGGAAAAATCAATTTGTATTGGATTTTTGCCAGAGCTTTCTATACCTCGTCCAAGTAATTGTAAATTGAGTAGTTCTCGAAAAATCTTGACAACCGATTTTGAAAACAGTTTTGAGAAAAACGTGTGTAAAGATTTAAGTAACAATAGACATAAGATCTTCATAAATAGGCTACATTGCAGTCAAAACATCATCTGGTAAAAGCGTATAATTGTGTTTGAACAATAAAAGAGTGTTTAAAGTATTAAAGTATTAAAACAATCGAAATCCAAAGAGCAATATAATCGAAAATCAAAGCTAACTTCGTCTATACAGATGTCTTAATACACTTGATACAGATTGTTCCTATGGCAGCTACAAAAAGTAGCCATCCGATTCCGATCCGGTTCCTATATATAAGCAGTGTGCAGCTCAAAGATACCTCTGTGCAAAATTTCAAAAATTTCTTCAAGAACTCGCTTCTTTAAATAGAAGCACCTAAACTCCTTTAGAATAGGACATTTGTCGATAAAACATTGCATATCTTCTACAATTGCAAAGTAAGCAGAAAACGACGTTTATCGTGCTCCGGGGTTGCTGAAAATCATAGTTCTTCGGGGTTTATGATCCACATTGGGTCCGTTGTTTGGTGTCGACACCCATAAAATGGCACCCTTTTTAATTCCTCGCTCAGATATTTGCATAATCACCGACAAAAGCTGAAACACATGAATATGCATAGAAGAGATATAATGTGCCTCTTTTTGTTACCTGCCGCAATAAGCGACTTTTATGACTTCGCTCTGTGTGGCCATTAATCAATAGATTTTAATTTATTTCACTTTCTGGATTGCCACAAAGTCGAAAGCGGAAGGCGGAAAAGCTATTGAAATAAATACAAAAATAATTGTTTTTTCCGCTGGGTGTGTCTAAGCAGGAACATTTCATTGAATATTCAATTGGCACAGCCACATGAAGCAATTACTTCAAGAGAGGACAAACACAATATAAATTTTAGCAATAAAAATTTTTAATGAAGCAACACAACACTTCGACTGTGTTCCCAGAGTACTTTGGCCAAAAATGATTGTTTTAATATCTGATTCAATTCTATTCACGGATTGGAATGAATTCAGTCTACTTTAAATCAATTTCTTAAATATATCAACCTTAATTTCAACTGATTTAACCACTCACCTAACATTTTAGAAAACTCCGTTTAAGCCTTCTCCAACCCACTCCGCTTTAAAGAGAATAACCACCACCACCATTTACCCTAACAAAAGTGACTGTCTGCCTAATCCTAGTACAACAAGTTAATATGAATTGTGACTTCTCTTCCCACTCTTCGCCAATTTATGTCAATTGCTCAATAAGAAGACAATGTTACACATACGCCGTGTTAGCCCAGTTGTTGGTCACAGCTGCGCTATACTTAAATCGGATTGCCCATGCAATCTGTTTTGAAACTTGTATATTTTGACATTATAATACCCAAATATATTTGATATGCAACAAGGACACAAATTCCAATTTCACACCTCGTTGAAGGGGCCTAAAGAAAACCAAGATGTGTCAACTTTGATGAAGTTTTGTTTACGGTGCAAAGATTTTAAATATGCAGAGCGCAACAAAAAATGTATGAAAAATATTTCTTTGGCATTTTAATATGTAAATTTGAGTCAAGGCGAAAACGTGTAAGAGATTTGCGTGCCTTAAAGTATTGACTTTATAACACACTCACACACTCACACCCTCACACGCACACACTTACACCACAACCTGTCAAAGTGGGCCATTTTCTACTTGATACGTATTAAATGTATAATATTTCAATTATTTGTGCCAGCCACAAAGCGGCGGTTGACGGCGTTGGATATTCAGTATTAAAGTTCAAAGTATATAAATTTGAACGTTACGTACGTAAATATCTATATGACTTGGGTGTGACCTAAAAGTGAGTTTAAAAAACCAAAGGCCCGACTTTTAATTGCATTTAATTTCAATCAAATGCGCGTGCCAAAAGTTTTACCTTTAACCGATTTATCAGAGCAGCCAAAGCAACTCAGGCATGGACCAAACCAGAAAGGAAGGAAATGAAAGACGCTGTAAGCTTCGCCCATTTTACACTAATTTCGTCTTTGTTTGTGGTTTTTGCTTAGATGTTGTTGTTTAGCGGCAGGAAAAAAGTTTTAATTAACTGTAACGAAAGCAACGAGCGCTGTCTCTCTTTCCATCCCTTTCTCTCTAATCAGGCGTTCCCTGGGAATGGGTTCACTTGGCACACGCACACCTTGGCAACCACCATTGTGGAAACGGCGCCTAAACCTAAACCTTTATCGAGCTGTCAGTGCCTGTGCCTGATTCATTTTTGTTGTTTTATTTTTTTTGTTGGCTTTGCGGATTTTACGCTTTTTAATTTATTTATTTTTAAACAATTTAGTTTGCCTTTTTACAGCTACACGTCAAAAGCGCAAGCCGACATAAACAAAAACAAAACCAAAGACAAATGTGATTAACCTGACAAATGAAATTACTTTGAAATTAAATTAAAATATTTGGAACATGTTATTTTTAGTATGGAACCAAGTCAGAACATTGAACCAAATTTAAATTGCGCTTTAGCTTGATAAATTTATCTTCTATGCTTAATCAATAATAAAAGTTCTCTACTTTTCTTGTAAGTATCTTTTAGTAATTAGCTGACTTCTATAGCTGTGTGGGTATCTTTTTAGGTTCTGAGCGCGTTTGACACCATGCCTTCGATGGACTTATGCGAATCAGCAATAACCTTTGTTCTCTCCATAAGTGTAGTGTGCAGTTCGTCTAAGTTGCTTCTTCTCGCAATAACTGGTTTAAAAGGTACGTAAGCGCACAGAATAAATCCGTTCCACATGTACCTCGAAATAGGATAATATTATCGTTTTTTCTTTTTCCGAGAACTGCGAACAGTGTAAGATTTTGACTTGAAATTTTGAATGGAAGCTTTTTTCCCCATACGGAAGGATATTTCTAAAGTGAGCCACATTGGACCAAAACGACTACCCCCATGCAACTACCCATTTTCAGTATAAGTCAGAACACGATTTGTGGGAACTTAGTAGAGTTGGGTGAAAGTATAAAAAAACAAGAAAGAAAGTCGGTCGATCCCGACTATAATAACTCTGCCAACGAAATTATTCGCTCAACATAAATTTTGATGCTGCAGCTGCAGCGGTTTTCTTGATCGAAGAGCTTCTTTCTAGTATCAAGAGCTCATCAGGTTCAAGAGTAAAATCATTTACTCTTAAATCGAGAGCTCCACAGATTACAATTTAAAATCAGTTGTTATTTTCATTGTGTTTAAATTTATTTCATAGAAAATTAATTGTTAAACCATATAGCAAATTTAAGCTGTCAACTGTCAGTCCAACAGAGGTGTCTCCATGCCAACAATGCCATAAGTGGTTGGGAATTCCAAAGCAACATGAGTGCAAAAATCGATTGCGCTCTCCGCTCGATAGCTTCCCACACACACCCCTCTCACATAAAATACAAAAGTGTAAGAGCTATTCTATTCAATTCTACTCAACGCTATTCTCTCGAATGTGCTTGCTCTGCTCCATTAGTTTCTTTACCTCACTCCCCTCCCCTAATAGATCCAAGCTGCGAACGAATTTAGCTCGATTTCAAGAGCGAAATTCTTGAAAATTCAAGAACGAATAAATTGTTATTCAAGAGCGTCCGTTCTTAAGTTATTCGTTCTACTTTTTTCTGGGTATACCTCTTATAGTCTGTGTGATCGACGCGTTCATACAGACGGACGGACGAACGTTTCTATATCGACTCGGCTGTTCATGTTTCTTGTAAGCGTTTCGTCTCGGTTTCGAGACTATAAACTTGGTTTTAGAAAGATTCTTTTTCTCTTTTTTCTCAACAACTTCTTATGCTTGCAGGCAGATCAAGTTTATTTAAGTTTTTATGCTGGGCAACACCGGCCGAAGCAGCGATAGGCAGCACTTACAAACTTTCAGAGGTAAACATTATGTCATAGTCGGGCTTGACTGACTTGTTTACAGGTTTCTAATAGAGTTTTCTCTATTCATTTTAGAAACATATATTTTTTGCAAATTATCCTGCCCTGACAGTTTCGCCAGGTCCCGAAAATTGACTCTTGATTATAGGTGTTCAATAATGATTACTAATCGTAATCATTAGATATTTAACTACTTTTTTTAAAATGAAGAACAATCAATTAAATCACGATTATTTCGGATTTTCTTGATAACTAATGGATTACGATTATAAATAATCAAAAAATAACTTCGGGATTATTTATGATAAGCAAACAGCTGGCTCTGACCTGTTCGTTTGTTTTCATTTCATTTTTAGTAAATTTAAAATAAAAAAAAAAATTTTCGCATTTCCCCAATCGGGATGGAGTCCCGTTCTCGTTACACAAGAGCCGAGTCTTTCACCTCAACTCCATAGAGCTGCCTGACTAACAAGATATTTAGGAGAGCATAAAAGAGTTTTTCCATTATTATTAAAAAGTTCTTGATTTTTTTGGACTAGTTTTTAATAATCACAAATAGTCCCGATTATTTTTTGCTTATTTATAACCTTAATCAATTAGTAATCAGTAATTCTTACTGGTGGATTATATAATCATTACTGTGAGAATATATTTATCCGCCGTGGAATTATAAAGGCAAACACATTGAGTTAGGATTAAGTTTATTTCAATAATTGTGCGTCTGTTCCGCAGAGCGCTTGCGAGCAACTTACAATAATGAACTTACGAATAGAGGGTAAAGCAAAAGACAAATTTCAGTGTGACCAAAGTTCAATAAGAGATCGTTGCCAAAAACTTAAACATATTTCAATAATTACAATTCTTTTTAATAATAATCTAATTAATTCCTAATCGTAATCGAAATTTAACAGCTCTGCTCTTGATGCACTGTGCTCGTGGTTAAGACACACTGACCATTTTTTCTCACTTTTATTTGCTTTAATATATTAAAAGCATTAGCCAAATAATTAAAAGCAAATATGGAAAATATAGCCGAAGGTTTGTTTTAATGATATTTTATGTGTTTTTTTGCTGTGATGATTTAGGCGAACGGAACCTCACATTAATTTTGGTTCGTGAAGAAACAGATTATTAGATTGTCGTACCTATCTTCTTTATAAAATACAAATTCGGGTTTACCCAAATCGACACGATTCCATGTACTCATAGATGTCCTCAGGCAACTTTGAGCTCGAGGATGCAAGACTGCTTGAAACAAAGAAGCGCAAAGTCCCGTCAAGAAAATGGGAAGGCTGTCGGAAGCTAAGCAGTATGAAATAAACAAAAATAAAAAAACGGATACGAAACACAAAAATTGAATGTCTTCGAAGAAGTTTATTAAAGTTGTGAAGAGGGCCAACTATTTAAAGAAGCGACCAATTCTAAACCAGATGGATCTGGTTTGGATAAATCTATATGGATAAGGATTGTGTAAATGGATAAAGGTGTAGAATTGGTTGAAAAAAATATTTGAAATAATAATATTAAATATGGACAAATTTGAGGGTTTGAATTTAAAAATGTTTGCTACTCCGATTCGAGATATACAGGCCTGTTCCAGTTTTCACTTTCGACAAAATTTGTCGAATTCGAATTTGGTGAAGTGGTTGTTGTAAAAAATTTATAAATAAAATCGGCATAAAATCTTTTATTTTGAGTTCATCCTATTAAAAGGAAGTACAAATTTTAAGGTTCGATACAGATTACCTTGATTGTTCACAAAAAAATGACTCATGTATTAAATTCGAATTCACTAAAGTGAAAACCGGAACATGCCAGATAGATACTTTATTTTAGTAAGTAAGAGATAATAGTGATTTAACACACAAAACCAGAAAATTTGATACGGACAGCAAATTTGAAAAAACAGTAAAACGGAAATTAGCGAGGGCACCGCCCACTTTTCCAGTCCAAGTTTCTATAGATATTATATAATCGAATGCAAAAATCTATACCAAACAAGAAAGAAAGTCTACTATGTTATACTCTGTACCAATTAAAGCGCAGGCTCAGCATAAATTTTGATGCTGCAGTAGCAGCTGACAGCAGCGCTATTATTGCGCTGCAGCAGCGAACAATCTTCTACTCATAACTCGACAACCGTTCATCCGATCGATCCGATGGCGGCAGGTTGTGACTTGGTCTTGGGCATTGGCTTTAGCCACCTCTGACCTAATTTACTAATGTATCGAACTTGAATTTGTCCCATATAACTTTAAACCAATTCACAAATTAACTAAATTCAGGATAAATCATAAATGGACACAAATTAAGTCAAAAGTGAAATGCAAATTTGTAACTTAATTTATGTAAAGCCAATCAAAATATACATTGGCCAACATAAAGTTTGATGTAATTTTGAAATGTTGTTTATTTGATGGTAATGCATCAATAAACACTGATATCTCTGTAAAAAGGCTCAATGGCATCAGTGATAAGTATATGGCTTTGTGGCACGTTTGTGAATAAGGCAACTGTCAATAAGGCAACTGCATTTGCCACTGCATTAACTTTGCCTCTGTTGCCGTTGCAATTAACACACTTGATTGCTTTGAAGCCTCTGAGTCGATTAACTCCACTCTTCAGCCCACATGCACTCATGTGCACAACTTCCTCGGCAGGCGGATACTTGAAGTGGGTGGGCAAACACGATTGCCAACGGCTTTGTAAATTTGAATATGAAATTCAATTGAATTTAAATATTTCGTACAGAAATTTAATGTTGCGAATAAGCTTGATAAAAATTATTTCATATTTACCTGGAACGTAGCTGAGACCAAAATAAATATTCCACATATTCAAGATTCTAGATAAACACTCCAACGAAATGGAATTGTTTCTCTTAAAGCCCATTCTGATTGCTTTACGTGCGAAATTCAATCAATAAACCAAAACCAAAGCCAAACTGACCCAAACTGACAGCCGCTTCCTGTGCCCGAGCCCACGATTATGTTTACTGTCACTTTGTCGCCTAATTTGATTGAATATCCTTTGCGAGGCCATAAAAATAACAAAACAGTAAGCACGGGGGGCAAGTGAATGCCACAAGTTTTATGTTTAAATAATTTATCAAAATAGAAATCCCAGGATTGTGCGTTACACGCCGTTTGGTGTTGAACAGGGCATGAAAAAAGGTACCGGGCGTAGGGGCGGGGTACTTTAACTTATTATGTTGACGCTCCGTTCGATTTGTATAATTGATTAGCTTTGGCTTTGCCTATAAAACACACGCACACTCTTAAGTAACATATCACTCCCCCGTGTGTGTCCTGGGTCCACAAATGTGTCGCATCTAAACAATAATTTATGTCCTGTGTGCAAAGGCATTAATCTTTATTGGAATTGAAAAGTGGATGCAAAAAAAAAACAAAATAACGTTGACAAGCTACTTATTTTCTTGTCTACGTTAAATTTTGCAACACAATGACAAAAATCATCATAATGCTGAGATCTTACAATCCAGGAGTAGAGGTTGGCATAACCTGAGAAAACGGGGTCTATGACTCTTCCTTAGTCGCAACATTTTGGGGCCATAAATTAAATTAGATTTATCGAGTTGTTTATGACACATGAAGTCAATAATCTTAATAATAAATTAAGTTTTGTGTAAATACTTATTACCAAAGGGATGTGGAATATTTCACTTTGGATGGAACCTTATACTGAAGGCTTCAAAGGGCAATGGGACATCCGGCCTTGTATTTCGTTAGTTCCAGCACATTATCTCTTTAGATCACAAATCAATAGCAACGCATTGCATTGACAAAAATATGAGCTTAGAAAAATATTTTGACAAATAAGAAGAAATTTAATTTATAAATTTATAAATTAACTAATATGATTTCATCCTATCAAAATATACTAGCTTTAAGGCCCTATTCTCTTTCAGCAAAAAATTTTTTTCGACTTTTTTTTTTTGCATTTTTTTATAGCTTGGACATTTAAGAATATAACCCTAAAAGGGTTTTTTGAAATTCGAAATACTTTAGAAGATATGGCCATTTTTGTGGGGTCATGTCTTCGCTAAAATGAGTAGTTTTTAATAAACTTCAAACTTTGAACGCGTTTATCTCGAAACCACGTTTTTCGAGCTGGCGGCCACGATTCCGCCAGTTCTACTGAACCGATTTGGATGAAACAAAGTTTAATCGACGTAGAATTGTCACCATTCTGGCCCGTAGTAAAATAAAAATTTTGCGATTTTTTTTACTATTTTTTTTTTACACTAAACTACAAAAAAATGGGTCCAAATTCGATTTGTCAATTTCAAGTGGCCGCCATTTTGTCAAAAAAAATCGCAAAATTTTTATTTTACTACGGGCCAGAATGGTGACAATTCTACCTCGATTAAACTTTGTTTCATCCAAATCGGTTCAGTAGAACTGGCGGAATCGTGGCCGCCAGCACCATGCCTTTTTTTTTGAGGGCCAACTTTGACGGTGCCATCATCTATGGACAGCCCCTATATCGCGGCGAAAAATTTTTTTTTATTTTCTTTCATTCTTTACTAATTCAATAAAAAAAACAAAATTCAAATATCTTTTTGCGTTTTCAAATGAGAATTATTTCAAAAAAGGTCCAAAAACAGCAAGCTGAAGGAGAATAGGGCCTTAACGCAAATTCTTGAAAACGGCCCCCCTAAAAAATAATTGGACTTGATTTTTGGAATCAACGGAAATGTTTTACATTTAAAATGACTGCCAAATGAACGGGATACAAAAAAAATTACACTAGTGTTATTGGCATACACACAGAGAAAAAATCAAGAAACTCATGCTTGATATCAAGAAGATTTGATGTCAAAAGTACGATAAGAACGAAAATGCTTGGATCCAAGAAGAAATTTTCGAGCCCGAAAATGCTTGGTTCTGAGTTTAGACTGCTTAATATAAATAGTTTTGGAACCAAAAAAAGATCTTCTTGGATGCAAGCATAAATAGTCTCGATTCCAAGAATAGATCTACTTGGCTTGCAAAAATAAAAAAGGTTTGATTCCAAGAGTAGTTCTTCTTTAAAAGACTTGGCGCAGTGCCACGGAAGACACATCGCAAAACACACACCTCAACAACCCCACACCACCCAACGCCACTCCTTTTTGCTAAATTGCGAGTTTAATTTTTAAATGCCATTAACAATTTCAGTTTTTACTTTCGTCAACTGGGACTTGAACTCAGGACCTCGAAGACTGCAGCACTCACTGAGACCGACATCTCAACCGACACCACCACAAGGTGTTTAGCCAAAGAGCGTTAAATTGTAGGTAACAACCATCGGCAACGCTTCGCTCTCTCCGCTTGTGGCTCACCGCACTTCTCTTGCCAGCAGGCTCGAAGTCAAGAACGTTTTTCTGCTTGTATTCGAGCACATTTTGTTTTAAACAAGTCAAGAAGAAATATTCTAAATTGAAGCAGATATCGTGCTTGCCGATTCGTGCTACATTTCTCTGGGTGTAAGTGTTATAGATGGACGCGTGTCCAAAATTCTCCACACGACACGACTTAACACGAATGGCGTATTTTAAACAAGGCTGCAAACCTCAAAAATTCTCCAGGAGGTTCGGTCCGGCGGTTCGAACCCATTGTAAAATAAAAGGTTCGGTTCGTGGACCGGCTCTTGGAACCCCTGAACAAAAGGTTCTGGTTCGAACCTTGGTTCGCTTGCACATTAAAGAATAGTTTGTCTTTTATTTTATTAATACGTTGAAAAATACGCTTAATCATAATGATCATTACTTAAGTTATTTCAATTATCAAATCCATTAGATGACACTAACAGCTTTTAGAAACTGCTTAGTTTAAGTTAATTAGCATTATATCTTCCACGAGCTGTTCCTTAAATCAGAAGGAACAAACTTAAGTGTTAAAAATGCTCGTTCAACTAATACCTGAGCTGCTGGTACAGCTAGTATAGTAAAATCAATATTTTTTAAGTCTTCGTTATGATGACCTTTCCAAAATTTTACAACATCTGTAGATGTATGTTGTAGAAGCCTGGAACCCTCCGTCAGATTTGGGATTTGGAATATCATATTAGGGGTCAACAATATTCAGTTCATTTGTGACTACCGAGCACTAAATAACGAAAACCTCGAACCTTTACAGATGTGATCTTCGACCATTTCCAAAGGAATCTATAAAATCCCTGCAGTACTGGAGGTGGCTATTGGCCATGCGGTAAGTGCTTACCCCGCCGCTTACTACACGGGTACTTAAAATGCTGACCCTATGGTAAGCGAACGCCGAACCACCTAGTGAAAAAAATATTTTTCCACGAAAGCGTACACGAAAAGTAGAGGTCAATCATTGCATTTGTATTTGATATTTTGTGGAAATGGCATAGACACGAAAATGAAAAAACAAAAAACTTTGATTACGCTTTCCATCGCTATTTGTTTACTGGTCTTCAATGCACTCTTTCTGAATTTACAAAAACAATAATAACGCAAGAACTGTTTGTTTTCTATTGCTTTTCGCTCTTTCGCAATGCTCAACGCAGCTGTGCTTGCCAGTTGACGAAATTTTTGGAAGCTTTGCAGTTGAGACGAGTGAAGTGAATTTTAAGAAGTCAGTGAAAATAATTAAAATATACAAACAATAATAAACTAATAGAAAAATTAAATGTACGACAATCATATAATTTAGCTTGTATAATGTTTAGTGAAAGGCATTTAAGAAGGCTGAACCAATTAAGGAAGGCGTTTCAGCTCCAGAAGAAGCGTCATTTTAAAAACTTCAGCTGCAACAAAAATAAAAAAGACTCCGAAAAAATTCCTTCAGAATAATTTAAGAACAAAAAGAAAAAATTTAAAAAAAAGAAAAATTTAATTTAACAGGGGTAGTTGTGATTATTGAATAACTTATAATTAGTGATTTTTCATACATAAGTACTCTTAGCATGGGTACCCTTTTTACCGACCCTTACATGGGGTCATATGTAAGTAGTCTTTTTACCATACCTGTTAAATAATGATTATTAATTGTAGTCATTATTAATTAGATTATTTCTGTTTAAAAGTTGAATTAATGATTAAATTTCGATTATTTTCGGTTTCACACAATTATTTAATGATTACGATTACAAATAATCAAAAATAATGGAAAATTAGCATAAATTATTAAAAATAATTGAAAATAATGGAAAATAATGGAAAATAATCTTTTTAATATTTTCCATTATTTTCCATTAATTTTCATTATTTCGACTATTTGAGACTATTTTGAGAGAAACAAATTTTTTTCAACATCACATTTAATAACATCATTGTTTCTGTACGAGATTGGCTTACAACATATTAACAAGAACGTATTAAATATTACATGTTTTCACATTAAACAAACAATTATGAGTCTTTGAAAGCTCACTTAATGACCATTTTGAATAATATAGATTATGTCGGCATAACCACAGATTGCTGGACGTCAAGGGCCACAGAAGGATATATTACAGTAACCTGTCATTTTATAAATAACAATTTTGAACTACAGTCGGCAGTTTTGTCTACACAGAAACTTTTAACATCCACAAATCATACTGCAAAGAACATAGCAGAAACTTTGCTTAGTATCATGACAGAGTGGAACGTACACAATAAAGTTGTAACTGTAGTAACTGATATTGACGCAACTATAAAGAAAGCATGTGAGTTGCTAAGTCTAAATCACTTACCATGCTTTTCCCACTCGCTTAATTTACTCGTACAGGATGCTTTAAAATTGACTTGTCTCAAAGGCATATTGACCAAGTGCAAGCGCATAGTCGCATACTTCAAGTCAAGCGCAATAGCTAATGCGTAGCTTAAGCAGTCACAGGACGTTGAAAGCCCCTTAGGGCTAATCCAAGAGGTTACAACTAGGTGGAACAGCGCATTTTTAATTATGAAGCGCATCATTACACTTAATGATTCTATTTCTAAAGTGCTCCTAAATTTGCCTAAGGCTCCATAACCCTTTTCAGCTGATGAAATTATCCTTCTAACAGAGCTAACGGAACTGCTAAAGCCTTTTAACGACGCTACTGAGCAAATTTCCGCAAATAAGACAGCAACCATTTCACTAATAATACCGATGGTTAGCGAGCTGCACCAAAAACTAGACCAAATGCGTCCTAAAATAAAGTCTTCCATTGTCTTGGAAGCACACAACCTAATGATGCGTCGACTGCCAGAGAGATTTGCTTTGTACGAACAGAAGTCACTTCCGAGACTCGCAACTTTGCTTGACCCTCGCTTTAAAAAGGATGGCTTCTTAGATGCCTCGCAACGCACTGGAGCAACCAACACCACCCGACGCAGAACGACGCAGAAGCCTTGCAGACTTGTCGTCAGACCATTCTCCAATAATATTTACCCTTCTGGAGTGCCCTCAGATCAGACAATATCCTCGGAGACTGACTTCACACAAGACAAACTGGCTCAAATACAAAAAATATATCAGCAGTCACATCGAGCTGAGCCCGACCATAAACAGCGAAGTAGACATTGAAAACTCAGTAGAAGCCCTCACCTCTATCATTACTGCTGCTGCTCATCATTCAAACCCTCAAACAACAATTGCAACACCTAAGCAGGATAGTAGATTAACGAACAGCTACATAGACCGACTGGTGTCTGAAAAGCGGCGTGCAAGAAGAGAATGGCAGCACCATAGGTCGCCTGCGTCAAAAAATCGTCTGAGACTTGCGGAACGCATACTTCGCAAAGCACTCGAAGCGGAAGAGCAGCTAGCCCATAGCCGTTACATAGAAAAACTATCGCCTACAAGAACTAAATTTCCCCTATGGAGAGCACATGCAAGCATAAAGCCACCTGCAAAGGTAGATACGCCTTTAAGGGACCAGAGCGGAAGTTGGGCCCGCAGTGACGAAGAGAAGGCAAATGTCTTTGCACTTCACCTTAGAAATGTCTTCCAGCCAAATCCACCAACTAATGGCTATGCACTTCCATTGGTTCCCATCGCCGCACAAACTGACCCAATTAAAGTTCATTCACTTGAAATAAAAAATGCTATCGGAGATCTACAACCCAGAAAAGCGCCTGGACATGATCTTATTACGCCTAAAATGATTATGGAACTTCCAAGTCCTGCCATAACATATATCTCAAGACTTTTCAATGAAGTACTGCGATGTGGATACTTCCCAACCCAATGGAAAAAGTCCACAATCATAATGATCCATAAACCAGGAAAGGATAAAACCCAAGCGTCATCATATAGACCCATTAGTCTGCTACCTTGCTTATCAAAACTTTTTGAGAAGATCTTACTCCGTAAAATTGATTCCCATGCACAAAATATCATTCCATCACACCAATTTGGGTTCCGAGCTAAACACGGGACTATTGAGCAAGTCAACCGCATAACTTCAGATATTCGGACTGCGTTTGAAAACCACCACTGCTCTGCCATTTTCCTAGATGTTGCCCAAGCATTTGACCGCGTATGGTTGGACGGTCTTACATTCAAGATAAAGACAATGCTTCCACCAAATACACACAAAGTCCTAGAAAGTTACGTCAGTAACAGAGTATTTACAGTTCGTCAAAATTAGTACACAACAGAAGAGTTCACCATAGGAGCCGGAGTACCGCAGGGAAGTGTTCTTGGTCCTTTCCTATACGTACTATACACTGCCGACATACCAACAGACTCTCGACTTACAATAAGTACTTTTGCGGATGATACGGCAATATTAAGCAGATCACGATGTCCAATTACCGCAACAAGACTTTTGGCAAGCCATCTTACCGACGTGGAAGAGTGGCTGGCCAACTGGCGTATTAAAATCAACGAGCAAAAGTGTAAGCACGTGACGTTCACACTCAACAGAAGCACCTGTCCCCAGCTATCACTAAAAGCGACTTTGATCCCGCAATCAAACGATGTTGTATACCTAGGTGTACACCTTGATAGAAGGCTAACATGGCGCAAACACATAGACTCGAAAAAAGTTCAGATAAAGCTTAAGGCCAACAGCCTGCACTGGCTAATTAACTCCCGTTCCCCTCTAAAGCTGGAATATAAAGTCTTACTGTACAAGAGCATCATAAAGCCTGTCTGGACCTATGGCTCGCAGCTATGGGGAAATGCTTGTGCGAGCAGCGTGGACATCCTCCAAAGATCACAGTTGAGAATCCTTAGAACCATCACTGGAGCGCCATGGTACATTCGCAATGATTGTATCCACAACGAACTCAGCATCCCACTGGTTGAAACTGAAATAGAGGAACTTAAGCGCAAATATTCTGTGAAGCTTCTTGCCCACCCAAACCAACTTGCAAAATCTCTCACCATGCGGGCAACGCATTCTCGCCTCCGAAGAAACGACCTACCAACCCAGCGACTGACTTGAAGGGCCGTAGAACACAAACTACCTCCAATAGGGGATAGTTCTTAAAATAGTTTCTAGATTAAGATTTGAAAAATTATTGTTAGTCTCTTTAAGAGAAGATCCAATAAATACCAACCAAGCATTAAAAAAAAAAAGAATAGCGACGAAGAAGTCTTTGGAAAATTGTGCAAACGATACCTGTGTGTGCCAGCCACGTCGTGTGATTCAGAACGTGTGTGTGTGTGTTCAATTTACACGTGTTGAACTTGCAAATTCTCTCTCTTAAACATATGATAGCGCTTAACGGAACCGCGAATGCAGCGCAAGCTATAAAATCCAATAAGAATTGGCATAGGCAGCGAACAGACGACCAAAAAAAAATAATGAATATGTTTAAGTTTTGTGTTTAATTTAATGTGAAGACATGTAATATTTAATACGTTCTTGTTAATATGTTGTAAGCCAATCTCGTACAGAAACATTGTTGTTATTAAAGGTGATGTTGAAAAAAATTTGTTTCTCTCAAAATAGTCTCAAATAGTCGAAATAATGGAAATTAATGGAAAATAATGGAAAATAATGGAAAATATTAAAACGATTATTTTCCATTATTTTCAATTATTTTTAATAATTTATGGTAATTTTCCATTATATTTGATTATTTGTAATCGTAATCATTAAATAATCATAAATTTTTCACCAGCAACTATATAATCACTAAGACTATTTTCCAAAAATAATTTAATTGATTAGAAATTCTAATGGCAACTTAACAGGTATGCTTTTTACCGACCCTTACATGGGGACCCATTTCACCAGTTCCCGGGTAAACGAGGTGGTGGCGATTGACCCTGTTTGAGGACATTTCATACAAAATTGAAAATGAGAAAACGCATTGCTTAGGGTTAGTAAAGTAAGTAGGGGTGGTCTCCTAGTAACCGCTTATTTTACCAGCTTCGAAATAGTGCCCAGTACTGCAGGAATCATTCATAGATTTTATATTTGATAGTTGTTCAGACGTTGAGTCATTTATTTTCAAGTTTTGAAAATTCTCATTAAGCATATTTTGTGGCGCTTTAGAATGTGCTGCCTTGCTACTTTTTTTTGGTCAGAAGTAAGGAAAGTTTGAAATCTTGGGTCTAAGAAGACAGTAGCCAATATTGGTACAGAGCTCATAATAGAAGAACGTTTGTCGAGGCTCTTAGAAAGTAATAAACTATGTTTTGCTGGAGAATTTCGAATGAACCGTTGAAAAATTAGTTAAATTGGTGAAACGAACCTCATTTTTCGAAAAAGTGGTCCGGTTCGGGTTCAGGTTGGGTTAAAAACCCAAACCGAACCGGTTCTCAGGGGTTCGGTTTCGGACCGGCTTGCAGCCTGGATTTTAAACACGCACGGTCAAACATTTTTTGAGCACAACACGACACGACACGCACGACTTTATTTCTATAGCCTGATTTTCGCCTCTATATTCATAAAATTCTTTCGGTAAATTTCATTTGTTAATTAGAATAATCTGCCAAAACTACATTTTGATTCTCTAAACTAAAAACTAAAGTTCAGTGGGTAGAATAAGATTTTTCAGTGATTTCAGAGTTCTTGATTGAAGCTCGGATATGGATGGTGACATGACAAAACGCCCAAGGACATTAGGCCCATATCAAAATTAATCGTAGTAAGCATCGAAATTAAACTCAAAATTGTTGTGGGCCTTACACAGGCATTTTTTAGACCCATTGTTTATGTACTTTTAAAAACAATGGATAGAGAAGTTAAAACTTTCTTTTAAGCAATTTTTGAAAATATATTTTTAAGCTCCGAATTTTATCACTAGGAGACTCCATCTGAACTTTCTCTATATGGTTGACCAATAGATTTTTTTGAATTATTATTCCATAGCGTGGGTCATTCTGGCAATTCCTTAAAGTCATAAAACAGGACGAGTATCAAAAATACACCGAACTGACGAAAGCTGTAGATGGAGATATTACTGCGACTAGTCATTTGTGAAAGAGGTCAAAGAACAAGGAAATATATGCATGTTGGTGCCTTCCTTACTGCGATGTCCTGCCAAGCAAATAATATAATTGATGGCAAACTAGTTAAAATGCTAAGTAACGACGAAGATGCAGAGCTAGAAGAAGATATTGAGGATTTTCATATTGAACCGACCGTTTTCTGCGAGATTTGTACACAAGTTATTAATTCTGTTGTGTTTCAACCCTACATGCACACAAAAACTTGCATTAACTGTGCCAAAAACATAAAAAAAAAACACGCGTGCAAAATGGGACTGAATTTCTTTGTCTATTTTGCAGGAGCAAAATTGAAAACAATCTTAATATTCTCTTATAATAAAAGCATTTATTCATAGCCACTTGTAGAGCTTATTTATTGTTCAGCATGGAATGCATAAATTGGTCAATTTGTATAACCATCACCAGTGGAGTAGATAGCTTTTCGAAATGGGGGGGATGAAGTCTACATTTTAAAACATATTTTTGAATCTTTAAAATACATATTATTAGCAATGCTATCTCATTTTATCATCTCATGATTTGATGATGAATAGCCAAAGCAGCCAAGTCTTTTAAGCGGTTATACAATAAAACAAGAAATAAAAAATCATGTGTAATTAATAAGCGTTAATTCAGAAGGATGGTGTCTTGTTGAATCGTTTTAATACGCTTCAAACTAGGAAATATTCTTTCTTTCTTTCTGTTATTGGCAGTGTGACTAATAAACTCAGCAACTTAAATATTTTTGGAAAATATTTTTTTTGGGTAGCCATCCAGCGTTTCTATCAAACGTTTTTTTTGAGAATGGCCTCTTTGCATTAAATATTTATTCCACATTATTAGCTCGATAAGAGCAGCAGGTGGCCCATTATCTAAATATTCTAAGTAGAATTCAATAGTTTTGACAAATTTATTGTCCTCATGGTCAACCTTGCATGAATCATTCTTGAAGAGCTCAGAAATCCTTCTAAAATATGTTCATGATTGGTAAACCGCTCACAAAGATTCATGGTGAAGACAATGGATTAAAAATTGTCACCTGAAGAAAACATCTGTGCTTTCAACTTCTGGATTCGAACGATTTCTCTGCAGGTGTGGCAGGAGGGAGCAGCTAATTATCCGATTATTTGTCAACCTGATACAAGTTTGTTTCCATTGGATATCTTCAAAATATCATTTTAATACTTTCGAAAGTATCAATTTGATACTAGGAGTATTAATGAGAATTAATTCTCAATAGTTTCAAATTGATGACTAAATAGTGTCATTTCGATGATTTTTTTTTTGTGGTGTTAGAAAAAATTAGTTGTTTGGAACAATACCTCCCAGGCAGCAATGCCTTTTTAAAAAAAATAAATTATTTTCATATTTTCGTCGGTTAAGGCTTAAATACGTTTTTTACGGTTAGAAGCAAAAAATAAATTAAAGGGGATTTTGGGCTGGGAGTATATATATATTAATAAAATGTGCAAAATTTAAAACAGATCGGTCAAAAAGTTTTTGAGTTATCGCGGTCGCCGACTTTAAAAAATAAGTTTATAGTAAGGGGCTGGGCGTTCGACTTCATTTCTCATTCAGTATAACTCCAAATAAACTGAAATTTCAGGACAACATTTCTGAGGAGTTGTTCTTTCGATTAAAATAATAAATAAAAAATTGATAAACTGTTGATAGTCGGGCGAAAACTTAAATTTAGATTGTAAAACAATATGGATCTAATTTTTTTAAGCCCAATGGCGTTTGAAACTCGTGGCCGCTTTGCAATGTCGCCAAATTGGATGTCCAGCTACTTTAGTGTGCAATGATTTGCACAGTATTTCGAACTTGGATCCATCATTTCATTCTTCTTAATTGGAATTTGGGTTATATATTTACAATTACTTTAAACCAAACAAACAAACCCAATGTGCCATTGTCCTCTAAGCTAAACGATCAAAATTCCATTCAACTTCCCTAAAATGTTATCCAAATTGATTACCATAATATCAAACAATAGGCAGTTGCCCTTTATTATGGTATAATCGATTATTCGGTTCAGTGCAACTGCTCTGTCACATTCAAATTTCATTGTTAAGCTAAGCTCGTTAGGTCGTTTTCTCACTGATGTGTGTGATTGGATGTGCAAATCTCATTTGATACCACTAGTAATTAATATAAATTTTAGGTGTAACAGCAAATAATTAGCGTCCAAGATGACGCCCAGCAGCTGCAAATTCTGCATGATTCTGGCGCACAGTCCGAAGGAGAATAAGCCACCAGCAACAAGCCTGCCAAATATCTAGGCTAATTGATTCCACTATCGATAAGGCAATGCAGACGGTAGCAGATCCCAGCGGCAATTAGTCGCTACAGATAGATGTCGATCCACAGATAACAATCATTTTGCCAAAATTTAAAAGAAATTTAATCGAATTCGTCATAGAGTTAATTTCCGAGTAGAATTAAGAAGTAAATCGATTGCAATACCGAATCGTTTTCATGGCAATTTTCTTGACGACGTTGATTATTTTCATAGTGCAAGTAATTATATTTTAACATGTCGACTATTGGGGAGATTTTGTAGTATTCATAGATATATCAAATGCATAATTTGATTTTAAATCATTTTTATTCAAATTGTACCTCGAAATTGCATGTACACGAAATCAAAAGCAAAATCTGAAATTTACAGGTTATTTCAAAATCAAAGTAAATTAATTGTAAAATGTCATTTGCAAAACGTTAAAAGGATAAGACAGGAGCCATACAATTCGCCAAGCAAAATAATAATTAGAAACGTGCAATGGCCAGCTTGCTCACCGGACCTCAATTCAATCCAAAAACGAGAAAGCTAAGCTAACTTCGTCTATGCCAGAGCTTTTATACCCTTGCAAGTGCTCGCTTAAATATTTTAAAAAAATACAATTTTTCCCATTTTTCGACCGATCGTTCGAATGGGAGCTATATGACATACAGCCATGCTCCCATTTTCGCTTTCGCAAAAACTTTGCGATTTGATCATCAAATCGCAAAAGTTGGTGCTCCGACACTCGGAAATCGCAAAGTTTTGGCGTTTTTAAACCGGCGACATCTGAGTCCGTGAAATGAAAAGTAAATGCAAAATATAGGTTGATGCACAAACAGACAGTCCACGGAACTATTTTTATTCAGTTCCTTGACCTTTTTAGCTTTGTCTTACGGACTCTCCCGCTCCATTCGCACTAAGGCAATATTTTAAACAATTATTTAATAGAGATACACAAAATTGAGCGAGATGGAAAACTGCTTACAACAACAACAATTTGCGATTTGGCCATGGTATATATCGATATATAACTATCGATAGCATGAGTAGTGGCGCTCATCAGCTGTTTTTGTTATGTGAAATGACGCAAAACAAGTTGGGAATGGAACATTATCGATAACGAAAACTTCCGAATTTCGGAGCGCTCTAAACTGAAATCGTGCGAATTTGCTGAAATCGCAATTCGTAAAAATAAGTGAAAGCTGGAGCATGGCTGATAGTCTTCAGATTTGTCCAAAAATTTGTAAAATTATGTGAAAGCATGTGAAACAAACAAGTACAAAATTGCAGGATGCTACCATTAAAAACAAACAAGTTTTTCGAACTAAGACTATTTCTCAGACCTATCTTTTGAATGGCAGCTATACCATATAGTTGTCCGATTTTAATAGGTAGAATTATGAAAAAACATATAAAACCTACGATTACAAAGTTTGGAGACGTTTCCATTGAAAAGAAACAAGTTTTTCATACTAAAACTAGTTTTCCGACCGATTGTTCCTATGGGGGCTATGAGATATAGTCATCTAATCCGGTCGGTTCCGACATATTAGTGTGCAGCAAAAAGAAGAATATGTGCAAAATTTCAGTTCAGACATATTAGTAGTGTGCAGCAAAAAGAAGAATATGTGCAAAATTTCAGCTCGATAGCTTTAAAACTGAGAGACTAGTTCGCGTAAAAACAGACAGACAGACAGACAGACAGACGGACGGACAAAGCTCAATCGACTCAGCTCGTCATGTTGATCAAAAATATATATAGTTTATGGGGTCGGAAATGAATATTTCTATGCGTTACAAGCTTCTGGGCAAAATTATAATACGCTTTGGAAGGGTATAAAAATGTAGAAAGCTTGGGGGAGTTTGAGCTAAGCGTTTTAGCCGAGTTGACGAAATTATCCTAAGCGAGGGCGTCAGTTATGCCCAACGTCGTTTTACTTGTTACTCAGGGTAATTATTGTTTTATAGCCTTCTTATGTTCTTATGCATTTACATTAACATAATGCTGCTCCGAGAAGAAAAAAACGATTTTAAAACCCTTTATAACTCTGTTCTGTTATTAGAAATGGGTTGTTAATTCAAGATTTGTAGTAATTTGAGATTAAAGTTGCTTAAAATGCCGATTTGGATACGATTAATGAGAAATCACTACTATTGTTTTAACTTTCTTTTAAATAGAGACTCTGGCCCCTTTGGGGGCTGTGTATAGTCAATTAGTTTGATTTTTTTAAATATTCGTAAAGTATAACCTCTTAGCCTTAAAGCAAACTATCCAAAACAATTCTTCGATTTTTAAGCGAAGATATACCATTTTGAATACTTATGCTCAAAACTAATAAATTGTCTTCAGCCCAAAAATATGGCATGCGAGATTACTTTAGTTGGCTAGGGAGCTGTTTTGAATCCTTATGAATACTTTGAACAAAATCCGTTGCACATCAATGGGCGGTGTTTGTTCTTTTATCTATACACAAAAAAAATCCGAGGTGTCCGGGACATTATCCGGGATTGACTTAATCTCGGATATCTCGGATCATGAGCGACTTTTGTTTGAAATTACAATCCGAAGGTCGAGTTTAAAACAAATTTTTTGGGATTGGTTTTATCTCCCCATTTTGTTTTCTGTGTATGTACAAAGAATATTTTTAGTTTATGCAAAAGTATGTTTTAGCCAGAAGGTAGCATCTCTGACCCTATACACTCAGGGAAAAATAGCATGGTAAAACCTACCACAATCATATTTGATCTTACTATGCCCCTTTTGTATTTAAATGAACTTAAAACCACATTGAATTGACTAAATACATATTAATTCGGTGAATTTCAGTTTTCAGTATTTGTAAATATCTTTCTGGCATTTTGCAAAAATACGACTGCTTGTAATTCTCAAGTTGGAATTCCCTGCATAGGGAAAACTGAAATTCACCGAATTAATATGTTTTTAGTCAATTCAATGTGGTTTTTAGTTCATTTAAATACAAAAGGGGCATAGTAAGATCAAATATTGATTGTGTGTTAGGCTTTACCATGCTATTTTTCCCTGAGTGTAGAGTGTCAAAGATTCGACAAAATCGTTTTTTTCGCTTTATCTTCAAAACAATAACTGAAAGAACAAAACCAATGATGCAGTTTCGTTCATTTCAGTCTATATTAACCAGGGATGCAAACCGGTTCTGAACCGAACCGGTTTTGAACCGAACCGAACCGCTTATTTCAGTTGGTGAACCGAACCGCAAGTCGAACCGGCTTTCTTTCAGAATTACTAAACCGAACCGAAAACCACAAATAAAATCGGTTCGGTTCGGTTCAGTTCTCTGACGAGTTTTAAAGGGAATCCCTTTCCTCTAGCAAATGATTTTTATCAATTTGGGAATTTGTAAATGTAAAACTGTAAGTTCTGCAATTGCCCGCCGATTATCTGATATACCTGTCATCAATCTGTATTTTTTCTCTAGTAGACAATATTTTAAATTTTCTGTAGAACTTTTTTACCTTAATTTAATTTTAGACGGGAGAGATTTTTCTTATATTATCCCTGCAGTTCTACGTTTTGGTACTGAATTTTTCAGGGCCGATTCAGGCGTGAACAATAGGAATAACTGAATTTAATGTGTGAATTCAACCATATTTTAGTACTTCCCATGAAACTCATCCATGGGTTCAGTTCTGAAATCATGCCTAAAATCAACTAAGCTCATGACGTAGTAGGACATGTCAGTGTAAAAATCCATGGCTGAGACTCATAAAAAGGATGCCATGAATTCAGGACCAGCCCTTCCATTTCAGGTCTGATTCAGCTATGATTCAGGTCTAAGCCTTACTTAAGGGATATGATATATAGGGTTGTTAAGATGCATGGTGTTGGCCGCTTTCTCGGCCAGGTAAATTGAGGTAGTAGGACATTCACGTTATCCTGTAAAATTGTCGTCTCTCCAGGTTGGTGCCAAATTGTGAAGGAAAATGCGCTGCCTCACGTTATAAATGTCTTTGTTTATTTTTGGCTTCGTGCCGTTGTTCGCTCTGTGGCGCTTCAATGCTTACTGACTAAGTGATATTTTACAAGAGTTGAATTAAGTCAAGAGAGGAGGTAGAATAGTAGAACGGAAGAACGTAATGAGAGCAAGATTGGCGTTGCCATCCTGGAGTAAATTCGTACCATAACAATGTTAAACTTAAAAAGTAGTAATCGATAAATATAAATTCAAAGGTAAACAGAAATTCAAATTCAAATGGTGTTCTCCCCCAACACATGGTACTTATAAGAATAAAAAAGATTTAGGCGACATTCTCACTTTTCGAAGGGCATTCCTCTGGAAACTTATAGACGAATCCTGGAAATCCGACAGAATAAACTTGGGACATTCTTCTAAAGATTTTATAGATATTCAAATGGTGTATAAGAATTAAATTTCTAAAGTGTTTGAAAAGTCACATTATTAGAGAAATCATAATATTTCATAATATCCCTTTGTGAACCACTGAACCGAACCGAAACCGCGGTTCAGTAAGCTCCAAAAAACATGTAATGAACCGAACCGGCGGTTCAGAAACTGTGTGAACCACTGAACCGAACCAGTACTTATGTTCGAGTGGTTTGCATCCCTGATATTAACATAATCTGATCAAAATAGATCTACACCAAAAACACTGTTTCACTGTTAAAGGGAAATAATGTCAGCAGGGGTCAGGCAAAAACAGCCCTTATTGTTGATATAAAAAAAGCTACTTTCTATACTGAATTATAAAACCTTTGTTTGCTTCCACTTCCAATTTCGTTCTCTCTGAGAGCATGTCAGTGAATATCTTTCAAAATAGTCCCTGGACCATGCTTATTTATAGCCTAAGCCCACTTCAAATCGGGGCTCTCCACAACATGTCCTAATCTTGTGTAAGTGATTGTTTATGTCTTCTAATGGTTCATCACTCAAGTAACTTGAGGCATAATAACACAATGTACCACCCAACTCCGTCGCTCTGCGTACCAGTTTAAGGCATGGCCTCATCTACTTAGTCTGGACATAAACCATTTTGATTATCATTTGCATTTATGCAAATTGAAGCAACAAATGGGTCTGGCGCTGTTGTAACCCAGTCTGATATGTGAGAGTTTTCACAAAAAAATAATAAAACATAAAAAAACAGCGCAGACAATCTTTGTCTTTGGATTGCTCTCTTTTCCATGGCCAGTCAAGTGTTGAGCTTTTAGACATAATTTATCAGTTGAACGGTTTGATTTATATGGTTAGGCATGGCATGCATGTTGGATACAATTTTATTATTATTATATTAAATATGTTTTTATCCGACTGCGATTTGTGGACCATTTGCTCACATGAAAATGGAAAGTGTATGTATTTGCAAAAAAGAAATTGCTGCCCACAAAAGATGTTAACATGCATGCCTAAACATAAAAATTATACTCACATATTTGTATGTACTTGTGTATACGTCTGGTGTGAACAACCTGCTCAGCTGCGTGCCTTGAGATGAATGATCATCAGCGACTCTTTCTCTGCGCGTAATTAGTTGGCCACACCAAACAATTTGCGAGAAGGAAAGTAAACCCAGGGCCTGTCAATTTGTTTAAGGCATTATTGAAGTCTTAACCCCATTAGCCTGAATTGGCGCACTTGCCAATCAGCTCAGTTTGATCAAAAGAAGTAAAGAAAACAGGTAGATGACAAGGGCCAACAACAATACAACTTTCAGAACAGCAAAAGCACACAACTTTTACCCAAAACCAAAAACTAAACAATGTAAACTCATTCACGAACCGGCTGCTGCTGCTGTCTCAGAGAGCATCTGCATCTTTCGCGTTGGTCTTGGAATTTTTAGTACCTCATCAACTTTTAGTACCGCCAGAAACCAGTTTCACCTGCAAAACTTGGCTCGATGCCTAGCCTGGGCCTAAGCCAGCTTCAGTTACGGCGCGAGGCTCAAGTAGAGCAGACCTTACCAGACCCGATCCCAAGCGCTAGCGGAACCGGCTGCAAAAAAAACAAGAAAAAAATACTGTTGAACGCTGCGCATGCGCAAGACAACTTGTACTTGCTGTTGCGGTAGCTCAGCTTAATTATTGCCCCCCCCCCCCCCCCTCGAACGTACACAAAGTTTACTTGTTTGTCTGCATTTTTCTTTGTGTTTGTGTTTGTGCCGTGTAATAACTTCTTTGGCACTGGGAAATTATATTCTTGGCCGCTTTGCGCTTTCTTTTGGTGTTAAACAAAGGGAGAAAACCGCACAAATGTAAACAAGAAATAAAGCCCAAGTGACCCAAGTGCAATTTTATTAAACAAAAACCAAAATCAAAAAAACGTAAGCCCAAAAACTACCGTAGATAAATCACAAAAATATAAAGAAACAGGTTACAAAGAAAACAATCTGAAAATTTACATATTTCCCATCAAGAAATGTTGATCAAGTGTGTGTGAGTGTGTGAAACCAGAAGTGGACCCAGTCTCCCCCCTATTTCGTGTGGCAATGCAAGACCTTGAAGCTGTCTTCGTATATCGAATCGCATATCGCATATGCATTTCAATGGGTAACAGAGCCAAATAACTGCCCCCAGTTTGCTTTTGTTTGAGTGAGATTTTGAAATGGCCAAATAAACATTTACATTTATTTTATGTATTTACCAAAGATCTCGGCATGCTACAAACATTGGGCGCAGTCGCAGTTTCGTAAAGGTGACCAAATAACATTTTTATACCCTTGCCAAAAGCGGAGTATACAGTTCGAGGTGGCGCATAATTAATTCATTTCATAATTAATCAAAAAACGATTTGCTGACTCGTGGATCGATCGGGACAGAATATATATCGAGTTGTACTTAAAAATTTAAGTATGTTTCTTTTAAATCAAGAAAACGTTCACGAAACAAGATAAGTTCGTACAAAACAGTAAGCGGAAATATAAAATAAAATAGCCATCTTAGTTCAAGTATATAAGATCTTGAATTAAATACATAATAGATTAACAATAGAAGCTCTAAAGACAGCAGAATGGAACATGCGAAATATTTTTAAAACAAATATGTGAGTCTATCCAACCGTCTTTGTCATTTCACTCACTTACTTCCAAACTGTCATAACTCAGAATTATATTTATTGTGAAAATTGAGTCTAAAGCTCTCAATGATTTCAAATATTTCTTTTAGTTTTGAGTCAATCTACTGGAATATTTTGAATATGAAATGCTCATTAAAGAAATTCGGAAATTTGATGTCTTAAAAAAATGTGAAGGATCCCTGCATACTATTGCTTGCTGCCTATCTGAGATATGTAGCTTTTGCATGAAAATGAAACTGAAAATGAAAATGATATCCTGACGTAATCCAATCTTACTGAAAAAGAGAGCAATATGCAATTTTTACACAACATAGGGAATATTTCTTCATCAATTTCTTTATCGTGTTGAAGTTAGTGAGCAATTTCGAAAAACTAATTGGAAACAACTTTTGATTTTTTTTTATTTAACACTTTATTTAAGAGTAAATCGGGTTCAAGTTTGGAATATTACAACCCAAAAACATGACTAAAAACTTTTGAAAATAGTTGGCAATGTACTTAATCTATCGGTAAACAGTTTTTAATGAAGTATTCCGAGGTTGAACAAATTTTGATTATTTGAATTTCTGAATTCAACTACAAAGTCTTTGAATTTTCTTGTGATGACGTCAAGTGGTGGACAATTTTTGATTTGATATCCATTGAAAAATATCTTCTGAATACTTCTCAGTCCCAGGAAGTCCACCTCCCGCCCAACCGTCCGACGGTGCTAGCTCGGGTCACTAAAACTCGTAGGAAAATCCAAAAATCGGTCGATAAGTCTGTAGTCTTTTAGACAGATATTTAGAGTTAAAAATTTAATTCGTTTACTCTCAAGTTAAGCAGCATATTGAATTAAAATGGGTTTTCTTTGAATAATCTTTCATTCAGGATTGCTGCACACACATTTCTCGCTTGTCGCAAGATAGGTTATCAGAGAGGTTTTTCAGACAGTTTTGTCTCAATCTGAAAATGAAATCCCACCGAAGATAAGTGCCCTGGGCCATTTAGCACATTCTAACATTCCACAGTACTTGCACTAATACGAAGAGAGCGACAATGAATTCTACTAATGGAAATTTTAAAGTACACTGTGAGCTCCATGAAGAGTAGAATGCAACAAACAAAAATGGGCGTGGTAGGACACTTGGGCGCCCTCTCCAAGGAAGCAGAGATAAAAACCAGAAATGAAGTCGGTCGCTACTCTTAGATCGATTAATAGTCCTAATTACTAAATATGTCTAGAAGGTAAGACTATCATTTCAAATTGCAGTGGCGAGAGGTGAGGTGGAGAAAATTTTAAATATATTTGATCTTCATGCAAGTAGAAGATGTTTATGAATGACCCATACTGGTCAAACGCCTATCTTTTATCATCTCTAAGATCTGTGCGTTCATAAGTACAGACATAAAAAAATTGTATTACATTATAAAATACTATTTGTGCTGATCAGATCAGATCGGCACACTTAAGACTTTAACTAGAAACTTGACAGACGAACTAAAAACCAACACAAAAACTTACTTATCTAAAACAACGACTTGCACAAATCTGAACGCGAATTATCATTAAGTTCATATATGGGAATAAAGTAAATTATTAATGCTTCCGTTTTGGTTTCAATCGGAATTGTCAAGTCTTGCCGTTTCCAAACGCTGTTTGTGTTATACGGATTTTAACTTCAAACTTTAATTTATAACTGTCCAATCGTTTTTACAAAATCTGACTTTCTTTCAAGTCCGATGAGTCGAATTCAGAAATGAGAACAGGCCCGAATACCTTTATTTTCAATATTCATTTTAGTCAATTTGAAAAATACTACAGGGTGCGCCATCTAAAGTGTCGGTATGGCAACACTGAATAACTTTGACATTTACCAACCGATTGCTTTTGTTAGACATGTTTTGGAAACATTAATCTAATACAATTTTGACCATGGAACGCTTCACACCAAAACAACGTGCCGAAATAGTGACGCTGTTCATCGAAAATAATCGTTCAATTGTGCTAACTCAGCGTGCATATCGTCGAAAATATCGTGGCCAACAGGCACCGTCTGACAACACTATTCGTCGTTTGGCGTCGAATTTTACTAATCATGGAACAGTGCGAGATCGTCCGCGTTGCGTCCGTCAACGACCAAGACGTTCCAATGAATTGGTTGAAGCGGTAAGGGATAGTGTTGTCCAGAACCCAGAAATGTCGTATCGTCATCGCGCTCAGCAGTTTGGAGTCAGTGGACTCCAATGCGGCGCATTTTGAAGTATGATTTGCATTTGTTCCCCTACAAAGTGCAATTAACACAAAGAATATTGGCGACAGACCACCCACGTTGCACAGTGGCCGGATTCGCGAATTTGGCGTTGCAAAAATCAATTTTTGATGTTCGATTTTTTTGAGCAGATTTTTTTAATTCAATAAAGGGAACCCCAGATAGCCCAAAAAACTTTGGTTTTTTGAATTTGGTCAATTAGTTTGGTTGTTACAGTGGTTCAAAGTTGAAGAATTTTTCAAACTGCTGAATTTTTATTTTTTTGGTTACAAATGTCAATTTTGTGAGCGATACCGATTTGAATTTGCTTGATTTTTTTGAAAAGATGCATTAATTCTTAACGTGAATACATTAACAAACTTTATTATTTCAAAGTTGAATGTTCCACATTCAAGTTTTAGGTGGACACTATTTTTGGTTGAGTTTTTTAACTTTGATAGACTCGAAAATATCAATTTCACCCGATTTCAGTTGTTTCGGAGCATAGGTATTATATATTAGTCTATTTATTAATGTATTGTAAAAAATGCAGCTGCCACAACCTGCAACCTTAGACGTTACATTGATAATTGCGATTTAATCTACAGGTAAATAATATTTGGGAAGAACAAGTACAAACGAAGAAGAAGAAGAACGTTGCAGGCAAAATTTTAAAGCGTATTTTATGATTTACTGAGATAGGTAACACATAATATAGGTAGTTACAATTGGCCTTTTCTGATTTTGCGCTTTACAACTAGCAAGTGGGTGGATTTTTTACCTACTCTCGAGTGACCTTTTCAACAGGTACTAGCTATGTTTGAAGTTGCTCATTGTCTTTTAATGGTGTTGTGAACTGTTACCTAATATTGCGTAACCCTTTCAAAAGGATTTAGTTTTTTTCAGGCCATGGAGTCATTTTTTACCTGTTGCTACCTGTGTTCCTTGTGTACATACTTATAAAGGGCTTACTCCAGTAAAGGCAGATTATTCAGACTTGAACAGTCGAGCGAAAAAGTACGCACACATAGTGATATTTGTTTTATCGAAAATGGACAACAGCAAATTATTTGAGTTCTTCAAAACCGCGGAATCACAAAAAGCTTTCGAGTCGCTAGTAAAAACCGAACTTAATTATACAAATGATGATTTGAAGGATGGGGAAATCATTACGACGAAAATACAAAACATATTCTACAGACTACAATCTAAATGGAAATCAGCAAGTCGGACTGAGAAAAGATTTATACAAAGAAACTCGATTTGGCTTGATGGATTTTCTTGTTTCGATGGTAATGACGAAATACCCAGCACTTCTTCAGGGCAACCACGAGGCAGACCAACTAAATCTTTCGATGAGTGTTCTACGTTTACAAGGAAAAGGAAGCTTCAAGGTGCCACAATGGAAATTAGCACGGAGCTTAAAATTAAATTAAGCTGCGGCAATAATGTTGATGCTAGAAAATATGGAAAATATGCCAAGGAGACAAGAGATATTTTACGTGCAAAGGACCCAGAGACAAAACTTACTCCTACTGTTCATAAAATATTGGAGCATGGTGAGCAGCTGAATACCTATACTGACAACATTTTACAAGAAAATTAATCATTCCCAAGTTAGAACTAATTTTGTATGAAAATAATTTTTTTTTAGCAAGTACAAATTAACTTGTTATACATTTTTTTTTAATTTTTAATATTATTAAAACTTAATTTTTAATAAATCAATTTAAAAAAATTAAAATACGTAGACTTTTTCATACAATTTTTTCGGAGTATTAAATTATGAACTTTGGCAGCCGATCCTGTGTCCCCCTGTTAACCTACAAAGATGAACGTACGCTCATTTTAAAGCTACAGGAATTCTCTATCCTCGTCCCTTTGAAATTTTTCAATTATCTCTTTCCGTTAAAAAGTTATGATTTTTGCAACGCCAAATTCGCGAATCCGGCCACTGTGCGTCGTTTGAAATTTGGCCACTTGATTGATGTTGTGTTCAAAAAGTAGTCGAAATAAATTGTACAGGACCAAATTAAAGGAACAAGATCAACATATAGCAATCGGTTGTTTGTTTTTATATTTATTCAGTGTTGCCATACCGACACTTTAGATGGCGCACCCTGTACATAATCTTTGTTGATTTCTGTTGATTGATCTTGTATTTCTCAAGCTATTAACCAATATTAAAGAGGCATCTGAAATTTGCGGAGTTTGTACTATTTTAATGTTAACCTTTACCGATAACCCAGTAAGTAGAAACAATAACCAAATATATTACGACTGTTACTTGAGAGGTACTATTTCAATGGTACAACGTTTCTGCAAGCCACAGTTTTAAAAACAAAACAAAAAGCTAGAAAGTTACCATTTGTCTAGTTAATTTTAAGCGGAAATACAGTAAAAACCAAAACCAAATAAGAAAACTCTCAAGTCAATTAAGTTTTTGATGGGTAGATTCAAACCATCAAATTTTTTTTCTGTGTAGGTACGTCAGTCACGAGTCAGCTTTAGAGGGAAGGTTCATTAAAAGATGTTTTATATTTTAGGAGTATTTAAATTTCTTAATATTGTGACTGGAATAAGATTCTAAAGTACTAAATGGGTGCGTTGTTTGAAAAGAAATAATGGCATGTTTTTTTTAATTTTTAAAAGACAAAACCCTAATTCAATGATTTTAATAAAGACAATATAAAGCAAAGTAAGAACGAAATAAGATATGTTGTCAGAAATCTCTTACCAAACATATCATGGGGGTCAATCGGGCGAAATGAAATGATGCTAGCGTATAAATGTTGCGGCGCAGCCAATTGTAAGTTTGGCCCTCTGATTTGTTATTTGCCTTTACTTATGGACCGCAGAGCAAATAGCACACCTAACGCAAAAAAAATTGAAATAAAACCAAAGCTAAGGCGTTTTTTTTTGTTTTGGACTCAGTGCGCATAGTAATAAAGTAAACAAACAACAACAACAAATCAGCCAACGGTACTGAAAACGCGAAGAGAAAAAAATAATCAAGAATCCGAGTACATGGAAGAAAATTGAATGAATTGGAAACGTTGGCCTGAGCGAATTACGCATGCGCTTGTTCTTTAAGTGGGACAAATGTGGATTAATTCCCAACAATTATGGCTTCATGTGCATAGATGAAACTTAACTAGCATGTGATCCATGAAGTGGAGAGAAGAAGCAATAAAGCAGAAATAAAACAGATTGCATATAACGAATTACATGTCTAGCATCACCAAGGCACAGTTGCACGGGTGAACTCATCTTATGACTATATCTTTTTACACCAAGGCATTATATCATTTGAGGCAATATTTATAGCATAGAAATACATTTTTCCCAAAATAAAAGTAAGAAAACACATTTTTAGACATAAAACATCAAACTGCAACCACCTACGTTTCTTTTCGAGAAAACCCTTGTTGCTTTGTGTAAATCTTTCCAGTGAACATTGTCATAATGCCCTAAAATGCGGCATTTGGTTGAAATATTGAGATATCGAATCGCAAATTTCACACGGATAATGTTAAGACTAAGTCTTAATTGCCGAACAAAAGCGCAAACCCAGTTCACTAGCAATTATACTCTTTACCAATGGTGCACAGAGTATTTTAAGTTTGTGCAAAAGTATGTAACAGCCAGAAGGAAGCATGTCCGACGCCATTAAGATAATATATATTTTTGATCAGCATCAACAGCCGAGTCGATTTAGCCATGATCGTCTGTCTGTTTGTAAGTCCTGAGAGATGGTAAGAGATAGAGGTTCGACTTGTGTCTGACAAAAGCTTCTTACACTTGCAGGCAAATCAGGTTTATTTTTAATTTTTGCCACACCCAATCCTGCCCCCGCAACGTCACATCTTCCATTATTTTATAGATAGAAGGTTCGTTCCCTCTGGACATATTTAGTAATCAGTATAATGTATCGATTCTCCGAGTTAATGAAAAAGATAGGATGAACAATAGTCGAGCTATAGGAAAATCGAACATTTATGATGGTCAGCACCGGATGGAACAGCGATGGGCAGCAATTAACACACCTTAAACGTTTCTGTTTTCTGAAAAATGAATATGCCAATTTTCCGAAATTGAATACCTAGAAATCATTTAATTAAGTGCTTTATTTAAGTGCCCACAATCTCTAAATGTCATCGATAATTGAGAATATCGTCTCTCAAAGTAAATGGGATAATCAGCAATAAAGTCTGATTAAAGGTTTATTAGGATGTAAACAATTGCAGAAGATGTACGAAGTGTTTTAAAATGCTTAGTGATTTTTGGTTCGGTTCAGCATTTTCAAAACAAGGCCGGTTCGGTTTGTGGTTCGGCTTACCATTGGAATTAGCGGGTTTTCTTCGGATTGGGTCGGCTCGGTTCAGAACCAGTTTGCATACTTGGTTGTTTTTTAATATATTTTACAAATAAAATCGGTGGAATATTGTTTCTTTTTTGTATGTGTGTTTGTGAACAACTTGTATTTATTATCAGACAAAAAGGTCTAGAAAATTCATGTTTTGTATGATCCAGTCTAGGCTTGATTTGATCTGAAAAGTGTCCGAGATATTGTTTGTTTACCGAAACTCACCTAAGCCTCAAGAGCGGATCGATTGATTGTCGTTGGCCATGTTGATGCTTGCTGTTAAGAATTGGCTTGCTTTTGAGATAAAAAATGTTCGGTCCACTTTATCGCAAAAAACTTTCTTAGATTTGTCAATTTACTTAGAAATTGTTGCGTGGTACACCCCGAAATTTAGCCTTCTTTTGCTGTCAGTCCTGCGATTTCTACTTTGCATTCTCCATTTAATCTTCCACTTCCACTTCTGAAATGCACCCCACGTATTGACATTTAATATGATCTTGATATTGTTTCATGTTCATATACAACGGATTGAAACCCCTTGTCCTTGGTATGCGTAAGTAACAAAATAAATTTCAATTTGCTTGTACCAAGTCATCATTTACCTCTATAAACAGTTAAATAAACAAGCTGCTGACCAAGTGTCTTCAGTTGCTTCACCAAATTGTCAAAAAAAATTGCTTCTATCATTCGGGGGTAAGCATACAAAACGTAAATTCCTTTGCATCTCTTTGTTAGTTTGGTTGATTATAACATTCAATCTTTTGCTTTGGAAAGAGAACAACAAAAAGCTTAGCTTGTTGTCTTTCGGCTCTGGCTTGGTCACAAATATGTGGTTTCAATCCAAAAAAAAAGTCTCCAATGCTATGCAAATTTAATGTTCTAACAAACACACACACACACATCACTGAATACGAGATGGAGATATGTGGGTAAAAGAGGAAATGACCAAATACAATTCACAGAGCCGAGCGGGGCAACTGTGAATCGCTTGGAGTTAAGATTTGGAAACAAGTTTCACTCATTCAGTGTTTCAATTGCAGCCATAATGAAAACGTGGAAACAGCTGCCAAACGTGGGGCGGCATGTGCTGTTGTTGTTATTTTGCTGTCTTTCCCATTTGACCCAACACCGTGTGACGGCCTGGCGTCCATGTCCGGAGCTCAGTCCCGCCTTGCGTCTGCCATGCAGGTGAGTGAGTACGAGCCAACGGAGACAACGAATTTCCGCTTGTGGCCATGTATTATTTTAATATCCGTTAATTGCAATTGCAATTTCTGTGATTAATCATCGACTGGCGACAATTACAGGTGCAATGTGGTGCCATTTGCAGCGACTGGTCAGCTTGGCGCTGTGGCCATGGACTGTGATCGTGTTGTCTTTCAAGGCGATGCCCCACAGTTGCCATACGGTGCGCCCATTGTGGCCTATACGCAACGTTACAGTGGCCAACAAGTGTTGCCAGCTCAGGTGAGTAGACGTGAATTATTGAACCGGACATTTCCAACTTGTTACCACTTTTAGACTTTTGGCCAACTGAAGCTGCCCGTCGAGGAACTCGATCTATCAAACAATCTGATTCGTCGCATACCCGAAAAGGCTTTTGATGGCCTTAAAGATGCTTTGAACGAGCTGCGTTTGGCCAACAATTTGCTGGGTGATAACCTTAATCCCATTTTCTCTACCGCCGAATTGCATGCCCTCAAGAACTTGCGACTTTTGGACTTGTCTGGCAACAAGATTAAGCTAATTGAAGAGGGTCTGCTCAAGGGCTGTGTAGATCTCAAAGAGTTCTACATAGATCGCAATAGCCTGACGGCTGTGCCTGCTAATTCTTTGAATGGACCAAGTGCGCTTAGGCATTTATCCTTGCGTCAGAATTATATAGGTAAGTACTGGAATAATCTATCTAGCTGATTGTCCAGAAATAAAACCAAGTTTTGCCCTTAAAGCCTCGCTGCTACAGGACTCTTTTATCGCTCAACCACAGTTGGAGATTATAGACTTACGCTACAATCTGCTGCGTAGCATTGACAGTCAATCGTTCAAGGGTTTGCAAAAGATACGCGAGATCAAGCTGGCGGGTAATCGGATAACCCATCTCAATAGCGATGTCTTTGAGAAGCTGCCCACACTGCAGAAGTTGGATTTGTCGGAGAACTTTATCAATCAGTTTCCCACTGTGGCCCTGGCTGCCATTGCAGGACTCAAGTCGCTAAATCTTTCCTCCAACATGTTGCAGCAAATGGACTATACACATATGCAGGTGGTTCGATCGTTGGAGAGCTTGGACATGAGTCGCAATAGCATTACCAGCATACCTCCAGGCACGTTTCGGGAGCTAAACTCACTGAAGTATTTGGATCTAAGTCTGAACTCGCTGAGAACGGTGAGTACTTTAATTAGTTTCATAGAAGGCAGCTGCAGCTCAGCAGCATTTAGTACAGAAAGTTAGATTGTAGAATACGTGGGAAAGATTGCTTTCATACTACGCAGAAGAGTCGCTTGGATTAGTTGTAACAATTGATAGTCCAAAGGAAATTAAGAAATTAAAACCTCAATTGAACTGTGAAAAAAACAAAGAATATACTTTCTGGGATGAGTACAGGGTGCGCCATCTAAAGTGTCGGTATGGCAACACTGAATAACTTTGACATTTACCAACCGATTGCTTTTGTTAGACATGTTTTGGAAACATCAATCTAGTACAATTTTGACCATGGAACGCTTCACACCAAAACAACGTGCCGAAATAGTGACTCTGTTCACTACGCCGACGCCGACACTGAACCATATTTTTGGAAACAAATTTTGATGACCGATGAGGCCCATTTCACGCTTTCTGGAGGTGTTAATAAGCAAAATTGTCGCATATGGGGCACGGAAAATCCACACCGCATCCATGAAATACCTTTACAAGACCAAAAAGTGACTGTTTGGGCCGGCGTTTGCGCCAAAACCAAAATGCCGCAAAAAGGGCACATTTTGTTGTGGCCAATAAAGGCGGCCACTTGATTGATGTTGTGTTCAAAAAGTAGTCGAAATAAATTGTACAGGACCAAATTAAAGGAACAAGATCAACATATAGTATAGCAATCGGTTGTTTGTTTTTATATTTATTCAGTGTTGCCATACCGAAACTTTAGATGGCGCACCCTGTATTTGATTCCGATGCCGCCCACCCCGCATTTTTATACTCTGTACCGTAGGTACATACAGTATGATAAATTTGTGCAAAAGTATGTATCAGCCAGAAGGAAGCATCTCCGACCCCATAAAGTATATCGATTTTCGTGATCAGCATCAATATCCGAGTCGATATAGCCATGTCCGTCTGTCCGTCTGTCTGTCCGTATGATCGCACAGATCTCAGAGATGGTAAGAGGTAGAGGTTTGACATCTATGGGACACATGCTTCTTATGTCTGCAGGCAGACTAAGTTTATTTTCAATTTTGGCAACACGCCCTCCCGCCCCCGCAATTTGGAAAATCGTCATATCTCCCACAGTTTTAGACATATTTAGTAATCAGGATAACTTAGCTTTGAGCTTTCTTTAGAGTCGAGTACTTAGTATCGAGTACTTGGTATGGAGAATTGAGTATGTAATAGTTAGTATCGAGTATTTAGGCTCGAGTACTGAGTGTCAAATACTGCGTAACAAGCAAGGCTGCAAACCGGTCCGGAACCGAACCCCTGAGAACCGGTTCGGTTCGGGTTTTTTGGGGTTCGCGAACCGGACCATGAACCAGGCGGTTCCATGACTCCGCGAACCTGAACCCGAACCGGACCACTTTTTCGAAAAATGAGATTCGGTTCACCAATTTAAGACATTTTTTCAACGATACATTCGAAATTCTCCAGCAAAACATTGTTTATTACTTTCTAAGTGCCTCGACAAACGTTATTCTGTTATGAACTGTGTACCATAATTGGCTGCTGTGTTCTTATACCCGAGATTTCAAACTTTGCCTACTTCTGACCAAAAACAATTTGCAAAGCATTACATTGCAGACATGCTAAAGCGCCGAAAAAAATGCTTAATGAGAGTTTTCAAAATTTGACAATGAATGACTCAACGTCTGATTGCGAAGACGAGGTGTTATTGAAAGCAATAAACAAATATCAAATAAAAAATCTGTGAATTATGTTATAGATTCCTTTGAAAATTGTCCAAGATCACATCTGTAAAGCTCCGGGTTTTTGTTATTTACTGCTCGGTAGTTACAAATGAACTGAATTTTGTTGACCCCTAATATGACTTTCCAAATACCAAATTTAACGTAAGGTTCCAGGCTCCTACAACATGCATCTATATATGTTTTAAAATTTTGGAAAGGTCATAATAACGAAAATTTTAAAATATTGATTTTACTTTACTAGCTGTACCAGCAACTCAGGTATCAGTTGAACGAGCATATTCAAAACTTAAGTATGTTTTTTCTGATTAAAGAGCTAGTATAGATAAACAGTTCCTGGAAGATATAATGTTAATTAACTAAAACTAAGCAGTTTCTTAAAGCTGTTAATGTCAGCTAATGGATTTGATAATTGAAATAACTTAAGTAATGATCATTCTGATTAAGCACATGGATTGAACATTTTCATTCTGATTAAGCACATGGATAGCACATTTTCAACGTATTAATAAATCAAAAGACTAACTATTCTTTTAAGTGCAAGCGAACCAAGGTTCGAACCAGAACCTTGGGTTCAGGGGTTCCAAGAACCGGTCCGCGAACCGAACCTTTTATTTTACAATGGGTTCGAACCCCCGGACCGAACCTCCTGGAGAGTTTTTGAGGTTTGCAGCCTTGGTATCAAGTACTAAATATAACAGAAGTATCGAGTACTTAGTATGGAATACTCAGTATCGAGTAGGTTACTATTACAGGTTACAGTATTCAGTACTTAATATTGAGTACTAAGTGTCGAGTATTTAGATCGAGTACTTAATATCGATTATATATTATGGAGTATTGAGTATCGAGATCTTAGTATCTAGCACTAATTATCGAATACTTAGAATCAAGTTCAGAGTGGCGAATACTTAGTATCGAGAACTGAGTATCGAGCACTGAGTATCGGGTAGAGATTATCAAGTACTTACTATTTATTACTGAGTATCAATTGCCGACAACTTAGCATAGAGCATGGAGAAACACACACACAAATAAGTATAAAGGCGAAGCATCCATCCCATCCCCAAATTCTATAAATATGCACCTTGCCTACCAAGAATCCTACACCGTAGATGCGGTATCCAGTCCGCTTCTTGTATAACCTTACCTTATCTTTGTTTGCCATGGCTGAGATCATTATTGCTCAAATGTTCTTAGGCCTTATGAGGAATCCCATTTATTTCAAGCAAGTCTGCGAGCCTGTCCTGAACCGTACCTTTGAGAACAGGTTTAGCAAGGGATTTTTGAGCTTTAGAATTTTAGACAAATTTCTTTGATTTTTGAATCTTTTTTAGTTTCAAGAATATTTTAGGGTTGACTTTAGAATTTATTAGACTTCAAGAAAGAATATTTTGTACTTATTCTGAGAGCTTATCAGGTGTAACTTTGGACTTTAGACTTAGTACTTAGCATATCCTGAAACAGTCTCAAAACAAGTACTTTGGAATTTAAAAAATTCTTCTTGAAATAAGAAGTTTGCACTTGACTCAAGTATTTTGTACTATTCACACCGTTTGTACCTAATTCAAGTAAAAAGTTTATGACTTTTTATCTGAGTGTATATGGTTTTAATGTGAAGCTTAGCTTTACCGATAAACTGGGAATAGCATCTAGTCCAGGAGCCTTTTTTGGGTTAATTCACCTTAAAATTTGGGACCAGGGCTTCCACAATCTCTTTCAGTTCAGATGGGTTAGTCTGAGAAGCTCAACTTTCACCTTTTAGCCGTTTCACTACCTTTTTAAATACTTTTTTGCTTTCCATTGATCATGCATCCCATGGTACTTGTGCACCTCTGATATAATAATGGCTGCTTAGCTACTGCCGCCTCATTTAAGTATTTCTCTAAGCTTAATGTTTCGTCTTTCGTTTTTCAGATCGAAGATGATGCTCTTGAGGGCTTGGAGAGTCTGCAAACCCTGATACTCAAGGATAATAACATACTACTGGTGCCAGGCAGTGCTTTGGGTCGCCTACCACAACTTACTTCCCTTCAATTGGATTACAATCGCGTGGCGGCACTCTCTGCCGAAATACTGGGTTCCCTTCAAGCAGCTGATATTACCACATTGACGCTATCTCGAAACGTAATACGCGAACTACCTCCCGGAAGCTTTCAAATGTTTAGTAGTCTACACACACTAGATCTATCGGGAAACTCTCTGGCACTCATCAATGCGGATACCTTTGCCGGATTGGAAAGCACTTTGATGGCACTGAAACTGTCGCAGAATAGACTTACCGGTCTGGGTGCTCAATCGTGGTCTTTAAATGAACTACGTAGTCTTGACCTGAGCGGCAACAGCCTAACCGAGCTGCCCAGTCACATATTTGAGGAACTCGAGAACTTACAGAGTCTGAATCTGAGTGGAAATCACTTGGTATTAAATACAGGAGCTGTGTTTAAGCCTTTGCTACGTCTGCAAATCGTGGATCTAAGTCATTGTCACATGACACAAATGAGTGGTGATCTGTGGGCTGGACTGCCAGGATCTCAAGCATATTCATTTGAATAACAATCAGTTAAAGGAGCTGCAGGATGGCAGCTTTGTTAACCTATGGAATATAAGCTCCATAGATCTATCCCAGAATCAGTTGGAATCCATACGTTCGGGTGCATTTGTGAATGTGATGAAGTTGAAGAAATTGGATCTGCATGGCAACCAATTGTCGGCCTTTAAGGGAGAATTCTTTAATACGGGAACTGGGCTGGAGGAACTGGATATATCGCATAACCAGCTGAGCTATCTGTTTCCCTCCTCATTTCGCATACATCCGAGACTACGAGAGATACGTGCGGGTCACAACAAGTTTTCCTTTTTCCCGGCCGAGTTGATAGCTTCACTGCAATATCTGGAGAGCATAGATCTATCCAACAATCAGCTTAAGACCATAGAAGAGCTTGATTTTGCACGCTTACCCAGACTAAGGGCCTTACTCTTAAACCACAATCAACTGGATATGGTCAGTGAGATGGCTTTTCATAATTCCACACAATTGCAGGTGTTGGATTTGGCCTATAACAGTTTGGATCGTATAGGAGAGCGCACTTTTGAAGGTTTGGTTCGCTTGGAGAAACTCAATCTAGAGGGTAATCGCCTGTCGGAACTTTCGGATGGTCTCTTTGAGCGTAACAAATTGCAGATGCTGGAGAATATCAATCTGGCCAGGAACCGCTTTGAGTATGCTCCTCTGAAGGCCTTGCAGAGACAATACTTCTTTGTCTCCTCCGTGGATTTGTCATATAATCGTATACGAGAATTACCTGGAGATGATAGTATAATGGTTAATATCAAGAGCATAGATTTATCGTTCAATCCGCTCTCCAAACAAGCCGTTCATAATGTTCTCAATGAGCCCAAAACGGTGAGGGAACTGAACCTAGCTGGCACAGGCATACAAGAACTGGAACTGCTGGAGACTCCCTTCCTGCAATATCTAAATCTTTCTCACAACAAATTGGCGAACATCAAACCCGAGGTATTTCAGCGAGTTACTTTATTGGAGTCCCTGGACTTGTCCAGCAATGAACTGCAAAGTTTGGATGATCTGGCCCTGGCCTGGCCCCAGTTGCAGGTTCTACAGGCCTTGGATGTGTCTAACAATAGTTTTGAATTGATTTCCCAGTCAAACCTAGGACACTTGGAAATGCTGAGATCGCTAAGTTTGAATCACTTGAAGAAGTGCACCCGTATAGAGAAGAATGCCTTCAAGCAGCTGCCCCATTTGGATTCGCTAGAAGCCTATGATTTACCTCTATTGGGCTACCTGGATCTACAAGGTATTCTAGAACTGCTGCCGGGTCTACAAATGTTGGATATAGAGGTTAAGGATGCCAGCATAGGGAGTGAGCAGATACAGCCTCTTAAGCATCCACGTCTTAGTAGCCTGGGTTTGAGGGGAGAGAGATTAAAGAGCATCTCCTCGGGTACTTTAGCGGGTTTGAAGAGTCACGAGTTGACCATCAAACTGCAGAATACCTCACTGAGCGCCCTACCACCTGCCCTGCTGTTCCCCGTGCCGCGTTCTTCTCAGCTTAAGCTAAATGTAGAGGGTTCCAAAATTACCGTCCTAGTACCGCAGTTTCTAAATGCTTTGGAGGATCGTCGTGCCAGTCTACAGCTACAGGGTCTGGCCAGTAATCCTATTTTGTGTGACTGCAATGCTCGTGCTCTGCGTCGCTGGTTACCCCACTCTGGCCTGGCTGAACTGACCTGTCAAGCTCCCGCTTTTCTGGCCCAACGGCGACTTATTGAAGTGGGCGATGATGAGCTTACCTGCGATGCCAGACGACTGACTTCTTCTACCTCTAGACCCACCACCGCCACTGTACCACATTTGCATAAGTCCTCCAGTCAGCTGGTCACCCGCAGCAGCTCCACCACTGAGGAACCCCTGATCATCTGGAGCCTGGAGCCCACTCAAGCGCCGCCTAGCTATAAAATCAAGACAAAGGCACCGCTTATGAAGGCTCAGACGCCCATAATAAGCAATGATGATACCCTCATCATAGGCATAGTGGGTGGTGTGGTGGCCTTCATAGCCATACTGATCATTATCATTTGCATCATCCGGTTGCGCATGAGCAACGCCGAATATCATCAGCAAAATGCAGCCATGATCGGCCTGCCCCTCGGTGCACATAATCCGGCCTACAACTATAAAAATGCCGCCGGCGCGGCCCTCTATGCGGTGCCCCCCTACCAGGCCAGCTACGCCACTTTGCCGCACAAGGCGGCCTCCATACATCATCAATCCACACAGAATCTTACCCAGCGGCAACAGCAACAGCAACATCAGCATCAACAGCAGCAGCAGCACCAGCAACAGGCGGCGGCAGCCGCAGCAGCCGCTGCCGCTTACTCAACCATGTCGCGCATGTCTTACTTCAGTGGAGCGGGAGCGGTAGCTGGCGGCGGTGCTGGTGATGGCGCTGAGAGTCTCACGCATCAGCATCAGTCGCAGCAGCATCAGTCGCAGCAGCATCAGCATCAACCTTACATCATTTACTCCGACGACAAGGCCTATAGATAAGCATGTAAGCTTAGTCGAATCTTCATCTTTCCCACTGCCCCTCCTCCTGAATTTCTCTCTCTCAGTTAGTCAGTCAGCCGCCCAAACAGGTTCTACACAATCGTCATTATCAGCTTACGTTGTATATAGATTTAAAACATTCTAACTGTAACTTAAACTGTATCTGTGTATCTTAACGAAATTAAGTGCAAAAACGCATCGCTTATGCGTAATAAAACAATTTAGTTTAATATATTAAAAAACAAACCAAAAACGAGTTGACATTCCATGAGTTTATGGGGATCCTTGAAGCCCTCTTGATAAGGAATTACACACAGTGAAACAAACCGGTTAGTAGCTCGTGTTATAAGCCTTCAACTTTTCCCCCAGATAACACAGTAAGGCACTAAAAAAAACCCGGGATGAAACCTTTTAATTCTGATAGAAGACACTTCTGTAAGCATCACCTCATACTCAGTTTATCAACTGTACCCTAGGTTCGCGTTCTATGGGTACTTTTGTACCAGCAACACAAAGCGACAACATTTTTAACTTAATTGTTAGTGTCTGAAGATAAAAATCTGCAAAATTCAGCAAAAACACAGACAGGGTCATTGAAAACATAATATCAAAAAATCGCGATAAGAGGTCAAACCTAAAGTCTTGAATATCCTTTGAACCGCATTGTAGAGTTTTATTAAAAACTAAATTTATGATGTCATAATTTAAGTGTGGAGCGCAGTTCCTCAAATGGCATGTCTTCGGTCATAACGTTGGAGTAGAGCTTGCCGTCGTCGACCTCCTGCTCATCCGTAAGTCCATCGGGATCTGGTGTAGTCAATGCCATGTCAAAATTGGTACTTTTTGTTCACCTTTTCACAAACTCCAAGGCACTGCTAAGTTTGTCATATCGTTTGCCACAGACTAAAAGCTCCCAAAAGTGTATTTTTTTTTTGTTTGACTAATTATTTTTTTGAAAACACACGTCTTTTTGCTTCATAATTAAACAAAAACAATTGATTTTTTTTATCGAGTCACTTCTTTGATGCGATCGAATGGTGCACAACCTCCAAAATTTTACCAACACTGAAGAAAAGAGCTACAAAAAGCGCATGATATTAAAAACGTGGAAATCTGGAACTCACTGCTTTGATGCGAATTTTGCATAAAGACCTTGCCATGAAGCCATACAAAGTTCAATTGGTGCAGCAGCTAAAGCCAATTGACCATCCGAATCGTCTACAGTTCGAAAATTGGGCGAAAGATCGTGTGGCCGAAGATGGTGAATTTTTAGAAAAAAATTATCTATTTGGATGAAGCATGTAATGCCCCGGGTTTTCTGGATGATTTATTTGATGTTTATTGCTCGGTAGCCACAAATGAATAGAATATTGTTGACCCCTAAATGTGATATCCCAAATCCCAAATCTGACGTAGAGTTCCAAGCTCCTACATCTCTTCCCTATTTTTTCCCTTTTGTCCCTAATCCGCGACCGCGGCATTTGATCCAGACGGTTCCAGATCCAGGGTAGTCACCAGCTCTTTTGGCACCTTCTTAAGGTGACTCACATTTCTCGTTAACTGCCGTTCGTCGTCCGACAGCTGGACTACGTTTCCATCCCTCGACACCACCCTGTATTCGGGGCAGAATATTTCCTTTTCTTCTTTTTTTAGATTTTTATCCTCGTCGCCAGTGTAATGCCCCGGGTTTTCTGGATGATTTATTTGATGTTTATTGCTCGGTAGCCACAAATGAATTGAATATTGTTTACCCCTAAATGTGATATCCCAAATCCCAAATTTGACGTAGAGTTCCAAGCTCCTACAAAGCACATTTCCACCTCGGTGGTTATGTTAATAAACAAAATTGTCGCATCTGGGTAACAGAAATCCATTTTTCTTTAAAAATGAAGAATGAGGCACCGTGACCGTGAATGGTGACCACTACCGCGCAATGTAAAGTGATTGGTTCTTCGAGGAAATTGAAGCGGAAGACTTGGATGATATTTGGTTTCAACAAGACGGCGCCACGTGCCTCACAACGCACGCCTCAATCGATCTTCTGCTCCCTATCTTCGAAAATCGAATAGTCAGCAAATATGGAGATGTGAATTTGCCGCCAAGAATCTGTGATCTGACACCGTTAGACTATTATCTTTGGGGAGCGGTCAAGGACAAATGTTATGCAAAAAACTCCTGAAACAATTGATGAGTTGAAGAATGAGATCCGAGTTGCTGTTCTCTAAAATTGGGTGGATCGAATGGGCTACTGCCAAGTCAGCCGTGGTGGTCATTTGACCGAAATTGTTATTCATAATTAAATGACAGGAACCAACTTAAAATGTTCAACCTATGAAAAATATGGAGCGTTTTTTGTATATCAAAATTAAATTCCAACTTTTAAATGGGCCACCCTGTATAATAAGATGACGCAAAGAACTTTTCGAAAAATCTTGGCGGTTTAGCGTAACGGACGTTCAAAAACGCCTAATGTACTGTACTCGCTTGGGTACTATGGCTAATAATGGGCTTAGCTCCTTTTCGTCTCACTTGTTAGTCAAATACTCGAGTATTGCTCATGCAATATACCAGGGCCTCATCGAGTCGGTGCAGAAGCAATTTCTCCTGTTCGCCTTACGTGGATTAAACTGGGAACATCATCAACAATGCCAGAGCTGGTTGGGAATTCCAAAGCAACATATCGATAGCTTACCCACACACCCCTCTCCCTTAAAAACAAAACTGAGAGAGCGAGTTCAACGCTGTACTCTCTCAAATGTGGTTGCACTCCTCTCTGTCTGTTCCCATTTCAGAGTGGATTTCAAAAATTAAGCGATGGCAATTCAAAATCGTTTTCATGTTGGTGGTTCGCTGGTACAGAGTATGTAGACGGGCTTGACCGACTTTCTTTCTTGTTTTTTTAAGCGCTCCAAAGTTAGCGGAGTATTGTTTGGATGTCCAAAGCGGAAATGTTACAAAAGTTTATCCTTTAGTTCTGACCTTACGTTCGCCTCATTATGATGATGAGTCCAGCCTAGTTGACTTGTTTGTTGCCCAAATAAAATATGTAAAATCAATTAACTATCCAAAGGATATAGCAAGCTATAACTATCGATATCTGGGCACTTAAAGGTTGTTAACTTTGATAAAAAAAATTTAGTTATGTGATCACCATTATTCCTTAAAATAAAATACCTCATTTCAGTCTTATTGAGCAATGCCATCGCATTCCTATTGATATCGACAAATCTGTTTCTATTTTAAGACTCATCCCAGAACAAAGAAAGTGTCGTTTGCTCAAATTAACTGCGTTATCAGTCATACGTTTGATTCCAATAGAGTTTTTTTAATACAATAAATTTTGTTATACAACAAGATAATTTCATAAAAATGTAAATGTATATATATATACTGTATATATGTATGTAACTTCAGGATCGCCATTCACAGTCTTTGTTTTCCATCATTTCATTTTTTGTGTCTTCTGTTTTTGTGTTATTCATGCTGAACAAGCAACAACAACAAGATCAAAATTGAGCCTTTTTTAAATGCTAACAACATGGAGAAGTTTTCCAGAATTCAAATGAACAATTACTCAAATGAATTGTCATTTAAATGCTTATTATAATTACAGCTAACTTTTATGGCAGCAAAAACAAAACAAAATTAAAATAAATGCCAACAAAAAGCTAAATATCAATCACAACGTCTAGAGGTGAGCTGAGATTTAAAATCGAAGTCTAAAATCGAAGATTGGGCGAGGGCAGCTAGGCCATTTGGGAATATGAGGTATACAGATGGTAGTTTCGTCGACGATAGTAGATCATCAGGCCATAGCTGGCGCAAAGCATACAAATGATGATCAAAACGAGAATACCTAAATGGGAAAATCAAATTGATTGAGAACATCTCAAATTAATCACTTCACCTAACTTACCCGCTGCTGCACCTATATTAGCCTCCTCATAGGTCAACATCATTGTGGAAACTTGGCACTCACGCTGCCAATTCTCTGGCAAAACATCTTGATATAAGTTGAATAGCTTATCCAGCGGACAGGACACACCACAGTTGGGTATGTTCAAGGGTTGAGGCTCTGCGGTGGTATTCTTATAGAAAATCGAAACCCACGGCTTGTTACTGTCATCCACGCGCAACTCTACCATAATGCAGGCGGTATAGGGAGGACTGTGCAGCTGTTTTATAAAAAGATATTCAAGTGAATCATTGATCTATATTGAATCAACCGCAAAGCCTACCTCGAAAAGTTTGAGTGCATTCAAGACATTGGCAATGGTTGTGTCATGAGCACTATATATCCACAACGAACGATCAGGGTTTAATTTTCTCATGGACTTCTCCTTTAGTCTGTGGAAAATATCCTTTAGCAAGGGTCCTGCCTTCAATCTGGCCAGTTTGCGGGTGTAGGTGTTCACGGTAAAGGCAAAGTTTGTGGCCTGGGTAAAGTCAGCGCTGCCATACACCTTCTGGGTCCACTCGGGCAAGGTCAAGTTGTAGAGACTCTCTATAAACAGTGTATTATTTAAGTACTGTGCCTCTATAAAGGTCTTGACCGGACGCCCACTATTCTGGCTTAAGTACACAAAGAGATCTTGATAGTGCGCTTTAAGAGCTTGAAATTCGGATGAGGCTTCCAAGGCGGCTAACTCATAATCAAAGGCGGGACAAGCCGCTTTGGCCGCCAATACGGGATCCTGATTCTCCGGCATGGTATGCACAGGTATGGGTTGCCATTTGATGTTAGAGTTCCAGATATCGTCACCTTGCGGTTCATACAAGCCAGCCAAATTCGATTGAACACTCATGAGAGTGCGATCCACATCCGTGGATTTGACATAGATCTCCTCATTGGAGTATTTAGAGCTTAGCAGTGCGCTATAACGTTGTCTGAGCCATTTGCCTAGCTCGTAATGCTGCTGTTTGCCACGATTGGTTAGCTGTCCCCAGCCAGTGGACCAGAAACGTCTGTCATTCCAGGGATCAGTGGGATATGGATCCACGGGCGTTCTGTCGCCGTGGCGAAATATCTGCAAGCGAAAGCTTTAATATCTACTTCAAACATGTTGGTAGGGCCACTTACCACATGGGCAAACTTTAACTGGCCTGGCAGCTGCTGCTGCTGGTCTGGACCCAAAACTTCCGTCTCACCCTCGCTGTGAAGGGCACTTCCGAGACCCACCAAGAGCAGACAAATCAGGCCCAGCAACAGCCAGATCTTGACACAGTTGGTCTGTTGTTGTGCATAATTCCACATTTTTTGTACTACACCTGTCAACCGATTACGACAGCGACTAGGGGAGAGCATATGTATGTGTGTGTGTGTGAATATTTAAGCCAGAGCTGTGCGTGTGAGCGCTTACCTCAAACGCAAGACTGGCGTTGTTATGTTGCCTTTTGATTTTATATATGTATTGGCGTCCAAATGCAAATCTAAACAAAAGCCATTGTCTATAGCTTTTGTTTATACAATTTTGTGTGACAGATAACGATGAAAAACAAAGCAACATTGCGTCTAACGATAACTGTGTGTGTGTAGCCCTGGCGGTTTTTTTTAAATAAACTGTAAAGACAGGGTGCTTTTTTGATTTAAGAAAAAATGTTTAAATCAGGGTTCGTAAAATGCACAAATGATATTTTTCAGTCATGATAATTAACATCAATGAAAATAATTTTTATTTTCACACGTGTAAATAACATTTTTTTTCAGAAGAAAAAAATTATTTTTTTCATGAAACTAACACGAACATTTTTCACACGCATGATTCTATCACGCGTGTGAGAAATTTTTGCAGCCTTCTGTAAAAAAAAAATGCGAGCAAATTTTTTTCACAAAATTTTTCACACGCGTGTAAAAAATTTTCAGAATATTTTTTACACTGCATTGGTGTTGGTGTGTATATGAGAGTCGGCTGTGTGTCGTATTCTCGTGCGCGGCTGCGGCTGCGGCGCGGCCAGGCACACTGAGCTGACAAACGGGGGTGGAAAATTTTAAGACGCGAGTGCCTGTGCCTGTGCCTGAGGGCCATAAAAATTGCGATCGGCTGCGTTCTGACCAATCAATGAGCTGTATTTTGGAGATGTCTCTGCTAATATCCATTTTGCATTTATCCCTTTTTTAAAAGGGTAAGCTCATACCTATTTTGATTCGCAGCCCATTGATGGTTGGCAGGTCATTGCAAAAAAGGGGATCTCGAATTTTTATGACCCCCATATAAAAAGGACAGGCACTCTCGCGCGACTCCATTGCTGATAAAGTAAAAAGTCGTAAACTGTGCCTAAAAATGGATATTAGCGGAGACCGCAGAAAAATGCAGTTCCTGACAGCTCATTGATTGGTCAGAACGCAGCCGATCGCAATTTTTATGGCCCTCAGGCACAGGCACTCGCGTCTTAAAATTTTCCACCCCCGTTTGTCAGCTCAGTGTGCCTGGCTGAGCAGCAGCCGCGCACTAGAATACGACACACAGCCGACTCTCATATACACACCAACACCAATGCAGTGTAAAAAATATTCTGAAAATTTTTTACACGCGTGTGAGAAATTTTGTGAAAAAAATTTGCTCGCATTTTTTTTTTACAAAAGGCTGCAAAAATTTCTCACACGCGTGATAGAATCATGTATTTTTTCATTGTGTTAATTTTTCTCGTGTTAAAAATAATGTGTGTTAATTTACGAACCCTGGTTTAAATAGAACAAAACAAAAATTAAGAATTGTATTTTATTTAAGATAAATCAACAAGGTAAACGCCTGTGACATCCAAAACAAACCAGCAGCACAGATGAACTAATTTATCGTTATAAAGGCTCCAGGACGTACAAAAACCATCTACTGATCCTTCACATTAGGTTCATCTTGTATTTAGCAGCCACTTAATTTTACTTTTCTCAATCTGTTGGTTTTTATAGCCCATCGATCCTACAAATATTTTAAAACATTTTTTATTTCCTACAGGCAGCAGCAACTCCACTATGTTCCACATTGTAGATTTAATGTAGTTGCAGCGTTGCGTGGATATGCCTTAGAATAAGCATCAACGCTCTTGCGTACCCACCGAAAACACTTAACATATCTCAACTGAGTCGGCAAGCATTCAATCCAAGATTTGTTAGTTTAGTTGGAAGCCCTAAATGGAAAGTCTGGGTATAAAATTTAGGAAAAATGATTGTACGAACCATAAATAGTTTTTATCCAGCTTCCAGCACTAGTTAAATTTTGATAATTGTTTTAAACTTTGTATTTTCTTCTTCACATTTTATCTTATGTTAAAAAAGAAACATCCTCTTGTAGTTAGTTTTAGGTTGATTGACTCGTCGTTTCTACTTAAAACCTCTATTTGCACAGTGTGTCAAATGGATATTCAAGTGTTGCATTAAATATGGAAACAATCTTAATTACAATTAACAAATCTACTTTTGAATGTCGATCTTAGGAGGGAACAAATGACAGAAAATTATTAAATTAAAAAATTTCAATGGATTGGGGACAACTTAGTGCTTAAATTAAGAAAAAGGGAAGATGCCGCTCGCGATTACTAAAATGGAAAACAAAATTCGGCTATTTATGTTTAAGTAATCCCATTTCGAATACATCAGCGTCTTAAGAAACTTTAAAATCTTCGATTTCCACCCATATTTGGCCCTGGTCTGGGTCCATTAAAACTGAAAATGAAACAACAAGTAAAGTTAGTAATCGGTTCGAATCCATTTTTATGTGTCCAAGTACCGATTTCGATTGCCAGGCGCACCGCCTCCCAGTGGCGGGAACTCGTTTTGATATGCATTAAGAGCATTCTGGTTGTTATGAGGTGGGGGACCTTGATTTTGAGACATGTTACGTTCGTTATTGCCGGTCCGAGCATTGAAACCGCCACGGCCGCCAAAACCACCGCGCTGCGTCTGAAAGCCACCGCGTCCTGCTGGAGGAGGGCCACTGGAGAATAATGATACATTAGCTCAAACACCACGAAAAAGAACTGAGTGGTTTACCTATTCATGCCCGGGTTGTGACGATTTCCTGCACTATTGGGTCCACTGCCAAAACGTCCTTGCTGCACGGGTGGCCCCCCAAAGGACACTGGCTGCTGTGGCTGATGATCTACAGCGGGCAGAGTAAAACCACGGCGGTCTTGTCGAGCTCTTTGATTGCCTGGTCCACCAGCTCCTCCTCCACCGCCTGCGCCTCCTGCACCAGTGACTGAACCGCCACCGCCTGGGACAAAGTCATTGTTGCTATTGCCACCACCACCAAATCCACCAGACGGACTACTATGAAAATTTCGACGCCCGCCTGCGGCATTGTTTGCATTGCCTTGTGGTCCACTCGGGTTATTGCCACTGTTGTCCCAGCTCTGGTACTGATTATTGCCACCGAATCGCTGACCGGGTCCGTTGTTAAAGTTGCCACCGAATCGATTGCCTCCACTGGCGCCACCGCGGCCGCCTTCATATTTATTTCTAAATCCTGGACCACCGTCATTGTTCTGGTTCTGCGTTGGAGGAGGTCCTTTATTATAAGGTGCATTACGCTGTGGTCTGTAGTTGCCATCATTTCGCATGGGTCCGAAATTGCTGCCATTTGAGATTGGTCCCCGAGGGTTGCCTCCGCCGCGGAAGTTATTGTGACCACCACGACCACCGAAATTACCCGCTGGTGGTCCACCTTCACCCGGCATGGGTCTGCGTCCCATATGGCCACCCGCTGAACCGCCACGATTGCCTCCTCCACCTCCTCCGCCCATGCCGGCTCCTACCTTACGGCTTCTGTCCTCCTTGGGTCTGCCCGCTTCCACCACAATTTGTTGACCCTTGAATTCGGTGCCATTAAGTGCAACTATGGCTGTATCAGCCATTTCAGTAGTCTCCAAGTGCACAAATCCACAACGATTCATCACATCGCACTCCACCACATTTCCATACTGAGAGAAGAGGCGCCTCAGCTCATCCGGCTTACAGCCAGGTGGTAGGCTGCCCACAAAGACTTTGGCGGTCTGCAAGCAACAAGAGATTGGTAAGATTAGGTGGGATACCAAATTAATCCTTTTTCTTTGGTAACGTCTTAGGATTTAGAATACGACTGGACATGAGAGATTGGGGAAATTCTAAGTCTTCCGACTTCTTCCGTTCTATGGCAGCAGCTACAGAAATAATTATGGCGTACTGCCCGACCCATGTTGAGACAGTGCCCAGCTTTTGCCAAGTATTATCCTAATCCTTGAACTAAATACGTACAGCCATATTTAACAAGACGCAGACTGGGCGTATGGCCGTATTCGACTACTTTTGAGATTAGTGAGACCACACTGGACAACTCTTATCGACTTATCGTATCAACAAGAGACTTATCGATAGGTCGTATACGGGCACACAGCAGCGTCGTGTGTTGTTGTCTAAGCTGGTCACACTTAAACGATCGGGGCTCAAACTCAGATTTAAATTCCCCAATGTACATAACTTCCATGAAATGTGGCCGCCCAGCAACGAGGATAACTATTTTGTAAATATGGATTACAGCAAGAATGTAGTTAACATCATGCCCAGCATCGAGATGTCCGTTACCTTCAGTGGAGTTCTGATGGGCGCCAAAAAGGCTTGTTTACTGTACGCCGAGCGGATGGACTTCAAAGAGCTGATGGTAAGCAGACGATCCTTCTAGTGGCTGTTAGGCTAACCCTCAACCCCAATTGCAGCAACTGCGTTTGGCCGAGAAATGTGATCAGCGTCGCATGTATATCACCACAGTGGACAGTGCCTCCTTTCAGGAACTAAAACAGGATCAGTCGCTCAATGTTACCTTTGCGGGCTTTATGGATAATGTGGTGCGAATGCTGAAGGATTGCCATGCAGGCAAACTGGAGCTACAGCTGGCTTTGGCCGGCTCAAGCCATCCGAACGAGAGCCAGCCCACGGATTACCAGTTGCAATTTGTGGAGAAACGTGCATTTAAGAATCTCATTCACCTGAGTCTGCCCTGCCGGTCGGCTCCACTCAATACAGTACTGTTTTACATCAATCACATGCTGGATGCCTCGCACAAGCGCTGCTTCTTAATGGAACAGCAGGCCCAACAGATGCAAATGGAATTGAATTCGCAACGCGTCCACTTGGAGCAGCTGGGTGGGGATAATAGTAAACTTAGGGAAGCCCTTTCGGAGAATACAGTTCATTTAAATGAAAAGCATGCCTCTGAGCTGCAGCAACTCCAGGAGAAGCTGATAAAACTGAATGAGCAACGTGGTCAGGATCAAGAGCGGCAAAGACGGACCATTTCTGGTCTTCAATCCCAGCTGGACAGAGCCCAACTTGATAAGACTGAACTGAAGTCCCAGCAGGATCAATTAGAGAAAAGTCAGCAAAAGCTAAGTGAAGAGTTGAGCTGCTGTAAGACCAGAATTTGCAGCCTAAAAGAACAAAATGATAAGCTACATGCAGAGCTGGCCGGTGCCAAGAAGCAGGAACGTAAATTGGAGTATAAAATTGAGGACCTGAAGCAGCATACCAGTGAACTGCAGGAACACATTCAAAAGGGGAATAAGGAGAAGGTGGGTAATGACATTAATCCGCAGACCCCAATTTTTAAGCCCAACTTAATCCACAGGCAAACATGTCGGCCGAATTGGAGGCGGAGAAGAAAATTCTGCACACTAAGCGTCAGGCCTTGGAAATGGCCTCCGAGGAAATAGCCAAAGCCAATCAAATCATACTCAAGCAGAATCAAGAGTTGCTCCAACAAAAACGGACCATAGCCTGGCGTACAGAGGTGGCCCTGCAACAGGAGAAGGCCATCAAGGAGAAGGAGAAACTTTTGTGCCTGCGAGAGGAGGAAGTGAAGCAGGCGCGTTTGACCATACAACAGCTGAGGGAAGAGATTCCTCAGCAACTGGAGGGCATGCGGAATTTTGCCCAGGGCCTGGAGCAGAAATATTCAAATCGTAAGTCAACTCATTCATTCCATTAAAAAAAAGTTCCCAAAAACTCACCTTTGATCCTTGCAGAGATAATCTCATTGAAGCAACGCCTCTCCTTGGGCAAAGAGAATCGCAAATAGTTCAAGTTGTTTTGTATTGTTAAATTATTATTAATTAAATTATATATAATGTGGCTAGTCATAATCCTCGTGCACTTGGTCAACCGCAAGAGCAGTCCCCACATTTACCGCCTGGCTTATGTCCTCAATTTGGTTCAGTTTCAGCCTTTCGCGTATTAACTCGGCTATGGCCTTTTGGGTGCGCCGCTCCAGGCGTTCCAATTTCTTGCTGGCATCACGTTTCAAATCCCAATCTGGCTTGCGTGGTGCCAAATTGGTAATGTCGATCTCATCGATCACCAGGGGCTGTTGCAATAGATTCAGTTGAGACTCCACCGCAGACTCTATGTTCCCCGTGGGCTCTTGGGGCAGCACTTCGCCCAGGGTGTTTTCATTTTGAGGCTTGTAGCTGCGGAATATGGGCCTGCAAATGGAATCGATATAATTAAATGTTGGCATTTTGTTTAATCTTTCGTACTTGGGCAATTTTTCATCTTCTGCCGCCTCCGCTGCTGATGCTTCGGTGTTCTTGCTTTGCGCTTGCTCGCGTAGCCTCTGCAGGCGCTCCTTGCGCTTCATGGACTCCTCCGTGAGCTTGCCTAGACCATTACTTTCCATAGTGTTCAATTTAATTTGTTTGAGGTTTTATTATTATTATTTTAGCAGTAATTGAACTGGGAAAGAGTTGCACCGCTGTCACTCGATATTTTTTATGCGGCTCCAGGTCTATCGATAACAGCTGCCGCAACATTTTAACCAACGACACTCAACATACTAGATGGCGCAACCTTGCTGGCACAAATAAAGTTCTTTGAAGATATCTTTGAAGCTGATGTAGGAGATAGCACAGTCACAGACCGTCAGACGGACATGTCTAAATCAACTCAGCTCGTCGTGCTGATCAAAAATATAAATACTTTATGTGGCCGGAAAAGTTTAAAACTTAAAGATTAGTTTCCACCTTAGAGGGCCATTTTTAGTGGCTCGCATAAAATAAAACTACACTAAAAGAGTAATTGAGTAAGTAATAGGTATTTAAGTTTGTTTTACTTGCAACTATTCCAATACTTCGGACACTTCCTACCTCCCCACGTTCGTAAACAAAACATTTTTGTATTGTCCAGCACTGAAACTAAAGCTATCGATACGCGAATCGACTCCGATGTCTAATCGATAAGCGCAATTAGCGATGGATACATAGCATTTGCCAGAGCGGGGAAGGGGGGCAGTCGAGCGTAAATTTTTTATTGTGAATTAAAAAACAAACACAAAACAAATAGCAGAAAGTAAGTGTAACTGCTACGCCCACGACCCACTCGCACCCTGGGTCATCGGGGAAAGCTAAACTGAAACAGAAATTGCGAATTGCAGCTGCTGCCCCAACAAACAGCAAAAACAACAACTGTGTTTTGGAGTAACAAACACCAAAATAAATTGGCCAGGGCTAGCAGATAACTCTTTGATCTATTAAAAACCGCTGGCCGCCTGGTGTATTAATAAAAGTATCCGCCACAATCTTTTCTCGATCAAAGGGAGCCGCGTCTCGCCCCGTCTTATTGTTTTTCTGGGGCCGAGTGGTGACATCGTTTTGCTGCGGCTAAAAATGGAGTGGACCAGGGAGAAAACTCTGCAGCTGATCAGCGAGTACCGACAGCGGCGCGGGCTATGGGACATGACATGCGATGAGTATCGAAAGAAAGATGTCAAAAATCGCCTCCTGAACGAAGTGGGCGGTGTGCTGGGCGGCAATATTCCCGTACAGGAGCTGGAGAAGAAGTTTCACACACTGCGCACACAATACCACAGAGAGATAAATCGCATGAAGCGGAAGGAGCCCTACAACTCCAAGTGGTTCGGCTTCAAAAATCTCAGCTTTCTCAGTTCACCGTATGCGTGTCGCTCCACCAAGGGCAGATTGAAAACGGATCTCTTGCCGGACAATCAGAAATTTGTACTGGGCGAGGTCAGTGCGGACAACAATAGCAGCACCATGAACGAGGAGTACCCGCTGCGCGTCAAGACGCACGCCAGCAAGGGGGCACAGGAGCTGGAAAAGCTCATAGAGGAGACAACCAAAGATGTGGACGATATAGATGAGCAGGATGTGGAAGATGTAGAGACCAAACCTAAGCCCTATGCGCAACAGCTCAGTGAAGAAGAGGCCGACACTCTGGAGAGTCACCAGCAGTCCATTATTGATCTGCATCATCATCAGCAGCAGCACCATCATCATCACTCGGGGAATCCACCAGCCCTGGAGGCGGTCAGCTTTCAGGCCAACGAAAGCGGTGAACTGCATTATCAATCTGCTACCACGCCCGGCCATCTTACGAACAACGCCTCTAGCTCCAATTCGGTTCAAGTGGTACCCACTCGCATCATCAAAATACAAAGACGGAATACCCCCAGTCAGGAGGAGGGCTATTTTGATGAGCCACCCCATCCGCCAGCCCCCAAACGTCTGTACTACGAATCCAATCCAGCCACTGCCATTCTAACCACCTCGACTCTGGGTGGCAACAGCAATCAGAATGGCAGCAATGGTCCCACTACCATTGCCACGGGTACACTGCGTCTGCCGCGAGTCACTAATGTCTCCACCCTGACACCACCCAAACCAGCCAGTTCGCCCAACCACCTAGCACCTCCCTCGCCACGCGATGAATTCGCCACCTATGGCGAGTATGTGGCCAATGAAATGCGCGCCATCAGCAATCGAGAAGTCCTCATTGCGCTCAAGCACAAAATCAACACGGCCATCTTTGAAGCCAACATGGCCGAGCTGCAAAAATAGAAATGTCTTAATCTATGGTTTAGCCACTAAACTACAGTTTTTAGCAAAGGTTTTAGTTTTAAGTTTTCGAAAATTCTCTCTCAGCTTTGATGTATCGAATCGCTGCAATTTACTTCACAAAAACAATAAGGAAACGTATTTTACGATGTAAAAATTCAAAAGAATTTCACAATTTACATAACTATGTAACATTTTAATTCAATAAGCCAAATATACAATATAGTGGAATCAAAACGACTTAACCCCGATAAACGAGCGACTTCTATTCTGTGGGGGATTTAAAATATTTTGTAGGCTAAAAATTGATTTTGGTTCTTCAATACTTAGCTTTAACATTCCACCTACATCACTTAATTCATCACAAAAAAAAAATACCCACAGTGTTGCTATCCACAAATGTGCAAAAGCTATAATTTTTAAAAATTTAAAAGAAAAATAAACCAAATGTGTGATGGTAGATTAAGTTTTAGGTGGTCCATCCGCAAGCTCCAGCTTTTCGGCATTTCGTTGGCTGGCTTCTCCTTGTACAGGAGAGACTTAACGTGGCCCCACACATTTCAACACTTCTCACTGCGCACGAATTTTTCATAGTCAAATTGATCCGTTCATTTGTTAGTCTATTCACAGTAAAATGTCTAACCTTACTGAGCATTTTTGGCGTTGCCACATGTTACGGACCATGAGTCAAAAGAAGTTGCTTTGTTATTTGGATTACATTTTTAGTTTTGTACAATTAAGAGCAAAATGATTTTAAGTTATGTACCCAAAGTCCAAAACGGATTACGGACTTGTGTGGTAGGTGAGCTATTTGAAATCTAAAGGGTGATTTTTTAGCAGCTTTCGGATTTGATTAAAAAAATACATTAAATTCAGCAAAATTTATAAAATCTTTATTTGAGTCGATAGAACCAGGGGTTCGAATTGCTGACTAAATATTAGCAATAGTCTGATATTTTGACTTAAAACTAAACTTTCATTTAGTTAATATTTGTAAATCGACTGAGACCCAGGGTTCGTAAATATCACTCATATTAATATCATTGAACAAGAAGTCAAACGCTGATATATATAAATAAATATCGTGAGTGATGAAAAAAACTGTGAGCATTGTTTCAAAAAAATATACATCACAAAAATATCACCTGATATATATCACTAGTGATATATATCACTAACATTTTCATCACGAGTGATTCAAAGATTTTTAAATCAAACTGTACTTATAAACATTTCTACCACAATGCTGCAGACACAAGACATGGTAATGGGAGACTTCTACCGAGAATGGTTGCTTTGTGAAGCGCAGCTTAGGCAGCTGGGTTGCGAGTATAAGCTTGCAAGGAAGTTACAAGCCGCAATGCTAACAAGAAAATCCATATTAATGGAGAATGATGCATTCTTAGCTGCAATATATATTGACCCTCGATTTAGTTTTAGAGGCTCTACATTTTTGAATTATGGTGAAAAACAAACTGCTGCTGGAAACTAAACTTTTATACAATCTTGACCACCAATATTCTACCCATGGTGCTGTATTTGTCGAAACAACAGTCGTTGTTCAACTTTCGATATCGCCATATATATTTACCAGGTGAGAACTCGATTGAGCGCAAAGTCGCTTGAGAACATAATAATGGTCAAGCTAAACAACCAACTACTAAATAATATTTCATTTGATGTAGATATATATATATATATAATGGTAATTGTGGGAGTGCCATGAAATGACTGTCACTCGACAAATGTTGATGTTCGGACGGGTCGTCGAGAGAGAGTTCAGTTCAGTCGGAGCACCAGAGCTAGGCAGTGTAGAAATAATATTATTCCCAAATAAATAATAAGTATTCCAAAGGAGGATTGTGAAGAACTTGCACTCGTAAGATAAGTATTAAGAAGGGTAAAGAACCTGGCAAGTGGAAAGGGAAAGTGTAAGGGTAACTGGGCCTCGCAATGGAAGGTGAGGGGTAAGTTTCAAGAAAACTATATATAGTATGCTAGAAGGGCGAACAGTAATCTGTGAATGAAAAAGCTGGGCCTTGCATAGGGTAGTTAACCTGCACCAAGATCTGTGCCTTGCGGCGGTCTGTTACAAGACTTGTGCCCTGCAGTGAAATACACGAATGTCTAGTCCGGAGACCAAAGCAATAACTTTGCGGTTGGACTATATACATACATATATATAATATATAAAAAAAAAGAAAGAACATGTTAAAGTTACTTTTTTTTTCCGTATAGGTGAACAGAAATCATGGGTGACACAATCAAACCGTTCCTATGCGACGACATAGATAAGGCAGTGGTTCGCCACGAGTGGGAGAAGTGGATGCGTGCCTTCCAAATTTATTTGGATGCAGAAGGATTACGATGACAAATAAGGACGGATAATGGCAGGCAGTTCGCAAACGGAGAGGTGGAGCGGATGAACAGGACACTGGTCAAACGGCTCAAAATCGCCCATACAAACAAAATCAAATATAAAGAGGCAATCCAAGACTTCGTAATGATGTATAACATGACGCTGCATAGCACAACTGGCACCCCGCCAACAGAATTGATGTTTAACAGAGTGATAAGGGACAAGATCCCTGGTATCCGACGTCCTGGGGGAATATGTGGATTCGGAAGAGAACGACCTGACTCGAAAACAAAAAGGAAAGACGCTGTCCGATAAAAACCGAGGGGCAAAGGAGAAGACTCTAGAAGTTGGTGACAGGGTCGTGGTGATGAACACAGTCTTCCCGAACAAGTTGACTCCGAACTTCGATGGCACCGAATATACGGTGCTGCAGAAGACAGGAAACATAATGCAAGTGTCAGATGGGACAAAGACGGTGACGAGGAACGTTGCCCACCTGAAGAAGATCCCAGAAGGGTCTTAAACCTTATAACTGGAGAAAAGGGAAGGGATGTGGGAGTGCCATGAAATGACTGTCACTCGACAAATGTTGATGTTCGGACGGGTCGTCGAGAGAGAGTTCAGTTCAGTCGGAGCACCAGAGCTAGGCAGTCTAGAAATAATATTATTCCAAACGTAGTACAAACCCGAGTTATTACAGTAATTAATATAATGAAGTAAACACTTTGCTTCCAGTGTTCAAAACTGTTTTTGTTATAAAGCATGAAACCAATGCTGGATCGTGAGTTAGCACTGCCAGTGAATTTGAATTTCCCTTTTCTTTCCATTTTACTTATTAGTAACAAGCACACAATAACAGAGAGAAGTGTAGTTTATTTGTCTAAGTTCATCTTTAAATCTTCAAATCACTCGTGATGAAAATGTTGATTTTTGTGATGTATATTTTTTGAAACAAAGTTCACAGTTTTTTTCATCATTCACGATATTTATTTGTACATATCAGTGTTGAATATTTCTTTACAAGTAAATAAAGGCCATCTTGATGTGAGTGATATTTTACGAACTCTGCTGAGACCATTAACTTGACTTTAAACATAAATCATAAAAACTAAAAATAAAATAGTTTGATCAACTAGGCTAAGAGAAATTAACAAAAACTAAACAAAATGATAGGCATTGGTCGTTTTGTCACATTTGACTATTGACCATTTAGTTGTTTCAGTTGTCTTGACTATCAACTGAGTAGTCGTTACGATTCATTTGATAGTTTCAAATTAAAATAATTTTGGATGTCAATCATTGTTGTGATTATTTAATGTGTTAATTGATGATTTGGGTTTAAAAACAGTTTTCCAAGTCAAGCCCATATCAAAATAGATCGTAGTTCAATACGAAATATCACTCAGATTTAAAATGGGCCATAAGTCCGAATAAAAAGCGGACATAATGCCCATGGGCGTAAAGTCCTTACTTGAATTAAAATTTTTGACAAGAAAAACGAAGACATTTATAACGAGAGCGTAAGTTAAAGTCGGTCCTGCCCGACTTCGAAGTACCCGTTACTCAGCTCAGCTCGGATAAGTATGCAACATTTTTTTAACTCGGCCATTTATTATCCGATCCTTTTGAAAATTTGTGAGATTGTAGATATTGGCCACATAGACTACACTGCAAAATCTGAGCTCGATATCTTAAAAATTGTGGGAGTTATTCAATATTTTTTATTGCGGGGGCGGGAGGGGGCGTGGCCAAAATTTGAAACAAACTTGATCTGCCTACAGACAATACTAGCTTACGTATAAAATTTGGTTGCTCTAGCTCTTCTAGTCTCTGAGATCTAGGTGTTCATACAGACGGACGGACGGACGGACGGACGGACGGACAGACGGACATGGCTATATCGACTCGGCTGTTGATGCTGATGAAGAATATATATACTTTATGATATCGGAGATGCTTCCTTCTGCCTGTTACATACATTTGCACGACTTTAGTATACCCTTTTTACTCTACGAGTAACGGGTATAATTACAAATACTTAAACGTATGCCAATAAATTTCAATTTAATTGTTTATTAATATTTTACTTTGTTTATGTACATTATATAAAAATTGTAAGTGTCTTTTCATTGTATACGAATACTTTTCCTCAATAATCGTAGTTTGGTAAAAACTTTTATCATTTTGGCTTTGGCACATTCCAAACTCTGCGAGAATATCTGCGGCATTAAAAATTGAAATGAAATCTTCGGGAACCTTAGGCGCTTTCGGCATTGCTCCCGCTTTTAGCCTACGCAAGTGCCTCTCTATGCTTGGAAATGAGACCAATTGGGCATCTTCACCATTTTTCATACACTCTTCATTAAAAGCAAGGCGAACTCTGTGATTTTGCAGAGTCGGCACTGCTAGCGCATCTTTAATATTATTCTTAAGCTTAAATTCTGCAATCCTTGATTCCTGTGAAGGATGCTCATGTTCAGAAATTGTATTCTTGGTGCAGATACCCCCATTATCGGCACTATACGTCACAGACACATTGCAACCATCTTCATAGCATACATATCTGCGAACTGCACGTCCTTTCTAGGTATATGCGGTTTTGAATTTATACAGTTGCTCTTCCTCCTTGACATAAATTAAGGCGCTGTTTCGCCTGGCACCTTGGAGGAATTCAAAATTAGAGATTTCGACTGCCATACTCTAAATTATTTTGTATTTTTTATACCCTGTTCCCATTGAAAATGGGAAAAGGGGGATCATGAAGTTGTGCGAATGTATGTAACAGGGAGAAGGAAAATTTTCCGACCCCATAAAGTATATATATTCTTGATCAGCATGAACAGCCGAGTCGATATAGCCATGTCCGTCTGTCCGTCTGTCCGTCTGTCCGTCCGTCCGTCTGTCTGTCTGTATGAACGCGTCGATCTCAGAGACTATAAGAGATAGAGCCACAAATTTTTGCACGAAGGTAGATTTATGCTGTACGCAGATCAAGTTTGTTTCAGATTTGAAAAATTCCACCCCGTCCCCCTTTTATCCCCAAAAAACCTAGACCTCCTCTATAAATCCAAGACCTAAAAAGCCGTCAGATCCACAAGTTAGTGCCTCGTGGTTTAGTATACATCAAGCTAGGCTCAATATATATCTATTCTGAAAAGTACAATCAGATCGGACCAAAAACACCGGAGTTATAAGCGAAACAGTTGAGCTGATAAAAGCAGCCCCCCAGTTGTTGATCAGGACTAGAAAAGTATTGCCTACATTTAGGATGACATCTTCAAAAATTCAAAAACAAATAAATGAACAGGGTATTTTGTGGTCGGGAAACTTGACTGCAGCGCCCTTACTTGTTATACTCTGTACCGTAGGTACATAGAGTATTATAAGTTTGTGCAAAAGTATGTAACATCCAGAAGGAAGCATCTCCGACCCCATAAAGTATATATATTCTTGATCAGCATCAACAGCCGAGTCGATATAGCAATGTCCGTCTGTCCGTCCGTCCGTCTGTCCGTCTGTCTGTCCGTATGAACGCACAGATCTCAGAGATGGTAAGAGATAGTGGTTTGACATGTATGGGACATATGCTTCTTATGTCTGCAGGCAGATCAAGTTTATTTTCAATTTTGGCCACGCCCCCTCCCGCCCCCGCAATATGGAAAAAACGTCATATCTCCCACAGTTTTGAAGATATATGGCTTGTTCCTTCTAGACATATTTAGTTATTAGGATAACTTATCGATCCGCCAAAGGAATGAAGAAGATCGGATGAACGGTTTTCGAGTTATGATCAAATGACAAATTTTCTTGGTACAGAGTATGTTATAGTCGGGGTTGACCGACTTTCTTTCTTGTTTTATTATATATTTGTTCACTTCAAGCAGAGCTGACACTGAATTCAAATTCTCAAGTGGGCGATAAGTCTGGAAAAATATGGGCCTTATGTCCGCTTTTTATTCGGACTTATGGCCCCTTTTAAATCTGAGTGATATTTCGTAGTGAACTACGATCTATTTTGATATGGGCTTTATGTCCGTGGGCTTTATGTCATGTCACCCTCTCAGCCTAGTTGATCAAATAATATTTTATGAAAACTAGATCAATTATAGTTTTTATGATTTGTTCCCGGAGTTGTAGTCAAAAAATCATTTTGACTTAGTCAATAGTTCAACCATTTCGAACCCTGGATAGAACGATCTAAATATTATAAGAAAGCGAGTTCTAAGTTCAAGTACATAATATGTTAAATTGAGTACAAAATGGATTCGTAATGCTAGCTCCAAATGTGCAACAGAAAATATGAATTATTTTTAAGCGTGTCTGCTCCTAAAATTCCGAACTGATTCTAACACTTTTGTTTTGAAGGGATGGTGAATTTCTGAACAACAGTAGCTCTAACTTGTTGTTTGGTTATGGCCCATTTTCTTAATTCAATCAGAAACATCGTTTAAGAGCAAAGAATGAACAGCTTTCTAATTGCATGGGCTCAATGCAATAACATTTTGTACTGGTTTGAAATACTCTTATTTTCTTCCTATAATGTTTTTGGGCTGGCTTAGAAATTTCTGGACTTTAAGAACGAACGTTTGTACTTATTTTGCAAGCTATACTTGACTTCAGACCATTATAAGCTAATAAAGTGAGATAAAAAAGATTGTAAAATAATTCAAAGTATACTTAATATATCCCAAAACAGTCTAAGATCAAGAAAAAATCGTACTTGATAGAAGATCTTTGTACTTAACTCAAGTATTTTCGAACTTCCTGTACCATTAACCCGCTTGTACTTAATTGAAGTACAAAGTTTTTGGGTTTTTTCTGAGTAAAACTTCTTACTCTTAAGATCTCTGAGATCTGTGCGTTCTTACGAACGGACATGGCTATATCGAGTCGACTATCATGATCATGATCAAGTATATATGTATAGTAGATTCCGTATGTAACAACAATTAGAAATGGGTCGTGTTGCTGTGGCAGTTAAAACTGTTTACTGATTTAGCAACACTGGATTGTCAAATTGGGGCTACGTGGTCTTTAGCCATGCGGGGCCTGCTAACATGTTGTATAGCCTACTTCGATAGAATGTTGTTTGTTAGAGCGAGACGTCGGTTGCACGGTTGGTCGGAACGGGGCCTATGTTGCAAGGTCGACGGGTGTGGTTCGTTGTATGTGAAGGGTATATAAAGGTGTCGAGCGGAGTACTGGGGCTCACTTGGAATCGATGAAGGTTTATCGGGTAACATCGAAACTCGCTGCGCTCCTACAATCAAATGGTGAAACCACCGATGGACAACAAGGCCCCTCAGCCTTCGACATATATATACTTCTGGCTATAGGTATATACGGATGACTATGGGTTATAGCTGAATGATCGGTCGAGAAACTAGTTTTAGTGAAAAAAACTTTTGTTTTCAATGAAACTCCTCCAAACTTTGGATTTCTTAGTTTGCTATGCTTTTCCATGATTCCACTAAGTTAGGTCGAAATCGGACATCTATATAGTATAGCTGTCATACAAAAGTAGAGTCAGAAAAGTAGTCTTATTGAGAAAACTTGTGTGTTTTCAGTGGCAAGGGTATACAAACTTCGGCCGAGCCGAAGTTAACTTTCCTTTATTATTATACTCTTGCAACGGGTATTATAATTTTGCCCAGAAGTTTGCAACGCGTAGTAATATTCATTTCCGACCCCATAAACTATATATATTCTTGACCAGGGTGACGAGCTGAGTCGGAAATCGGACAACTATATGGTACAGCTGCCAAAAGATAGGTCTGAAAAACAGTCTTAGTTAGAAAAACTTTTTTGTTTTTAATGGTAGCATCCTGCAATTTTGAATTTGTTTGTTTCACATGCTTTCACATAATTTTTTGCCAAATTGGGTGACTATATCATATAGCTCCCATACGAACGATCGTCGGAAAATGGGAAAATGAGAATTTTTTAAAAATATTTAAGCGAGCAATTGCAAGGGTATTAAAACTTCGGCACAGACGAAGTTAGCATAGCTTTCTCGTTTTTTAATTGTCTCTGTGCTCGCACTGCATTTATAAGAGTTTTAGTAACAAATTTTACCTTTAAGGTAGATGTGGTGTTTTGTTTTGGCTATGTTTTAAACTGTCATTTATTCGATTTTATTTAAAGAATATAACAACATGTCTCTCTGTGGTCTGACGATTTCGTGTTGATTTGATTTTCATTCGAATGGGTTGCGCTAGCGGTTTGGCCTTATGTGGTTATCTATGGAGTAAACAAATACGGGTCCCTTTTAATTACACCTCGTACTTAAATTAAAGGTTTGTGGGCTAAAGAAACTGCACAGAATCAACTTGGCGTGAATAGTTTAAGGAATTGTTTAACATTATTAGGAAAATGGTCCTAGAACCTTAAATTTGTTGAATAATATTTTTCGTTTTACTCCCCATTTCAGCAGTTTGGGTAATAAATTACCTTAATATTTCCATTTATACATTACACAAAATTACACAAAAATTCAGTCATTTCATTTCATTTCATTTAAGCGTCAGTACCTAGCTAAACATTATTTTTGTGTCAAAAATTTCATCATCTTATTTATTATTATGTTTTCAATTCCCTGTGATCCATTCATAAATTTACCCGTTAAATTTGACATAGACAAGTTGGTGGCCGAATTGAAGCCCAAGGAGGCGGAGCGAAGTATAAACGAGGACAAAGGACCAAGGGATTTTCTCCACTTGCCCGATGACAACTGGGTGGTGTTGCCCAGTTTTAAGAATCAGCTGGAGCATTTGAAACCATTGCTGTCATGTCGAAACAACAAATATTTACGCTTTCGGTATAGGAATTTTCTGGATCAAGTACCAGATAAATATGTAACCATTTCAGTGTATGGCAGCAACGCAGATAAGTGAGTTTCCAACAGACAAAAACTATTCACAACTGCAATCTGTTCGCCTTTGGTTTTAGAATGCCGAAGCCAAGACGAAAATCTTTGAATGGTCAATTCTATGGAGTTGACAACAAGCTGGCTCCCATTCCCGTGATGGCGGATCCGCGTCAATATTCGATGTCGCGTCGCAGTCGCAATTAGTCCTTTAACAAAAATTCATTCAAAAAACCCGCCCTGATTGCAGTGGTTATCGGACTGTGGGCACAGCTGATATGGACGGGGGGTGGTGCCGAGCTTTCGCTGTTCGAGCCCAACAACAAAAATCAATAGTTCAGAAAAATATCCATTGAGGGCGAAAAATGTTTACAAAATGCATTAATTGCTGTGGCTCGGCAATTGTTTATGTTTTATTCGCCTGTCTTTTGGTAGAAAATAGCGGTGAGTGTTGCCTCTTCCCTTGTACTTCGTGTTTTTGACCTGTTTTTTTTGCAGTGGCCTTGCAAAGGACTCTGCGTCACTATGAGATATTCCACAAAGATGAAGTGGTACATCGCCTGGTCAAGCGGGGCATCAAGCCGAGTAGTAATCTCTTCAATATTATCAAGGAGGTGGAGTTTACCACCTTGGGCAAGAACTTTCGACTGATTTTGCATCCGCATCGGGATGTCCTGCATAGCAAATTCCGCGCCTATGCGGTGGACGCCGATGGCAATGAGACTGTGGTTCATATGGGTAAGTAGTCCCGAAACTCGACATTATAACCACTCCATTCTTTTGCGTTCCCCAGAACACGACAGCTTTTATACGGGCCGTGTTTTCGGCGAACTGGAATCTTCGGTGCGTGCTCATATCGAAGATGGTGCCATGACGATGTCCATAAATCTGCCCGATGAAACCTATCACATAGAACCTTCCTGGCGTCATCTGCCCACCGCCAAAAAGGACACCATGCTGGCCTATAAGTCATCCGATGTCAAGTTGGTTAAGAATGAGAAAGGTGCTGCCATACCCAAGACCTGTGGCTATATCAAAGAAGGTCTCGAGCTGGAGAGCAAAGAGGATGAGGTACCGTCACATTTGCGCGAGAAACGTCAATCGGATCAGTATGAGTACACGCCCACCAAGACGCGCTGTCCACTACTCCTGGTGGCAGACTATCGTTTCTTTCAGGAAATGGGAGGAGGCAATACAAAGACCACTATCAACTATTTGGTAAGCTGCAAAAGAGTACAAGTTTAGTTATTTTTTAGTGGAAATTTAGCTAGAATAGTTGAAGAGAATATCGATTGATATTGAACAACACGATAAAATGATCTTCCAAATGTTGGGTGTTTAGTCCCAGTAAAGTAATAGGCCATTTTATTGATGGTACATCAAAACCAATCACAGCGTTTTAAAATGAGGCTGGAGTGACCGTGATCCTCCTTTCGGTCAGAACCCGTTCACCTGCCTAATATTGTTTTTTTCTTGGTCAAAATTGTATTCTAAACATTTTTAAATAATATTTTTGTTGTACTTACTATAAATTTTAATTATAAAATTTCTAAAGATTTTATGCATGGAAATAGCGACTGTGCAATTTTTCGCCGGATCGAACATTTTTATACCCTGTTCCCATTGAAAATGGGAAAAGGGGGATCATGAAGTTGTGAATGTATGTAACAGGAAGGAAAATTTTCCGACCCATAAAGTATATATATTCTTGATCAGCATGAACAGCCGAGTCGATATAGCCATGTCCGTCTGTCCGTCTGTCCGTCTGTAAGTCTGTCCGACTGTCCGTCTGTCCGTCTGTCCGTCTGTCCGTCTGTCCGTCTGTCCGTCTGTCCGTCTGTCCGTCTGTCCGTCCGTCCGTCTGTCCGTCTGTCTGTCTGTATGAACGCGTCGATCTCAGAGACTATAAGAGATAGAGCCACAAATTTTTGCACGAAGGTAGATTTATGCTGTACGCAGATCAAGTTTGTTCAGATTTGGAAAATTCCCACCCGTCCCCCTTTTATCCCCAAAAAACCAAGACCTCCTCTAGAAATTCTACACCTAAACAACCGTCAGATCCACAATTCTAAGTTAGAGCCTCGTGGTTTAGTATGCATCAAGCTAGGCCCAATATCTATCTATTCTGAAAAGTACAATCAGATCGGACAAAAAACACCGGAGTTATAAGCGAAACGGTTAGAGCATACCCACCCAGTTGTTGGCCAGGACTACCAAAAGTGTTGCCTACATTTAGGATGACATTTTGTCACAAAGAAATAAATGAAAACAAATGAACAGGGTATTTTGTGGTCGGAACTCAGCTACAGCGCCCTTACTTGTTTTTTCCTAAAAAATGAAAATTGATTCGAATGTGAAAGACTTTAGTTTCCAATATTTTAAACACACAAAAAAGAGGATTCTGTTAATAAATTCTTTGTTTTTTTTAGCTATTCCCGAAATTTAAAATTCCTATTAATATAACTTAACCAAAAACATCTCCCTCCTCTGCATCTTCCAGATAAGTCTCATTGATCGTGTGCATAAAATCTACAATGATACGGTATGGCAGGATCGCTCCGATCAGGAGGGCTTTAAGGGCATGGGGTTTGTGATCAAAAAGATTGTGGTTCACTCAGAACCCACGCGTCTGCGTGGCGGTGAGGCTCACTATAATATGATACGCGAGAAATGGGATGTGCGCAATTTGCTCGAGGTGAGTTGGACTACGAGTTTTCGTATGTAATTAATATGGTCACGTAGTACATAGTTATCCCTCTTATGACTGCTAATTGTCTCGTCTCGTCTCTCGCCCGTGTAATATTTTGCATTTACCCAACAACAATGTAGGTCTTCTCACGGGAATACAGCCATAAAGACTTTTGCTTAGCTCATCTCTTTACCGATCTCAAATTCGAAGGTGGCATTTTAGGCTTGGCTTATGTGGGCTCCCCGCGTCGCAATTCCGTGGGCGGCATATGTACACCAGGTTGCTAATCTCCCAGACATGTTTCTTATTCACATTTATCATTTTGCCTTTGTGTTTATTCTAATGCTTTCATGAAAATGATCCATATGTGTTGATAATAATTGGTGTTTTCTATTTGTTCTTTCAATCTCAAGAATACTTCAAAAATGGGTACACACTGTACTTGAACTCTGGCTTGAGCAGCTCAAGGAATCATTATGGACAACGCGTAATTACGCGCGAAGCAGATTTGGTGACGGCCCATGAGTTTGGACACAATTGGGGATCGGAGCATGACCCGGATATACCAGAATGCTCACCCAGCGCCTCACAGGGTGGCAGTTTCCTTATGTACACCTACTCCGTTAGCGGCTATGATGTGAACAACAAGGTAAGAGTTCAAGTTATCTAAACTAGGGTGTTATTTTGTTATAGGTTATGGGTTCGGTTCGTTTTTTTTCGCCGTACTGACGTAAGCCGTAAAATTCAAGTGTTGGCTGATGGAATTAAAATATGAACCTTTAACATGACGTAAGGATTCGATAATTTTAGATAGTTAACTTAACCAATAAAGTGTATCACATTTTAACCCTTCTAAATCGATCAGTCGCCACAATGGGATCTGTTAGCATCCTTCTCTCGCCTTATCTGAAAATTTCTGCGCTTCTTAAGAAGGTTTTTGTTCATGGTATTGCATACTTTCAGTTTCGCTTAGTGGACCTGTTTTAAAATGCTTCTTTTCCAAGGTTATTCATGCTTTATAATTTATTGGATCGTTCAAAGATTTTTTATAGTTCCTTAATTTTTAAATTCGGACATTGCAATTGTAACGAAGGACGATTCATAAAATATTTAATTGGAACTTTAATAAAAGGTCTCTTTTTGTTCATCGATAAGCGTTCTTCTGTTTCTCAATCCCGTATGTGACACAGGGCATTACCCTGTACCGAAGGGCATCAGCCTTGATGTTGCTCTAGCCGATGCTTTCAGTCGCTAATTTTCTGCAAACTTTCAGACCAAATTCGTTGCAGGCATAATACAACAGTTAAGGCAGGGAGCTTGCAATGTGCGTGAGGTTCTTAAAGAAAAATGTGCACCGTACCTAAGTTGTTGTATCGTGGTTGCAGGCACCCGTTTATAAAAGTTTGGTATCAATTTCTCTCTCTCTGCTCACAGTATCCCAAAGGCCCCATTAGCTTTTTGGAGGAGGAAATTCAGTTTGAGTTCAATACTTCGCAGCGTCGGCTACACTAAAATGCTGGACATCCCTTTGCTTTTATTTCTTGGCTTAGCCTGTTTTCAAGGAGTCAAATTTCTTTGCTGTAGTGCACTCAGAAAAATGGACTACTAGAGTTCTGTCCACAATGTCCCCCAAGCTTGGGCCAGCTGCAAATGGATTATAACGTGTGAACTAGTCCAAACTTGATCGGAGCCAGTTTTACATTCGGATAAATTCCAGTTCATATTTGAGATTTGCAAAATCTCCCGCATTTGTATTATAAACCTACAAAATACTTTTCCAATCAAAGGGCATAGCCGAGTAAGCTCTGATCAGCATCTAATTTAAATATGTGATAACCATCAATGAGAACATCACTCTCCTAAATTTTTAATCTGATAGGCGCTATTGAAGTGGAGTTATGAGGGCGGAAAGTTAAATCAAAAAACTGTTTTTTTTCAAGAACGGCTTAACCGATTTGGTTAAGCAGGAGCATAAAAAAACATAAATATAACAACTCTAAACAATCATGTTTTTCAATAATTGGTGCTGGGCCGTGGCATTGCTTGCAACGCCCTCAGCGGTCTGAGACCCCATTGCTCTGTTCTGATTTTTGGCCTTCTTTTTGAAGGTTGTGAATTAGAAGAAGCCAAGATGCTTGAACTGCTACGTTTTCTATCCACTAATGAGTCTGGTCATAGCTGCGCCTTACAATTTTCATGAAAATGCTATTAAGGGCTTGATCAGGTGGAATCATACAATTCTTTTTCGTCAGAATTTAAAGAAAAACAAAATTTTAAATGCTTAAATTTAACATAGGAAAATCATGCTAACACCATTACTCAAACCAAACCACGTGGGAAGCCAGGTGTGATAGGCTGTATTATCAGCGCCAGAGAGCTCTCATTTTATACATCATACCTTTTGTATTCATTCAATGACAAGAAAGTTTTCAATTGAAAAAGGCAAAGTATCTTAACAGAGACCTTAAAATTCCCAACTAGTTGTAACAGTTACATAGCGATAAGAGATTTCAGCAACTTTGGTACTTTGTTGTATTGTTCAAAACAAACCTTGTTGCAAGAACAATTTTGGAATAGCTTAAAATGTGTATGTTCTTAAGCCAAGATCATTTCATGATCAGAATCAATTCTTGTCTTATGTATTTAATTAAAGTTTCAAGGATTTTCAGGAGTTGCCTTAGAATTAATAAGTCTCCCATGAAGAATTGCTTGTCCATGTTTTAGCAAGTCAAATTCTTGTAAGACTATCGTAAGACAATTGTACGATATCTTAAGATAGATAGTTTGATATGTACTTAACTCCTTTTTATACCCTTATATTGAAAGTGTTCAGATGTTTGTAACGCATAGAAGGAAGCATTTCCGACCACATAAAGTATATATATTCTTGATCAGCATGACGAGCTAAGTTGATTTAGCCATGTCCGCCTGACCGTCTGTTTGTATGCTATCTCCTCCGTCAATTTTAAAGCTATCGTGACCAAACTTTGCACAAAGTCTTCTGGTACAAATACGCTGCACATTTGTCGGAACCGGCCGGATTGGATGACTAAATCATATGGCTGCCATAGGAACGATCCGTCGAAAAACTAGTTCTAGTGAGAAAAACTTTTTTGTTTTCAATGCAATCGTCACCAAACTCCGTATTTACTAGTTTTCTATGCTTCTCCACGATTCTGCCAAGTTTGGTCGAAATCGGACATATATACAGGGTGTCCCGGGAACTTTTACAAGTATTTAAATGCCCAATAAAACACAAAAAGAGGAAAATTTTTTGTTCTTGCACCATGTGTCTAAATTGCGCCGTTTATGAGTTACAGCGATTTGAAGTAAACTGCATTTATTTTGAAACTACTTGTTTTAAAATTCATTAAAATTTATTTTGACATTTAATTCAAAAATCAATTTTTTTTCTTTTCGAAATTTTAACGCAAATGCTCAAAATGAGAACCTTCGACACTAATGCACATTTCGCAACGCCTTCTAATTACAGTCGTAGTGACGTTAAGCTGAATTTCAGTTTTCATTGTTTGAAATGCATTGTCGATTTTTTCCTTTAATTGTTCAATATTCAATATCTCTTCAGTGTACACTAGCTCCTTGGCTCTTCCCCAAATAAAATAGTACAAGGGACTTAAATCGGGTGACCTAGGTGGCCATTGAATGGGACCGTTTCTGCCGATCCATTGATCTCCATATTGTTGGTTCAAAAAGTCTTTTACGATACGGCTTGTATGCACGGGGCAGCCATCGTGTTGAAAAACGATTGAACGTATTAGCGCTAGGGGCACATCCTCCAACAAAACATCAAGGCGGTTTTGAAGCAAATCAAGATAGTCCGCACTGTTAAATAAACAGCAGTGCACGTTATAATCTTACTCAAAATACTGAGTTTGAGTTTACTTACCAATGATACCTGCCCAAACATTGCAACTAAATCTTCATTGATGCTTCGTCTGCATTTTCACATGAGGGTTCTCCGTAGCATAATGATGCAAATTGTGAAAATTAACTATGCCTTCCCGGTCAAAAGTGGACTCATCGCTCCATAAAATGCATTTAAAAAGATCTTCATCCTTTTCCACCATAAATCAGCAAAAGTCCCAACGACGCTGACTATCACCTTCATGCAGTTCTTGCACGGGCTGGTAGTGATATGGGTGCATTCTATTATTTTTCAACACTCTATGGACACGATTTCTTTGAACCCCTAAACGGCGAGACAACTGACGCACGCTTGTGGTTGGATCTTCTTCAACAGCGAACAAAACAGACTCCTCAACATTTTCGTCGTGTCCTCGAATACGGTCGCCGGCTGGTTTTGACACATTTCCAGTTTCTGGTAGGCGATTGTACGTACCTGGAAATACTCTTTCGTTGGGAATACGACTTCTGCGTACATACGCCGCACAAAAGTTCAGTATCACTATGTCAGCGTACTCCCGATTTGAAAATTTCATAGCTGAATTGACAAATAAATTTTTTGTTGGTTTTCGAAATTCAGAAGATTGAAATGCAATCAAATTCGAATTTTTGAAAGAAAACTCATAAGCTAAAAAAACAAGAAAGAAAGTCGGTCAAGCCCGACTATAACATACTCTGTACCAAGAAATTTTGTCTTTTGATCATAACTCGAAAACCGTTCATCCGATCTTCTTCATTCCTTTGGCGGATCGATAAGTTATTCTAATAACTAAATATGTCCAGAAGGAACAAGCCAACTATCTTCAAAACTGTGGGAGATATGACGTTTTTTCTAAATTGCGGGGGCGGGAGGGGGCGTGGCCAAAATTGAAAATAAACTTGATCTGCCTGCAGACATAAGAAGCATATGTCCCATACACGTCAAACCTCTATCTCTTACCATCTCTGAGATCTGTGCGTTCATACGGACAGACAGACGGACAGACGGACATGGCTATATCGACTCGGCTGTTGATGCTGATCAAGAATATATATACTTTATGGGATCGGAGATGCTTCCTTCTGGATGTTACATACTTTTGCACAAACTTACAATACTCTATGTACCTACGGTACAGAGTATAAAAATTGTACTATTAAAACAAGTAGTTTCGAAATAAACTGCATTTACTTCGAATCGCTGTAACTCATAAACGGTCTAATTTAGACACATGGTACAAGAACAAAAAATGTTCCTCTTTTTGTGTTCTATTGGGCATTCAAATACTTGTAAAAGTTCCCGGGACACCCTGTATAGTATAGCTGCCATAGAAAAGTAAGGTTGCAAAAATAGTCTTGGTAAGAAAAACTTTTTTGTTTTCAATGTAAACCTCTTTAAAATTAGCATATATTTATTTTATAAGCTTTCACAAAATTCTTAAAAGTTTTGTCCAAATCGGAAGACTATAGGTTAAAGCTGCCATATGAATGATCGGTCGAGAAACTAGTTTTAGTGAGAAAAACATTTTTGTACTCAATGGAAACGTCTCCAAACTTAGTAATCGTAGGTTTTCTATGTTTTTTTTATAATTATACCAAGTTTTATTTAAATCGGACAACTTTATGGTATAGCTGCCATACTAAAGATAGGTCTGAAAAACAGTCTTAGTTAGAAAAACTTTTTTGTTTTTAATGGTAGCATCCTGCAATTTTGTATTTGTTTGTTTCACATGCTTTCACATAAGTTTGCAAATTTTTGCCTAATCGGATGACTATATCATATAGCTCCCATACGAACGATCGGTCGGAAAATGAGTATTTTTCAAAATATGCACTTGCAAGGGTATAAAAATTTCGGGACAGACGAAGTTAGCTTAGCTTTCTCGTTTTTATTGCAAGTATCCATCCACATTTTGGTTTTGAACAAAACTTCAACAGAATCGATTCTAAGGGGGATGGTTCGGGGGGTACGGTTTTGGTTGCAGTAAAGTGTTTTCGGTTCTAAGAACATTCGATCGAAAATCAAATTTATGGTTTTCGTTTGGATTTTTAGTCGTGCAGCTTTGGAAATCGCTTTGATTGATACCCTAATTATCATATAAACCCTTAAATTTTTTTTTCAGAAATTCTCGCCATGTTCGCTACGCTCCATACGGAAAGTTTTGCAGGCGAAGTCTGGACGCTGTTTCTCGGAGCCGGAGGAATCGTTCTGCGGCAATTTACGTGTCGAAGGCGATGAACAGTGCGATGCCGGACTCCTGGGCACGGAGGACAATGACTCGTGCTGTGACAAGAACTGCAAGCTGCGCCGTAACCAGGGCGCCATGTGCAGTGATAAGAACTCGCCCTGCTGCCAGAACTGTCAGTTTATGGCTTCCGGCATGAAATGCCGTGAGGCTCAGTATGCCACCTGTGAGCAGGAGGCACGCTGCACGGGCTCCCATGCTGAGTGCCCCAAATCGCCGGCCATGGCGGATGGTACCATTTGCCAGGAGCGCGGCCAGTGTCGCAATGGCAAGTGTGTGCCATACTGCGAGACGCAGGGACTGCAGAGTTGCATGTGCGATATTATAGTGGACGCCTGCAAGCGTTGCTGTCGCATGAGCATCAATGAGACCTGCTTTCCGGTGGAGCCTCCGGATGTACTGCCCGATGGCACGCCCTGCATAACAGGATTCTGCAATAAGGTAAAGTAGATCTATCTGGAGAGAGGATTGTACCCTATGTTCATGGTATTCTTTTATTAACTGCAGGGTGTTTGCGAGAAGACCATACAGGATGTGGTCGAGCGCTTTTGGGATATCATTGAGGAGATAAACGTGGCCAAAACTCTACGTTTCCTCAAAGACAACATAGTCAGTAAGTTAATTTTGCTACGATTGCTCCTTTTTTGCTTAGTTGCTCACTCGATTGTTCTTACCTCACAGTGGCCGTTGTGCTGGTCACCACAGTCTTTTGGATACCCGTCAGTTGTGTCATCTCATATTTCGATCGAAAGAAATTGCGCCATGAAATGAAACTCATAGAGTGGAGCCACAAACTTGACCTCATACATCCCAGCGATGAGAGGCGTCGCATCATACACATACGGTAATTGTTACCACTTGGATTTGTCCCTTCACCTTTTTTCAATGTCGACTTTTTCAGCGTGCCGCGCCAGAAGATTTCGGTGGCGCGTGCCTGTAACTAGCACAGAACCTGGTGGCGGCCATTGTTTTATCTTCCGTGAGCATTCTTCTCAAAACTGCCACAAATTCTTTTTGCATTAAGTAACATTAAAAACCATTTGAAAATACAAGAATAACGAATAAAATTCCATATAATATAGACCAATTAGTTAGAACGCATTTCTTTGCTTTTCCAGGTTTTTATTGAAAGTACTATATATAGAAAGCAGGGCGGAGTCGAACTGCTGCGAAGTCGTAGACTTTTGGGAAGACGGAACCAAGCCTGAACCGGAACAAACAATTTTCCCTGCCGAACCCTATCCTGAACCGGATCAAAATAATTTTAAAAGATGTTGTCGGTTCGAAAAAAAATTTTTTTCACATTCTTCCCGGCGATTTCTGCTCAACTTGGTACACTTGACGCATTCCAGATCTGAAGTCTTCTGGCTAATACTGTAATATCTTTTTGAAGTGTTTAGAAAAATGTTCTCAAATTAAAAGTTCAGTTCGAATTCGAACATTTATTTTTTTGGATCCAAGAAACCAAATATTTCATTGGCATTCGAACGAATAAAGCTTGCAAAGAAACACATTGCGGAGTTGTATATTCGAAAAAGGAATTAATAAGCGAAAGTATAAATGACAGTATACAGACTCCCTGAAGAAGGCAAAAAATTTGCCGAAACGCGTAGGAGGAAAACTGAGCCGAACATTGTTTTGACTGCAGTGAGGGAAGACGGCCTAAATTAAACCCCAAATAAACCAACAAATACACAGCGAAAAGGCCCAAAATCAATTCAACAGATTCTTTACCATGTTGGATATGGAATCTTTAGCTAAGGAGCTAGAAAATAATACAAAAAAAAAGTGACGATAATATATAATCGGTTACCGATTTCATTGCTCGTTTTGACGCAATTCAAAAAATGCCTCAGAGTTCTAAAAATAATGTCTGAGCCCCGGTTCGAACTTAAACCTGGGTTCAGCGACCTTCCGAACCCGCTCCAAGAACACGAACACAAAATTTTTCGCGTGTTCGAAACCCGGAGTGAACCCCTTCTGAGGTTTTCGAGGTTTGCAGCCCTAATAGAAACTGAGTTAGGTTTTCAATAACATAGCAAGCCATGTCAAGTCAAAAGTCATTTCAATTTTGCTTTATCATTTTATCATTTGTTTGTGAGCTTTCTTGACGAATGGATCACACTTTTATTTCTTAATTTAATCAGTTTATAAATAACCATAACAATTTAAAAAAATATAAAAGTGATGAGCATTTATATACCAACCTATTTCTTGAGCTTGACTGATACGTTGTTAGTGGTACTTCTTACTTTTTCTTATTGTTCTTCAATTTAGCTGGTTTTTTGGGATGGTCATCTATATCCTTAATGTTATGGCCATTAATGTAGACGGGTACGTTACACTAGAGCGTGAATCGTTCTAGTAATTACTTACCAAGTTTGGGTTTCAGTAACATAGCAAGCCATGACAAAAGTCATTTCAATTTTGCTTTGAATACAATTGCCCAATCCATTTTAAGTATCATTCATTTTCGAGCTTTCTTGACGAATGGAACACACTTTTATTTCTTATTTTAATCAATTTACAAATAACCATAAACATTTAAAATAATACAAAAACCCTTAAGATTTATTAGCCAGTAAGTTTTTTTTTTTTTGTAGACTTAAAAAATTCTGGTCTACATGTTAAGAATGCGATGTATACCAAAAGCTACGAAGCTGTCATCCATTCAAGTTTTGCTTCAGTGCCCCAGTTATCCATTGTTACATTTAAAAATCACTTTACCAAAATGAAAATTATTACAGAGAACTTTGAGCTTAATGGATGCATGTTTAGTGGTACTTTCATATTCTTGTTCTTCAATTTTCTCTCTTTTTGGGATTTTTATTCTTATCTATATCCACCACCTAATCATCCTTGATGTCATAATCATTTATGTACACTGGTCCGCTGCCCTTGATTAGCATGAATGTTAGTGTTACTTTAAGTTTGATTCATTTTCGAGCTTTCTTGTCGATTGGAACACACTTTCATTTCTTAATATGATCAATTTATAAATAACCATAATTTATTTACCAACTTATTTTAGTATTTTTTTTTAGTCTCTAGTGGTTTGCATAATAAGAATGCGGTATATCCCAAATGGCAAGCTGCTTCTGCAGCTGTCGTCAATTAAAATTTTGCTTCATTGTTCAATAGTCGATGTTGAATAATCAATCTACAAAACAAAATATCACCGATTACAGAGATCTTTGAGCTTGACTGATACATTTTCAGTGGTACTTCTTACTTTTTCTTGATCTTAAATTATGCTCGTTTTTTGGGATGGCCATCTATATCCTTAATGTTATGGCCATTAATGTAGACGGTGTTACGTTACAGAGCGTGAATCGCTCTAGTAATTACTTACCAAGTTTGGGTTTCAATAACATAGCAAGCCATGACAAAAGTAATTTCAATTTTGCTTTGAATACAATTGCCCAATCCATTGTAAGTATCATTCATTTTCGAGCTTTCTTGACGAATGGAACACACTTTTATTTCTCATTTTAATCAATTTACAAATAACCATAACAATTTAAAAACCTATAAAAGTCGTCGAGATTTATTAGCCAGTTTTTTTTTTTCTAGATTTAAAAATTCTGGCCTACATGTTAAGAGTGCGATGTATCTCACAAAGCTACGTAGCTGTCATCCATCATCTCGTCTATATCCACCACCTCGTCATCCGTACACAGGTCCGCTGCCCTTGATTAGCATGAATGTTAGTTGCTTTAAGTTTCATTCATTTCATTTTATTTCTTAATTTGATCGATATATAAATAACCATAACAATTTAAAAAAATATTAAAGCTATGGAGATTTATTTGAGGGACCGAAATCAATTATGAAAGAAAAAGTATTATACATATTTTATACTTAAATAATATATAATAAAGATAGTAAGAATGTTATGTATCCCACATAGCACTCTTCAGAAACCGTCATCAACTCAAATGTTACTTCATTGATCGAGTTATCCATTGTTAAATTGAAAAATCAAATATTCAAAAACTGTCCATTGCATACCAGAAATGCTTCGTATTTTAATGATTTACAGGAGACGGTGCGTATAAGCTAACACCACAGTTGTTGACACCATTTCGGTCCAGTTCCATTGAGCTTTCATCGAACTCAAGAAAAGCGTTTAATTATTGCTTTAGCAGCTATCGCATCCGGATGGAGCATTGATTGTGTGCGTTATAATGCATAACATTATTATGCAAAATAACAGTGATGACAATTATAACATAGATTTAATTTCATATACCGAGGATGACAGATGCCGATCGAATAAATAATAAGATTTTAATATCATTGAAATCTAATTGAAATTTTTACTGTTCAGCGGGTCCTGCTGCTATCGATCAGAATCGAAAGTCAGCAGCAATTGTTCAGATTTCCAAGTCGGCAGCAACGCCGTAATTAATTTGTTGTAGCATGCAAACGCAAAAGCGGATATCAGTCCCTAACCACTTCTGTCTCGACGGATTAGCACTTTTTTCCGACAGCAGCCGTCTTGCGCTGCTCCGGCATGGCAAATGATAAATATCTTCAACAGTTTTTAAAGATATGGCTACCAAAACCGAACCAAATATGCTGTGTATGTTATAAACCGAGCCTGATGACGTGAAAATTCCCTAACCCACCAAGCAGAAAATATTTTTTATTTTTTTTATTAAATGAATTTTTTAATATACATTTTGCTTTAACAAATTACTGATTATTTTTATATTTTAGTTGAATCTCTATTATTTTGATTTCCTTATCAATTTCCATTTGCTTCATTTCCTCTTGATGTTCCAGTTCCATTGCCTTAAGTTCTTTTTTCGTCATCATTTCCTTTTCAAATTTTTCTTTCTCCCATTCTAGCTTCTGTTTCTCCAAGCCCAACAACTGTTCATCCACATTACATTTATGTTCCAGAATGGAAACTACCATATTGAGAAGTGAATTCTTCTTCTGACTTGAACATACTCCAAAATGGCTAGTTTCCGATGATGCCCTTAATGTCCGATTTGATGAACCCGCTTGAAATTAAGCCAATGGATCGGACTCCTCCAAATTTTCCGCAATCTGAAGACCCTATACGAAGTCTTCGTATCCCTGCAATATTTCCTATTTTCGGATTCGAATTTTCGTTGCGGTCCAATATTTTTTTGTCCATATAATCTAAAATAGGATATAAAATTAAAAAATGCAAGTTAGCTTTATTACTTTTTCCATACCTGCTACAGTGCCGTCTTCCCCATCGGATAACAGAGCGCCACCTGTTTTACTTCTCCATTGCAAAGCATTCATATACTGAGTCCTCATACTCCGCCATTTATTCTTAAGCACGAGTGGCTTTACGTCCTTGAAAGTTTCCGACATAGCAATAAAACTAAAATAACATTTTTGTGCGGTTGGTTTCTGCAAGAAAATTACATTTAAAATAATCAAATAATAAGAAACAATTTAGATTACTTCAGTTTACCTCGAGCGATTCAGGCGCATCTTTAATTAAGTCCAACACTAGTACCAAAAATTCTTTTGTTTTTGGCGGCGACCATTTCATCACATTTGTTCGCTTTCGCGTCTAAATACCTTTGCATTGAAATATATTAAACAATCACATATGAGTAATATAATATGAGTAAAAAAAACTGGAGGAAACACATGAAACGTACCTGGTGCTCCAAATCACAAATTGTAAATTGTAATTTATTTTCAAAAAAACAGTCGGACAGAAAAATCAAAATCAGCCCTCGAGGCTTGACAGTTTTTTGGGCAATTTCTGCAGATGATCTGGTCACACCGAAATTAAACTCACAATTAAAATCAGCAGAGTTTTTCACATCTCGATTTTTATAAGTTAAACTGGCAACAACCCATAATCATACGAGGGTTTCCACGTCCTCAATTAGCATTTTAGTGGTGTCTTCGAACCAAAAAATGTTTATTCGTCATTTAAAATGTATGTTTTGCACTCCCTTTTTTTCATTCTTCAAAAGAAACATAATTTAAAAAAAACAGATTTTTTTATTTTTCCTTTGTCACAAATCACAGAAAGCTCTTTCTTTCTCAAAAAATTATTTAAGCGATGTGAACTGAACTAACTCATTAATTTATTCATGCATTATGTGTACTTACACTAAAAGTGTCATTCGAAATTTTCTAATTATTCAAACATGACAATTGATAAGGTGGTATTTACATTGAAAACATGACAACATGAAGGCCTACTTGATTATCATGCAAGGGTATAAAAAATTATTTTTGCTGTGCCGTTTGATTGATAGGCTTAAACTAATGGTATAAAAACCTATTTCCATTAAAATTGGGTCCTTTGGCCGCTCCGAGCTTTAGCAACCAAGCCCTCTCTTCGTGGATATTTTTCCAGGAAATATCCCTAAAAAATTAAATTGATAACACAACACAATAAATTTTCTCTTACCGAGATTTTGATTCAAAAAATATCAATCAACAATGTTTCTGCTGAAACGTATATATACAATACACAACGACAATGACAACGATTCTATATATATACATATATCATCTAATTAATTTTTTTTCCTCTGTCCAAGTATTCGCACAGGACGGTGACAATATAAATCTTTGTGCCGATCACACCCTGAACTTCCTGAACCAATGAACCAGCACACGACCCAGTAAACAACACGTGCGCAGCTCTGGCGCAAATACCGTCTATCGGCGGCCAAAATTAAAAGAAGGAATATGTAAATAAATTTCCCGACAAACAGGATGTTTGATAGTCTATTCATGGTGAAATGGCAAACCTTACAGACCATTTTTGGCCACATGATACAAATCACGCTAAAGGTGTCATAAAAATGTGCACTGAAAAACCAAATAACATGAAAATCAACCGCTAGGTATGCCACCACAGCCAATGTTAGAAAAAAAGCCAGCTACGAGTGTCTCTTGCAAGAGCAAGTGTCCTTTTAAAATGTTAAAATTTTAATAAATATTACGATTTTTTCTGTTTATTTAAAAAATTGAACCGGTGAATAAAAGAACACGGCCTGCATGCGCTTATCGATGGCACTATTGATAACAGTTGGGGAAAAGAAAGAGATGATATCGATAGTTTCACTTATAGTTTTAAGAAAAAATAAGGATATAACTTTTCTTAAGACTTTCAGTGCTAGATTAATTTTACCAGCAAATAGATTTTTTCTGTCAGTAGCTTTGTTGATGTGAACACTAAGCTAATACAGTTCTAATGGGATTAGCTGAGCTAGCTTTGATTGCTATTTAGCTCGAATCTGAGAAGCTGAGATTTGTTGTTTTCATTTTGTTTAGTCTTAATTTCAAAATGCTTACTAATGCCTACTAACTTTTAAGCAATTTCATATCGATACTTATTCGATAACGATAACTTTTTACTTGCGGCAACCCTGACCCTAACCAGGCATAGGCATCGCTTCTTTTTATCGCACGTGTGAAAAGTGCAAAACGTTTCCATTAATTTTACTGTACTGTACAACTGTGGTTTTCACATCGCATGCAAATGGAGACCGAATCGTTTTATGGTAAGCAGCATTTACTCTTTGAATACAAGCCTTTGGTGCCCATTCTGCTACCGGCGAATCCATTTTGCATGTACATATTAATTTACATATTACTTCAACGCAGGTGTTACCCTTAGTGAGAAGGAGCCCATCGCACAGTTTGATGTGCCTGATATACCAGAGGAGTATATCGTACACTCACACAAGTTGATCATCAAACAAATTGCTCTGGGAGAGGATGCGAAATCGGGTGAATTCAATGTTGTGCAGGTAGGCAGAGGGAGAGGGGTAGCCACCAGGGCAGTCAATTGACATCAGCAAATTGTGTTTTTTTTTCTCCAGGCGGAAACAAACATCAATGACGATGGTGAGAAGAAGACCGTCAAGATTCCTATTGCTGTTCTGAAGGTCGGCGAAACAAGGAGCTTGAGACCAAATGTGGAATTCCCCAATGGCTCCGTCACATTCAAACTTATCCAGGGCACAGGGCCGGTCTATGTGTGTGGCAAGGCGGAGATGAATTTCGGGGAATTCGATGATGGCCAAATTTATGAGGAGTATTCCGATGATGAGGACAGTGAATTGGATCTGGACGATGAGGTGCCGCCACAAACAAATGGCAAGAGCAATAAAAAGAAGTAGGAAAAACCAACGAAAGGGAAAAAATACATAGTAATTAGCAACAAATCCAATCATAAATGTTAACAACAAAACATACAACGCTAAAAAAAAATTAAAAGAAAAACATATTTTTGCTAAAGAGAATAAACATAAAAATTATAAAACAGTTGTTCAACTTCGATCTTTGTTCTAATTGTTCCAAACCCTTTCCAAAAATAGATTTTCTAACATGTTTTATTAATGTATTTATTCAAAGAACCTTTCTGTTCGGCAATATTTGTCAACTTCAAGTAATTCCAGACAAAAGTTAACAACTGTCTTGCCCACAAAGCCCTTTATTCCTTTTTCGGGACTGACCGGAACCGGTTCCAGAACCCAAATGCGATTTGGTACCAATTTCTGGTTAATTACGATAATAATCAATCAAAATGTTGACTTCATTTTTCTTTCTTTTAATTAGGAAATAAATCGGGTGAATATTATGAATAGCTGTCAATCAAAAAACTGGTCAACCCAATGTAAAGTGGGGTAAATGAATATATTACAATAATATCCCATCGATACTATTGTATCCAAAAATATATCCTAGAAAATAAAGCAGTGATATTTCTGAAGCATTCATAATCAAATATCGAATTGATTAATTGAAGACAACACTTTGATATGTTTTAAATGTAGAAGTCATACATTCGAGCTTAACATCTGGGTATTTTTCAGATGAGAGCCGATTTGATGCTATAAAATAGTAAATTGATACTAAGTTTCGTGATTTTAATATTCTGTGTAGGCATTGTATTGTTATAATAGAGCTTAATTGGTGCTCATTCCAGATTTTATAAGCGAAGATAAGTATTCGAACAGAATTGAAAACACATGAATCAAAAAATTCGGTACTAAAAGTTAGCTCTTGGATCAGAATATTCGCATCAAATTTTATATATTTTGTTCTAAAATCACATCAACAAAACTCCTGCCAAAAAAAATCCCAAGTTGATATCAACTTTGTAAGGAAAAATCACATTCCTCAAGAAATACTTATTAATATCATTTCTTTTTTCGAACTGTACTTCTGAAAAACATAAACTATTAAACTATCGATAGCAAACCCCCTTTCGTTTCCTCAACTGTTATCGATAGTGCCGTCGATAAGCGCCTGCAGCCCTCGCTTTAGCTACCATTTTGCAAAAGCATTTTTTGCTCAACACGTGTTCGCCGCTCAAATTGTTTAATTAAATCGAAACAAATCTCTAAAATGGCTGAAGAATCATTCTATGGTAAGTTGAATAAGAAGTCAATTCTAAATTGTGAACAGTTTTAGCAGACACATGCACTTGCAAAAGATGCCGGTAGCCGGCTTTTCTTTTCAAGGTTGGCTGTGTCTGGCATAACTAAGTGTGTGTGTGCGTGTTCATGCGACTGTGTGTGTGTATGCGTCTGCAATTCTTTTGTTAGTCAGTACATAATTATTCATCTTTCTACAGGCGTCACCCTGACCGGCGAAAGCAACAGCGTCACCTGGGATGTGGATGAGGAATATGCTCGCGGCCAAAAATTGGTTATCAAACAGATTCTGCTCGGCGCGGAAGCCAAGGAGAATGAATTCAACGTGGTTGAGGTGAGGGTGAGTGTGCATAAAATGTGAATGCGCAGGGCCAAGGACCGGTTTCAACCACACACACGCAAGATTTTCTTATGGCGAAAATTTTGTGTCTGTACATCTGAGTTCCTCTCTCCCCCCTGAGTCTTCTGATTAGCTGCCGGCATAATGACCAACTGTACAACACAAAAAATTTTACGAGAAAATTTAGAAAATACTTTAATTTATTATTGACTTAGGCCACAGCTGGGCTAATGTAGCGTCAGCGTCTCATCACCATCGTTTGTTGGTGCTTTTATTGACACCATTAATTCGGCTAAGCTATTGGTATACCTAAACATGCTGCGCGCCTTCTTGTCTAGCCGGCAAACCACTCCGGCAGCCGCTATGCTCCAGTTCCAGCAGATTAGCTCACAGTTGAGCAAGTCTAGATCTTCGCGCAATGAAACCAAGTTCTGTGATTCCAAAGAAAAAACATTATCAGCAAGCTAGCATCTAGATAGTTGTTTAATTGAACACTTACCAGGCCCACGGTGGCATCAATTGAGCTTATCTCACTACCCTTAATCACCATCAACGTCACAGCACCCGCCCGACTAGTCACGTGCGAGACGATGGCAATTTTCAGATATTCAGCTGCCGAGTAATCCACATTTCCCTTGAGCTCGGCCACACTTGGTTCGTTGCCATTAAACTGCAAGTAAATCAAATGTTATTTTAACTTTTTGAGCGTTTTGACTAACCTTTAGGGTTTCCAACTGAAATTGCGGCCTCATGCTCTTGTATAGTATAAAGAAGGCATTGAACACTATGCCCACCACCATGCCATACTCCAGTGTCCAAAAGACACAGCACAAGACAGTTACCATAAATGGCAACATGTCGCGCTCTGTAAATAGTTAAAATATTACTCCGTGTCAATATTCAAGTTCAGTCGCTTACTCTTGGCACGCCAAATCTCCGCTATAGTCTCATACTCCACCATAAAAATCATGGCTGCTATGATAATAGCCGACAAAGTGGCCTTGGGCAAATAAGCAAATGTGGAAGTAAGAAATACGAGTGTCATTAGAACCAAAGCTCCTGTCACAGCACCGCCCAGCGGTGTTTTAACTCCACTGGCATTATTAATGGCACTGCGTGTAAATGAGCCAGTAATGGGCATGGATGAAAAAAAGCTGCTCATTAAATTGCACATACCCAGAGCAATCATCTCCTGGGAGGCGTTTACAATTTTGCCTTTGGCTGTAAGAAAAGAAAATGAGGGGAATGTTGAAGCTTGAGAATAAAACTTGTAAATCAAATAAACCGACTTTTAAAGTTACCATAATTTTTCCATTAGGAATTTAATATATGAATAGTAATAAATAATTGTAGGAGTCGAAGGTTAGCAAAAATATATATATATTGTGCACTTGACAAAGAAACCTCAACACTCATTAAGCCAAGTAGAACGTTCGAATTTTCCTTCAGGAAATTTACTAGACGTCAGGTTCTTCGATTGTGTTGTGCCACGAGTAACTTGTCTGATAGAGTGGGGGTTGTGTGTTGGAATTCTGGTGTTGACCAACAGAACCTTTATTATTATTTTATCCTTTGCTCTTTATAGGCCGATCACACTGACTACATCTGACATCTAACAACCTACATCATTAGTTAAAATGCTTAATAACTAATCGTTTTGCTATGTGTAAACTAATTTAACAGGGAGTAGAAAAAATTTTCGACCCTACAAATGTAGGGTGTGTCCTGCAAAGTCTGAAACCATGCCAAAACTTTTGTGAATTATTTGCCTGTATGATCTTAGCGTTTTGTCTAATGCCACACCTACCGTTTTTTAGTGTTTTTTTTGTCCATACGGAGGCCCCTGACAGTTTATAACTTTTACCATCACATTTAATATTATTGCCTTTTCTTGGCTGGTTTTCCCGAAGTAATTTAAGAGAGTATATTAAGTTAGTGCAAAAGGAAGCATCTCCGACCCCATAAATTATATGGGTCAAAAGCTTCTTATACGTACAGGCAGGTACACCTCCCCCTCCGGTTTTGAAAAAAATGTCAACTAGGGGAGGTAGAGTATGTTTTAAGTCGTGCTTGAAAACCCTTTACCAATCAGTCTTCGGGAGAATATAAATATAAAAGGTTTGTTTCTCGAAGAGTAGAAGAGCTGGATTCTGAACCGATTCGGATCATTAATTAACTAAGAGGGCAAAGGAGAATTGTGCAATTTCTGGAGCATCCTATCTGGAAGTGTTCCCGATAGCCAGCTGCTGCGTTTCATACGAATTGGTTTTATTTTAAGGCTTCTCATCATAAAATTTAACTGAAATACAGCTCTCAAAAATGTATCCCTTAACTAAAGCCATATTTCAGTTTTTTACATTAACTCGGCTTCTATCTGTCCGTGGTTAAAAGATGTATTTAATTAAATCGTTGACCCATCAATAGGACGTTTTGAAGTCCTCAAAACGTCTTTCTATTGTTTTCAACGAGTCTCTGAACTAGTTTGAGTCAGGGGTTTTTTTTTTTTGTCAAATTTCGAAGCTGAACCAATCAAGACACTTTTTTTTGGAAAAACTTGAATAGTATTTCAAATTTGCAACCGTTTAGCCATAAATTGAGAAAATCAGCTGAGAAACTATGAAACAAAGTTCGACGACTTCTAGAGCCGTTCTGGGGCTGTAGAATGCTTAAATATTTACAGAATCGGATTTAAAATGTCTAAATTAATCTGCCCAATAGACGCTGCTCGGTCAAACCGGCAAAAGTTTTGTCATTTAAAGCTTTCGGCCAGTTGTTCCCAACAGAACACAACCAAAGCCATAAAATAGCTCTGACAAGTTTGTTCAAAATCAAATTATTAAATTCATTGATTGTGCAGCTCATCTAGAACTATACACTAGGTGGGGTCGTTGGCGTGTGTCAAGCACAAACTGATAATTTTAAATGCTATTTAAAAACTTACAAAATGCCTTGGCAACGGCGATACTCTCCAGTATAGACAGCATGGGAATGGAAGCCAGCCCAGATCCAAGTTGTGAAATCATTTCACCAAAACTAACCGACTGCCCAGTCGTCAAATCTTCAGTGTGAAACGGTGGCAGACGAAATGGTGGCAGTCCAGCTGTTATATTACCAGTCACTTGGAATGGTAATTCACCCGTTGCACTTGATTTACCCAACAGATAACAAAGCAATATTCCCAAGAAGACCGCCAAAACGTTTCGCGATAATGATAAATATTTTAATACACGACGACTGCAGCGATAAGGCACATCCTTGAGTTGCTGTGGGTGCTTATGGTTACAATTAGTTTTTATAATCAATTTTGTGAGCACTTACCCGCATAAGCAGCAGTAGCAGTAGTGTGCCGCATCCTAAAATGGCATCATTGCGTCGCGTCTCTGTTATGTGGCCAAAAAAGTTTATCCACGAGGCAAGAAACTCATTGGAATCACTTTTTATGCCAAAGAGATTGTTGATCTGTCCACTGGCTATGGTAATGGCTGCAGCCAGGGTGAAACCCGTCGTCACGGGCACCGAAATAAATCGCATCAACACTCCTAGATTCAGCAGACCCAGTAATAGGATGACACAGCCCGAGAAAAAGCATAATAGCACCGCATAATCTGGATTGCCACTCACATAGGGACGCACCATTAGGGCCATAATGGCCGTTGGGCCTACTGTGATATCTTTGCAGGTGCCAAACACGATGTAGACAAATACTCCCATAAAGGCTGAATATAAACCATAAACAGGAGGTAGATCCGCCACGGCACCATAGGCTATAGCCTGGGGTACAGCTGTTAGGCCCACTGTCAAGCCAGCCACAAAATCCATAAGTAAAAACCTCAGCTCATATTTGGGTAACCATTGGGTGACGGGCAAAACACGTTGGACACATTTCACACTGCAGCAGCTACGCCCCTTGGAGCCCAGAGCCTTGCACACATTTGGCAGCTGCTCGCGATAGAGATCATCTGGAAATAAAATGCACACACACGCACATAAACAAATGAGACAGTTGACTTTTTTGGCATTTGGTGATAGCGCTGCCTATCTAAGATCTCAAGTGCTTTAAGCATATCATTTTTGGAGTGACAAGAGTAGTCTCGTGATGGCTGCGCCAACATTCCGGGCACTACGATGGAAAATTTTGGCCAAAAAAAAAAATAAACAGAAAACCCATAAATGTTATTGATTCGCTGTGATTTATATGTTGCGGACACGACAACAAAAGCAGATAATGCTATCATTTAGTGAATTAGGAAATTTTTGGTTAAGTACTTGTTCCTTTTTTTTTGTTGATTTGGTAATGCCCCTAGCAGAGGATATTCCAGACATGAACGACGATATTGACATGCGACAAGACACACTGATTCCGAATTTCCGACTTCTGGTTTGAGTTTACGCTAAAGATTTTTTATGGGGTTCAAGTCAGGAGATTGCTGTCACAGTTTTAATATCCCTGAACAATTTTGAGAAGAGAGTCATAATTTTGGTTTATATTCTATTTATTACACTTGGATTTTTTAGTTTCCCAACTATTTTTCCCCACTTTGCCGCTACTAAATTTCGTTTCGTTTGTTTTTCCTTACATTTTTTGTATGATTTTCTTATAATTCTGTTAAAGCAAAGAAGCCTTAGACCTTAATCTAACTTTATAAATACAATCAATCAGTTACTTTAGATGCGTCTGTTAGTCAATTTTGGCCCGAACAAATGAATGGAATAGAATATGATTCATTTTGGAGTGGAATATGCACGGAACCTCCTTCGCAAAGAGAAATACATTAATATTTTGGCATTTCAGTCCCTTTATCCCTTACATGACCGGACCCGTGGGTGCACTAGCTAATAGGCTTAAAAGAATAAAGACAGAGCTGTCTAACAATCGGAGGCTTCTTTGTGTCTGCTTGCAGTACAATTGTCCAATTTGTCTGACCAATCTCTTTTGTAAGGTTTTCACTTTCCACAAAATTGGTCGAGTTTGAAAAGAAAAAGTTCAGTGGTTGTTGTTTAAAAGCAAACGGAGTAAATCATCTTCATATTGAGTCCGTCGTATTAAAAGAAGGTATACATACAGACTAGATAACTTTACCAGAAAATGTTTAGCTGTCTTGAATTATAACAAGTCATTTTTAGAGAAATGTTTTGTTCTTCTGAAAGGGGTGTGGTGCAGCGAGTAGTGTGTGTGCCGGCTGTGCAAGAAGTCATGGGTTCGATTCCGGGACATCTAATAATAAAGTTTTATCTTTAAAAACTTACACATCCGAGGTAACATCTGGGCTTCAATAGTTGCCTGAACGGATTTGTTAAAAGCGGGAAACTGATTTCTAATTATTGTGCAAATCTATCGAAGCACTAAACGGTCTTAGATTTCTCATAATTTGATCACAGCCGGATTAAAATTGATGAAAACTTCATTATTATTTTTGGCACAAATGCAAATTGGTTGAATATATATCGTATATATATCTGGCTTTGATCACTCCACAAGCATAATTCAATAAGAAAATGCGCCACTCACTGACTCACTCAAACACTTCAAATCATAGAAAGCGCCAGGGTATTAAAACTTCGGCACCTTCAAAGTTGGACTTGCTCTATTTGTTTTGGTTTTTGATTTTTGTATATGGCTGTTATAAAAATATCAATTTGGTTCATTCATTACACCACTTTACAAATCAGGGACTTACCTTCATTATCGCACATGCTGACCATATTAATAGAGAAGTACTTTTACTCGAGTACTATTGGGGTTTGGTCTAATTTGATTTTATTTTTGCTTTATTTTAGATAAAGTGCACGTTGGCTGATTAATTAGCGTTCACTTGTTAGATGTGACAGACACTTTACAAATTTTTAGTTAATGCAATTTGAACTAATCGCTAGTTGGAGGGGGAACCGTTCCGCACAAGCGTGGGCCCATGAATGCCTAGACGGTGTCAGATCCACTATGTTTTGTTTGCAATTGCGTAGGCAGCTCTCACGCTCTCTCTCCCTCTCTCTCTCGGTTAAAGATGCACGACCGATTACAGCCGAGGAGTGATAAAGAAACGTTGGAATTTCCAAAGCAATTGATTGTCTTTATTTCAATTAGTTGCCACTTTCTATCTTGTGTTAACGAGCTGCTTATCTTACTCTCTTCTCTTCTCACCTCTATGTTTTTGTTGTTCCAGGTAAACACAGTGAAGGACTCGGTTCAGATACCAATTGCCGTACTGAAGGCCGGAGAGACGCGTGCCGTCAATCCGGATGTGGAATTCTACGAGTCCAAGGTTACATTCAAGCTAATCAAGGGCAGCGGTCCCGTCTACATCCACGGCCATAACATCAAGGATGATGTTGAGGTTGTTGATATGGAGGAGGAGGAGGACGAGGAGGATGATGTGGCCGAGGACGAGGAGGATGAGCATCCTAAAAAGCGGGCCAAAATTGAACAGAACGCCGGCGGCGATGCCAAAAATGCCAAGAACAACAAGAAGAAGTAAAAACTTCCATCAAACACGCATCCATCGAGTTCTAAGTTCTCTATACACCTGTAGATTTAAAACAAGAATCCCTAATATACTACAATGATGAGAATACATTATTAGTTCCTTCTGCTCAGCTCCTTAATCAATAACCATGTGGAAAATATGAATAAATATTTGTATACTCTTAAGCAGAATGCCAGTTCAATTCCTACTCTTGTATTTGACCTATTTGAAAACTGTATATATATACGTGCAACATGTATACACACATACAACTGAGTAAACATACAACTACGACGACCATTTCTGTACGCACACCCCTTTCATAAATGTGGTATGAAATTAAACTGTCGTCGATATCAAGATAACTGAATAAAAGTCCATTTTTTTACTCCATCAGAAAAACCGCTGCTCTTAGACATTTCGAAAAGATCACATTGAGCTTGGATTAAGCACTCTGATCCGTTAGATTATAGATAGACGCTCCAGAAACTAGATCTTAGCTTGAAGCCCTTATCATAACAGAAATGGTGGTGGTGCTAAGTTTTCTTTCTTGCTCAGTGGAGGGATTGGCTGGCAGAAAATTGTACGATCTCGAGAGAATGCCAAGAAAACTAAAGCTTTAAGGCTCAAATAAGGTAATATCAGTACAAAACGAAAAAGCTAAGCTAACTTCGGCTGTGCCGAAGTTTTTATACCCTTGCAAATATACTATATGATATAGTCTTCCGATTTGGCCAAAAATTTGTAAAATTATGTGAAAGCACGTGAAACAAACAAATACAAAATTGCAGAATGCTACCATTAAAAACAAAAAAGTTTTTCTAACTAAGACTCTTTTTCAGACTTCTTTTGTATGGCAGGTATACCATATAGTTGTCCGATTTTAATAAATCTTAGTGGAATTATAAAAAAAACATAGAAAACCTACGATTACAAAGTTTGGAGACGTTTCCATTGAAAGGAAAAAGGTTTTTCATACTAAAACTTGTTTTCCGACCCATTGTTCCTATGGGAGCTATGAGATATAGTCATCCAATCCGGTCGGCTCCGACATATTAGTAGTGTGCAGCAAAAATAAGACTGTGCAAAATTTCAGCTCAATAGCTTTTAAACTGAGAGACTAGTTCGCGTGGAAACAGACAGACAGATAGACGGACGGACAAAGCTCAATCGACTCAGCTCGTCACCCTGATCAAGAATATATATAGTTTATGGGGTCGAAAATGAATATTTCTATGCGTTGCAAACATCTGGGCAAAATTATAATACCCATTGCAAGGGTATAAAAATAGAGCAAAGTTACCTTGGCTCGGCAGAAGTTTGTATACCCTTGCAGCACGTTTTCTAACTAATTTGAGGGTCATATCCACTGAAAACAAACAAGTTTTTCTCAATAAGACTACTTTTCTGACTCTACTTTTGTATGACTGATATACTATATAGATGTCCGATTTCGACCAAACTTGGCAGAATCGTGGAGAAGCATAGAAAACTAGTAAATACTGAGTTTGGAGACGATTGCATTAAAAACAAAAAAGTTTTTCTCACTAGAAAGTTTTTCGACCGATAGGAACCTATGGCAGCTATATGTTAAAGTCATCCGATCCGGCCGGTTCCGACAAACGTGCAGCGTATTTGGACCAGAAGACTTCGTGCAAAGTTTGGTGGCGATAGCTTTAAAACTGACGGAGGAGATAGCATACAAACAGACGGTCAGGCGGACATGGCTAAATCAACTTAGCTCGTCATGCTGATCAAGAATATATATACTTTATGTGGTCGGAAATGCTTCTTTCTATGCGTTACAAACATCTAGGCAATTTTAATATACACTCTGCAAGGGTATAAAAAGAGTGACACCTAGATCAAGCTGAATTCTAAAGGGTGGAACATCAGTTCTTAGCTAGCTCACCAGTAAAGTCGGAAGGAAGTTGACTATATAACTTCGATATCCGACGATTCACGGCTGCAATCTCTTAGACAGATTTGATATTTCTGAAAGATCGATTGAACATGTTTCGAGTTGTTTGGTAACGGATCATAGATAATATGGTCAGAAAGGATGAATTTTTGCTTTCACATTTGATTTGAAAAAATGCATCAAATTCAGAAAAATGTATATAATCTATGGAATCTAATGATCAAAAATAATTTCATGTTAAAGTGTTGACCGCGGCTGCGCCTCAAACGCGTGGTCCGATTTTGGCATACTCTCTCCAACATATCGGCAGTGATAATGTTAATAATAAATTGACCGCCCCAAACGAGAAATAAACTGTTCACCGAACTCGCCTCTCAATCGGGCCATTGTTTGTTGCTGTGTGGCGTCTTGTTGAAAGAGTTCTTCAATTTTGGTCCAAAAACCGACCGACCAATGAAGCCGCCGATCCATAATAAACTTTTCGGGATGCATTGGCAGTTCTTGCAATGATTCTGACTTCACACCAAATACAGCAATTTTGTTTCTTCATGTATCTACACCCAGAAATGAGCTTCGTTACTGAACACAATTTTCGGATAAAAAAGTGGCATGAATTTTGATAATAAAATTTAGTAGTTCATAGTATAGACCTAACTGAACATGTAGGACAGTAACAAGTGACACGAAAACAGTTGAGGTGCCAAAAATAAAGTCGCTAAACTATCATCCTTTAGAAGAAAATATAAAATAAACAAGATCTAAAATGGCAGATGGTAAGTTAAAATACATATATTTTTTAATAAAGAGAGCCTAGATCATTTGTAGAAATGATTCGACCACGTCATGGCATACGTTACAGATAATTAAACCCATCGAAGATAATATAATTAAGTCTCTAGTATTCAATTTCTCTTAATCTTTATTGCTGCCATAACCAAAACAAAACTCAGCTGTTTTCTTAACTATTAACGCAAAACGCGGTAGTGTGCTTATGTATTCTCCTATTATTGGAAAATTTTAGGTGTGTATTGTGTAGTCTTGGCGGTATTAATATCGGTATTTTATACTTGGTAAAGAGAACGAGTTTAGTTTTGGTGGTATTAAAACCAAGCCCTTTTGTGTCATCTAATCTGAGACTTCGACCTGCTTCAAGTCTTAGAGAGAGTGATGAAATTAAATTCAACGAGCCGAAACATTTCGTTGACTGTCAACAGGAGTGCCAATACTTACATATCTTCGGATCAAGCATCTTCCAAATAGTTATCAAATAAATTTGTATGTTTTAAATTGAAGAAAGAAAACACGTTTTCACTAAGATCTACTCTGAATTCGGATCACACATTTCACATTTTATTTAAGAAAACTTCTAAATTCTGAAGAAAAGTCGGAGTAAATTGATTGCGATTAAATTATTATGCGACTCTCCCAGAATGAGAAATAAATCAACCTCATCAAACTAGCAATTGGTGGTTGAACATTTTTTTACTTTGATGTTTGATAAGTTTTCATAATTTCAAATGATTATCGGGCGGGCGCGTGCTTTAAATGGACATTTAGGGTGCAAGATCTACTGGAGATTGTGCTTTTTCGAAGAATAATTAGTTGATAACGATTAGACAGCGCCAGTTATCTGTAGACTGGCTCTTCACATTGGGATGCCCCTTTACAATTCACAGTGCAGACTTTTCTCATTGATTCTGTAAAAAGTTATTTATTCTTGACTACCGACTATCTGTAAAATAAGTTATAGCTTGAGCCATGCTGCTATGCCTTTTTGTCACCGACAGTCTTTACGTTTCGAGCTCTATGACTTATTTTCATTTCTTACATCGAGACAGTCTTCCTCGTACATTTAGAACTACAAATGGCTTGGACTTAAACAAAGACAAGAGATTTAGCTTCAAGAGAGATGTGTTTAGCCAAGTTTTCTTGCATTCCGTAAACAATGTACTGTAGCATCTTTGGTGTTTCTTACGCTTTAATACCTTAAAGATATTTCCACCATGACGTTCAGTGGAGATATTGATGTCGTTTTCAACAATACAATACTAGTAGTAGTAGTGGGGATTTTATTCCAAAGGCTTTTTTCAATTATTTACATAAAAGTAAATTTAAATACATTGGTAGAGTTTGCGAATTAGAAAATAAAATAGATAAAAGGTAAGCTTTGGCAGTATGCCGTCAGATTTAGTATATAATATATTTAGGGCCGATTTTTCAACTTCTACATAGCTGCTATGTGTCAGATAAGCTAAGATTTTACTCTGTTATATATTAGTTTATGTGACTGATAGCTCTATGTAGAAGAAGCGAAATCGGCCCTTAATAATACAGAAAAGTTTTCTAACAATCAAGGTTTTTGGGCAACGCTTTTGGTTCGAACCTTGGTTCAGCCCCTGCTTTTTACAAGTTTATATAGTAATCGACATAAAAACGAAATAAACTGAAAGAAGTTGTGTCGTTTTACGTACCAAAAGTGTTTCCACAGTAATGTTAAGCTCTTATTTTGTGAATAATTCAATGAGCTGTGGAGAAAAGGATCTTTTTTGTGTAGGGATTCTAATGGTAATTCAAAACATTTTATGGATGTTTACATTAAACTTTTCTGCCGATTGTAAGATTCAGTCTTCCAGAACCATCAGGATAAGAGAAGAAGTTGCTAGGAAATAGGTAAAATTTTGTTCATGTCCTTAATTTTTGTTGAACCAAGCCGAAATTATAGGTTCGAACAGGTTCAGGTTCAGCTTTAGTACTCTAAGAGGTTCGGTTCGAGGATCGGTTCACAGTAATCTGAAAGTCGGAACTCCGGGTTCGAACCGGTTCGGTTCAAAACCGGTTTGCAGCCCTGCTAACAATAACCAACTAAAAGTCTTCCGTGTGTATGTAGTGTATGTTGAAGTATCTAGCAATACAATGGCAAAGGCTGTTCCATTTTTCGCCATTCAGGATGATGATGAGCTGTTGCGATGCTTGTTGCCTGTATGGTCTTCTTTTTTCCCCCAAAATCGGCCATACTCCTATGAAATGCCGAGTTCTAATTCACGTTTAGGATGAACATAGTGCAATTGGCTTCTATACCTCTTATGTAACATACGCTATTCACATTTAGCATTTCACACCTTACTCTGAATATTGTGGAAATTTTGTATTGGCTGTACTCTAGGCAGCTTTGTCTTAATGTTTCTTAAATATTACTTCAATGACCCATTTTAGCATTAAATAATAAAATAAAATTGCTTTTGATATGAAATCAGAAACAATCTTCCAAAACATGTCGGAAAAATAAAAATATAAATGATAGTGAATTTTTCCCAGCAAAATCTTCAAATAAGAGGGGGGCAACTGCCTATATAAGCAAAGCGTGTGCTTAATGTTTGGCAGTATAGCGGTTTTCCAGGTGCTGTTGAGGGCTCTAATGGTATCATACAATTTTTTTTGTGAATGCGTTTTGAGAGACATGTTTAACGTGATCGTTACCCCTAGGCAGTTAAATAATTTTACTCGTTCTATATCCGATCCGTTGATATGCCATTTTTCGTCATATCTGATCCTTCCTCTGTTGTTCTTTATGGGTAGAACAATGGTTTTTTTTTTACATTAATTGTGAGACCCCACATTCAGCATTAGTTATACACATCATCCAGCATTACTTGCTGGATCTCCGGAAAATCTGCCATGAGAACCAAATCATCCGCATACATAAGAACTTTAATGTGTGTGCCACCTACCGAAATGCCACCTCTAATCCAGTAAACTATGTCATCAATATGCAGTGCGAATAAGAGTGGCCTTAGCAGCAGCCTTGTTTTACACCAGTTTTATTTCCTGCCTCGGCTCCATTATATAAGTTTTGCTGCACTCTTAAATTGAGATGATTGATTCAGATGTTAAGGTTGCTCAATTTTTATCAGAGACTTCTTCCGATGACAGTGTCGAATGCGGCTTTAAAGTTCACAAAACAACAAAAGAGTTTTTAACGTGTTTGTAGGCGGGAGGTTGCGATGGATGTGAGCACATATATGGCGTCTACCGTTGAATATTCATGGCTAAATCCAAACCCTAATTCACTGAGCTGTGAGTGTTCATTTCTCTAATCTGGTAGCTTGAACGCTTATAAAGGATCTTCGAGGTTCGAGGTTCGAATTTGAATTCGCTGAGTTGTGAGTGTTCATTTCTCTAATCTGGTACACAGAAAAAAAAGATCCAAAAAAGTATCCATTTGGGAAGGATATATCTTAAATATCCTGTTAATCATCCAACGGAGCTGAAAAATCATCCTAAGGATGATCCTCTTTCATATGCTTTGGATGATTTTCAGCTCCGTTGGATGATTAAAAGGATATTTAAGACATATCCTTCCCAAATGGATACTTTTTCATATCCTTTTTTTCTCTGTGTAGCTTGAACGTTTATAAAAGATCTTCGAGGTTCCTTTTCTTGTGTATTGGAAATGTAATACTTCTTTTGAAGCTTGAAGTCATACGGCTCATAAAGGAATCAGGCATATGCTCGAAGAACTCTGCTGGAATTCGGTCTTCGCCAGGTGCCTTGATTAGCTTTGTCTTTTTTATCATGCCTTTTAGAGATCATGGAGTCCAACTCTTCATCTAGTGTTTATGGAAGACTATAGCTAAACTGGATTCTGAATTCTGATCATGGTTAATAAATAGCAATTTATCATAGTAAACCACCAGGCTGTCCGCGTCCACTCCTATTAGGCCTCGAGACGTCACTCCGTTCAACCTTCTGACCAGGCTCCAAAAGGTTTTGCTGTCTTTGTAGTATTCTTCTATAAGAAAACTTGCATTCAGCATAAAGCATAAGACGATTCCGCTGCAAAATCAATAATCAAACCAGCCCTTAATCCCAAACGCTTTGAGTCCCTACTCATTCGTGCAGTCCTCTCACATTTAAACATTGAAAAAATTCATTTTTATAGTCTGTAGTCTTTATAGAGTATATCAAGTTTGTGCAAAAATATGTAGAAGGAAGGAAGCATCTCCGACCTCATATCTCCCACATTTTTAAAGATAGATGGCTCGTTCCTTCTGGACAAATTTAGTAATCGGGATAACATATAGATCCGCCGATCGAATGGTGAAGATCGGATAATCGGTTGTCGAGTTATGATCAAAAGACTGTTCGCTGCTGCAGCGCAATAGCCGCACTGCTTTCAGCTGCTACTGCAGCATCAAAATGTATGCTGAGCGTTTAATTTCGTTGGTACAGAGTATGTTATAGTCGGGCTCGACTGACTTTCTCTCTTGTTTCCCTCTGTGTATGTATGCAGCAGTTTAATTTGAATACTGTAATCAGTAAAGAAACAGTGAGAGTTGATGTCCTTTTTGTAAACTTTTTGATTTCAATCTTTGAAGAGGTAAGGGTATTTTACTATCTGGATTGACCGACTTTTCATTTTGATAGTAATTAAGTCGGTCAAAATGGAAAGAACAATAATAGTTGCCGGCGCAAAATACTTATATATTTTTAAAAATGTGGTTAAAACAAATCATAAAGAAAACTAATTGCTAGTCTGAAGTGCCATCCAACCGCCTGGCTACTCGCTTTTGTTTCACAAGTTGTTTGTTTCATACTTGTGGATTGCCAGGCAGTTCCTAGTGAAGCTCTTAAGGATTCACTTTGTAAAAAGAAAGCACTTAAAGTTTTCTTACGATTTGTACCCCTCAAACATTTATTGACGGCATCTCTCAGTAATAAGCGATGCCAGTTAAATGGTTAATCCAGTCTAAATAGCCGGTGACTCGGGTGAAGACAGCTGGATAGCCAGCTTGGCAGCCCGCAGCATCACCGAAGGAGGTGACACCCACCAAACGATTGGAATCGTGTGTAACCAATGGGCCACCGGAGTCACCACCGCAGGTTGACTTGCCGCCGTCGGTGTTGATGCAAATCATGTGATCGTGCAGGCTCCAGGTGCGGCTGCAGTCCTCCTGGCTCATGATTTGGACATCGACGGCTTGCAGCCAGTCGGGCAGTGGGCTTCCGTCATAGGTTCCTCCCCAGCCGGAGGCAACTGCCCACCAGCCGGCATAGCTCTCGTAGCGATCATTAAAGCTGGGCAGCTCAACCTTGTTGACCAGGGACCAGAAGTCTACGTGCGGAGTGCGAATGAGGGCAATGTCGTTGTGCAGGTTGCCGTTGTTGTAGTGTTCGTGACGGATGAAATCGTTGCCGCCCACAAAATGGGTGAACTCTGGCTCCGTACGCCAGCTGGCTCCATACGAGATGGTCACGGAATTGCCGCCATCCACGCAGTGGGCAGCAGTGAGGACCCAGGTATGGCCAATGATGGAGCCACCACACTACCAACCGTAACCGTTACCATTAAAGCTCAGACCTACAATGTAGCGAACTTTGCCATGGTAGGCTGGATAGCCGTTCGTAATTCGACCCTCGATGTCCTTAAAGGGAACTGGTTTTGGATTCTCCAGCATGGGCAGAGAGGTAGCCGCAGCCACAGCCACAGCCACTGCCAGAATTATACACAATTTCATTTTGAGCACCTTGAGACAGTCATGGCTAATGCAAAACTGGACTGCCTTTTATACTGACCAAAAGCTCCTTATCATGTTCGTCGAAGAGTTACTCAAGTGCACTCCAATCGCAATTCCATTTTAAATTGCTCAAATCTGGTATCTCCTTTAGGATTACACCAGTTCATTCAATATAGATAACTCAATCAGAGACAGATTATTTAAATAAGGAAAGCTAATAAAGAAACAAAACCCAAATGGTTCGAATACCAAATTGTTAGCTTTTAAATATTAGCCGAAGCTTATCATCTCTGATTTTCCAATCGGTCAAAAACTCAATAGATTTTATTGACTTACTGTAGTGGTTTCAGGAATAAATTATATTTTAACTTTTAACTGGTTTTTTACTTGGGAAGTGCTTTGAACCGGGAAAGTATCTAACTCACATATTATTTCTGACAGAGAAAAGAGTTGGCAGAGTGGGCGCCAATAATTTTTTTACGAGAAGAATTCGATAACACTGATATTGAAATGTTTTAAAGCGAAACTTTATTCCGTCCTGTCTAAGAATATCTCGATTTTCCCTTAACTCTGCGAGAATAATGCCAATTTCATTTTTTCTCAACCTCGTTCCATCCTTAAGTATAATTACCGCAATTTTTCATGAATTTTTATCGAACTGAAGTTAGGACGTATTAAAAAAAATCCTCATAAATTTTACTCAATAATTTGAAACATTATGATTTCAAATAAGAATTTTTCGCTTATCAACCATTTCAAAATTGCATTCCTAAAAACGTTTGAATTCACTACACCCAAAAAAAAGTAATCATCAAATGACACTATTTAGTGATAAATTTTAAACTATTGAGTATCAAACTCTCTTAAATACTCCTAGTATCAAATCACTACTTTCGAAAGAATTAAAATGATATTTCGAAAATATCAAATTGAAACAAACTTGTATCAGGCAGACACTAATTGGTATTTAATTATTCTCTATACCGTAGGTGCTTGGAGTATATTAAGTTTGTGCAAAAGTATGTAACAGCCAGAAGGAAGCATCTCCGACCACATAAAGTATATATATCAACAGCCGAGTCGATATAGCCATGTCCGTCTTTCCGTCTGTCTGTCCGTATGAACGCACAGATCTCAAAGATGGTAAGAGATAGAGGTTTGACATGTATGGGACATATGCTTCTTATGTCTGCAGGCAGATCAAGTTTATTTTAAATTTTGGCCACGCCCCTCCCGTCCCGCAATTTAGAAAAAACGTCATATCTCCCACAGTTTTAAAAATAGATGGTTCGTTCCTTCTAGACATATTTAGTAATCAGAGTAACTTATTGATCCGCCAAAGAAATGGAGCATTTATATCACTTGTATTAGACCGTATTGTGTTCTTTACATAGTTGTTTTTTAATTATCAATTTGTGGTTTTCCTATTTTCAGTTTAATGCTAAAGGATTTCATCATCGCAGTTCTAAAAAGTTGACAATTTCGGGAATGCATTTGGGGGGTTTTAAATTTTGAACAAAAGCGAGCGCGGGCCGTGATTGTCTAGTGTTGGCACGCATACTCATCGGTGGCTACGACATAAACTCAGCCCATGCCTTACTCAACTTCTCTATCCGATATGATGTGCATGCCAACAAGAGATCAGCCTGGCTCACGCTCATCTTTAATTTTGACGCACTAAAATTGATTCCTTTATTCGCTTGCCTCTCTCTCTCACTCATTCAAGCCACTCCCTTATTCGGGCGACGGCATGACGCCTATACGCTCAAAGCAGTTCTTCTCCAGCGCCTCCCGATGCTTGGGATCGGCCACCTGGATAAGTTCGTACATGCGCTGGCGCACACATTTGCCAAAAAGCGAGGCTATTCCATGCTCGGTGACAATATAGTGGACATGGGCTCGTGAGGTGACAACTCCAGCACCTGCAATTTTGGCAAGATTATATTTATTTAACTTGAGAAAGTAGATTGACTCCTACCTGGCTTTAGAGTGGGTACAATTTTGCTTTCGCCATTCTTAGTGGTCGAAGGCATGGCAATGATGGGCACACCTAGACCATCCAGTCCTTCGGCAGCACCACGAATAAAGTCCACTTGTCCACCGAAACCCGAATAGAAGCGTGTACCAATGGAATCGGAACAGACCTGACCAGTCAGATCGACTTCAATGCAACTGTTGATGGCCGTCATGCGGGGCTGTTGCTTCACAACGCTCGTATTGTTCACATAGTCGATGCCATACATTTCTGCAGAGGATTGGCTTAGGATTAACATTCGTCACTTGGAAAGTCTTTCAGAACCTTACCTATGAAAGGATTATCGTTGACAAAATCATACAAAGCCTGATCGCCTATGAGGAAAGAGCCCACAATGCGTCCCTGATGCATCTTCTTCTTGTTGTTGGTCACGCATCCTTTCTTAACCAGGTCGACCACACCGTTGGCAAACATCTCCGAGTGAATGCCAAGATCCTTGTGATTATGCAACGCAGCGAGAACCGCATCGGGAATGCTGCCAATGCCCATCTGCAGGGTGGCACCGTCTTTGACCAGATTTTCGGCAATCAGTTTACCAATCTTCTGCTCTACAGCTGAAATTTTGCCAGTTCCATGCTGGGGCAAGGGTTCGTCCACCTCCACCGCAAAGTCAAAGTGAGATTTGTGTATGATAGAATCACCAAAAGTGCGAGGCATTTTGGGATTGATTTGAGCTAAGAGACAGAGGATGAGTAATAAACTTTCACCAACACTGTGAGGCGTTACCTACCCACAATCAGCTTGGAGTTGAGCAGCGCCGCACGAACACAGTCCACGCTGGTGCCCAACGTACAATACCCATGATTGTCTGGCGGAGACACATGAATCAGCGCCACATCGGGCTTGATAATCTTCTTGTAAAACAGCAGAGGAATCTCGTGCAGAAAGATGGGCATATTATCGGCACGTCCCTCGGCCACAGCCTTGCGCACATTGGCGCCCATAAAGAAGGAGTTCGAACGGAAGATATCCTTGTACTCCGGCTTGCAGTATTCAGCAGGACCTTCTGTGTGCATATGGCAGACGTTGACCTTTTCCAGCTTATTGCACTTGCCATGCTCGGCCATGGCATTCAGCAGTTTGATCGGAGTGGCAGCTGCTCCCTGGGCAAAGACCGTGTCACCTAGAGAATACAGAAAAATGGTAAAATATATAATAAAAATATATTTAAGAGTTAGTAAACGTCTGCACAATTTTTATACCCTGCTCCCATTAAAAATGGGAATAGTCGGACTATGAACTTTTCGTCGATCTCAGAGACTATAAGAGATAGACCCACATGCATGAAGGTGACCATACGCAGATCCAGTTTGTTTCAGATTTGGAAAATCTGAAAAATCTTCTTCAATGAAGGCAGTTAGATCTAGACTCTTATGCTAGACGTCGACATCTTTCATCGACAGCCAAGTAGACTTCGTTCAAATGTTTTTTTTCTGTATAATTTAGTAATCATACTTATCTTGTTCCTATTCATAAATAATCTTTCTCTATTAGTTACAAATGCAATGATGGTACTAATATATTCAAGGACTATAAATATTCCTGGATGTTTCATTGGAAAAATGATCTAAGTTGGTAAACCGAATATAATTTTCCGAGAAGCCAAAAATATATGCCGCCTGGTTAATGGTCCTGTTCGCGAACCTTAAAAATTCCACACCGAACCGGTTCTCAGGAGTTCGGTTTGCAGCCTTGCTAAACACGTAACCTGTTGTCGTTAAGATCATTTGTTGGTTCTTTGAAAGCATCTAATATTGTGGCTTAAAAGATATTTCTTTCTTCCTTTCTTTCTTTATTGACTGGACATCCTAACGCTACAAGTACATTATACTTATATTTTAAAGCGCTAGTCACAAAAGTTAATAAATTTAGTAATAAGGCATTTATAATCCCTACTTAAATACTATCTTAAGTCTAAACATTCATACATACAAAGCAACTTAGTTAGACTTATATAATTAACATTAATAGTTAGCAAGAAATATTTTATTTATTTATTTATTTAGTTTCAATTGTTTGTGGTTCCTAGGTGTGACTGTAATTATACTCTGTACCGTAGATACACGGAGTATTATAAGTTTGTGCAAAAGTATGTAACAGGCAGAAGGAAGCATCTCCGACCCCATAAAGTATATATATTCTTGATCAGCATCAACAGCCGAGTCGATATAGCCATGTCCGTCTGTCCGTCCGTCTGTCTGTCTGTCTGTCCGTATGAACGCACAGATTTCAGAGATGGTAAGAGATAGAGGTTTGACATGTATGGGACATGACAGAAGCATTTCTTATGTCTGCAGGCAGATCAAGTTTATTTTCAATTTTGGCCACGCCCTCTCCCGCCCCCTCAATTTAGAAATAACGTCATATCTCCCACAGTTTAAATGGCTTGTTCCTTTTGGACATATTTAGTTAGCAGGATAACTTATCGATCCGCCAAAGGAACGGAGAAGATCGGATGAACGGTTTTCGAGTTATGATCAAAAGACTGTTCGCTGCTACTGCAGCAATTTATGCTGAGCGTATAACTTTCTTTCTACAGAGTATGTTATAGTCGGGCTTGACCGACTTTCTTTCTTGTTATGTTTCATGTTTTAGTAAATATACTTATTTGCATCAAAATATCAAATACTGTACAAGTATCCGGCATCCACAAACCTGCGTACGCCCATGAAAGAAAAAGCTTTCTGCTAGCGATCAATCAACTTAAAAAGCTTTTAAGCTAAGCAGCTGTTTTTTGTTGCGACATTAATTAGCAACAACTTTTTAACCAACTAAACATTGTGGGTGGGCCTGTCTGCTGCTGTCAATGTCAATGAGAAAGATGTGCTATTCAAGAGAAGAATAGCAAAAGCGAAATTTAGCAAGGTTGTGTTAGATTTGGTTTCCTGTGATCCAAACACCCGAACCATTTCATTTTACTTATGTATTTATGTTGTAGGCTTATTTTTAAAGAAAAAGTTTGTATTAAACTTATTAAAGTTCGATGAGATTAATAGGAATACAGTGGTTAAGTTAAACTGCAGGCCGAGACTCTTAATTTGCTTTATCTTAGCTTGATTAAGTAATTAACCATTTTTCTTCCATAACACATTCCGCCAATGAACAATGTATGTACTTAGTTGGGTATTTGCTATACTCTTTCCGCTGCTTTCGTCACTAGCCTTGACTGCCGTTTATAGTGCTATTCTAAATTTGCTCATTTTATGTATGCATAAATACGTTTAGAGAACTGTATATACGTATTCATGTGTGACTATATCAATAATCTATTTTAATGTCAGTCTTCATCTGGCCACATGCATTGGCGTCCGCATTTGCCATTTGTTTTACCACTTTTCAAATGAAAAACATACAGCCAAGATAAGATTGTTGCTTATCTATCAAAGTCTAGAAAAAGCAACAAACATTTAATAATTTCATTGTATTAAACACATTAAGGTATGGACTTGTCTCTTTTTAGTTTTAGATAGTGGTTTAATGTCAAACCGCTTGGAAGTTAATTGCAATGTTCCCTACTTGAACCCAAACCAGGCCTACTGATTTCGGAATATGGTTTTATTTTTAAATAATTTACATTGAGGAACAAATGCTAACCAAAAACGAAATCATACTTGTTAGATATTCCTCATAAGTGAATACGGAATAAAGATAAGTAGTTGAAAATGATACAATCTTATCCTATCCTATCCTATCTAACCATCAAAATTACAACCCGAATCCAAATCTTTATTTGCACATAGAACACATAGAATTTTGATGTAGAATTATTTTTCGTAACGTTTTTAGCCAAAAAATGTCTTTCCAAATCTTTGTTTGAATTATTGCTTTAATTGAACTTAATACATTCTGTTTTTATGTTGGATTTAAAAACATACCCAATAAGTGGAGCAGTTGTGTAAACGAATCGCATTATGATAGACCGCATAGTTTGAGCTGTTAATTTTTTCATTAATTCAAAGTCAAAAAGGTCGATTGAGCAAATCTGCATAAGTTTTTCGGTTCACAATGTGAAAATGTGCTCAGTGAGCTCATTTTTTTTCTGGCACCCCTTAACTATCTTAAGAAAGGCGAAATATTCCACAAGCAAGCAAGCAAGCACAACTTTATATTGGAACACCAGTCTTTCCGTTTATTTAAATCTGGGCTGCTAAACTTAAAGTTTTATCCAGTGTTCCGGTTTGCTGGTCCAAGCCAAACCGAATTTACCAACGGTTAATGTTCAAAAAGTTCAGGTTCAAGGTTTTTGTGTGAATGTTTTGGATCGAACTTTGGTTCCGCTTGCTTAATATGTATATAACACTCAATATTCTTAAATTTTTTTTATACTTGGTTAAGCCTGTCCAACTTCGACTTGATTAAGAAGATTCGAAGAGCGAGTGGGCGATAAATGCATATTTAAGAGTTCTATTCGCTTAGAACCATGGTCTAATTTTTAATAATTGGCCACTTTTAAGACTCTTTCACTAAGAAATAGCAGTTTTTGTTGATCCTAACCGTAATCCCTGGTTCGGAACAGCTAGAGCTCAAATTACTTTTCACACTGGGTTCGGTTTATAGTGAAATGGAATTAATATGCAAATAAAAATTAAAATCTAAATCTCTAAAGCGAACCGAAACCGAACCGCTTATTCCAGCTAATTATCCGTGACGGCGTCCTTTCTTAATCAGTTCACTAACGAGCTTTAAGTCGTTAAGCGCTTACCTTTGGGCAATAAATTACAAATTATGAGGGAATTATAATCCTGTCCCTAATAAAAGTTGTACCCGACTTGCTGTTAGTTAAAGGGAGAACACGTATCGATCAAATTTATACTTCTTAATTTATTGATATCAGTGCTGCAAACTGGTTATGAACCGAATCGGTTCGAACCCGGAATTCAGAATTTTATTTTACTTGAAACGAACCTTGAACCGAACCTCTAACAGCTTTAGCTTAGAAATCAAGCCTGTTCCGAACCTAAAATTGCGATTGGTTTCAACAAAAATGAAAGACATCAGAAATTTGACCCTCTGCCTAACGACTTTATCTGTTATATAATCTAGAAAAACGATTAGAATTACTTTTAAAATTGCCACCCATAATAGCCTAGCCTTTGTTTTTGAAGCTAAATAATATTTATCATTTTAAATAGATCTCAAAAACCAAGAGTCAAACATTTCATTCGTAATATATTTCTACAAAAACTACGAAATGGAATTTTGCTTAATAGTAAATTATATATTGAATATTCCCATGTGTTCTACCAACCTATTCTGACCCAAAATCCATGCGAGTCCATACGATTTGAATAGCTTTTAGGTCGATGCGATTTGTGGAACACATTGGGACACAAAAATTCTCCCAAAAACCTCGAACCTTAAATTATCGAACATTAACCATTCGTTAATTTCGGATCGAACCAGTGAACCGAAGATCCAAATATTATTTTTGGTTTCAGCCCTGATTAACATATTTGTTTAGACTGCATTCCTCTCTTCGAATTTCCTAATTGATTTGTGTGAGTATTTCATTATCTCTACAGGATGATGCTCTCAATATTCTTCAGTGCTTCCTTATCTTGATCTAAGTTTGGACAACAGATACTTCTTCATGTTCATGAACGAAATCTTAATATCAGAACCAGTCGGGAACATTGAGCAAACTCAGATTCCGCATAATTTAAGCGAAATCAAAAGCTGGAACAAGTCAAGATCAAGATTCAAGCCCTTTCCATGGATCTTAAATATCTTCTCTACCTTCGAACTTTAAGCTAGATTCCTCCGATTTCTATTATTGACAACCTACTGTACCTGCCGATGCTTGTTATCTGAACAAATTTTGCAATAAAACAAAACGAAAGCAAATAAAATTTTTCCAAGCCAAATTACGTAGTTGAATTAGATCGACGCGTGTTGATGATGTTTGCCTAAAATTAGATGGCCAGGATGAGATGTTGGTTAACATTTGTTTTGAATGTTAATCAATTTGTGTGAAACCGACGATGAAGCCATCAAAGTGCTAAGAAAACTAGTAATAGAACTAGTATATTAGAGGAACTGGTTTGTTTAGTTGATTATGGCGCCTTCGATAAATTGCGCTCAATTGGAATGAATTGAATGAAAGCAACCCCCGAAAAATGTGAATAAAAAATCAAGTTGTGCCCTCCAAAAGTCATTAATATCAACCAAGGCTTAGTGGCCATTCTGTTTATGTAGTTCCAGCTCTTCTTATCAGCCCACATAACAGCCGGTTCTATCGCTCGACCTGTTTGTGACCAGTTGACGTGCCCCTAAGCTAAGCTTTTCATCGTTCAGACGTTGCACTGCAGAGTACAAAGTACAAGTTTTCATCGATAATACATACAAACAGCTGTGGAGTAAATTAATGTAATTTTTATACACAACATGCAAACATGTACGTGTATCGGCAATAACAATATGCATACGTGGAGGAGGAGGGCAACTGGTAAATGTGTAACTGATAAGCAGGTAGCAGCGGCTGCTGATTTCACTACAAGCCCTAATAAAACACCCTGTAATTGGACGCCGCCCTAAAGCAAATGTTTTTGCATTACAAATGATTAGCCTACACACAACCACTCTACACACAAACAAAGCACACAAATTTGCTTAAAATGTGGCCGTTGAACGTTAGTTTCCACCCTTTCCCTCTATCCAGTCCAGCGTTTGCCCTCTGTGCATTCTGTATTTTTTCTTATGCGGCTTACATAACCAAAACTTAGTGCTTCGTACATACATATGCACACACAAAACTTACCCGATTTAATACAGGAAACAGCCTCCTCCAACGACACAATTGGAGGGTCCCGCATGCACGGGTGGGACAACTCACGCACGTACGTAAAATAATTATGGCTGGCCGCCGCATTTGTTGAAGCTACCTTCAGGAATTTGTTGAGATGACCTACGCGTCCCACAAGTTGTTTGCTCATGATGGCCACAAATTTGTTGTTACGCTCAAAGATTTGAATTATTTGTTTGCCAAATAGTATTATTATTAGGCACTGATTAACTGCAACTTCACAATTTGTTAGTTATTAACCGGCAGTGTGTGTTCCTGCTCCCACTCGGCACTTGCAACTGTTTGCTGTCGCGGAGCTCGATGCTCGGAACAAAAAAAAAGCTCTTAAAGCTTTTTCGCTTTTGCGCGAAATTCGAGTTCCACTTGGCTCTTTTACCAGCGATTCTTACATCCTTTATACAATACGAAAAATTTTGATTTATTTATTGTTCAAAGGTTAATTTTGATAGTAAATGCTTGCAAAGTACTGACTTGTTTTGTCTGATTTCAAGACATATGACATTTTAGAAAAGCTGGTCACACACTTTGAGAAAACATCTACATGATATCTACGCATGACGAATGTCGATGTCGACATTCGGCGGGAACCGTTACGACTTGAAAATACTAGTAGAGGGTGATTTCTTAGCAGCTTTTGGATTTGATTTAAAAAAAAATACATAAAAATCAGAAAAATGTATAAAGTCTTTGAGTCGATCGAACGACCTATATAATTTAATGTTTAAAGATGAGTTCATGTAAATGTTGACCGCAGCTGCGCCTCAAACGGCTCTTACGCTGGTTCCAATTTTGACATACTCTCTCCAACAATTCGGCCAGTATGTTACGAATAAATTCTTCAATACTGGCATCAAGATTCCATTTTGGGCAAAAAAAAAGTTTGTAATCATTGCACAGTAGCGCTCTCCATTCACAGCAACGTTCCTGCTTTAGTCATCTGTAACAAGAGCTAAAGTTAAAGTCGGTCCTGCCTGACTTCGATATACCCATTACTTCCCCAATGTTACTTAACAGAGCATTAACATTAATGTAAACATATCACCATTTTGTTAGCAAGCAGCTCTGAAAAGTATAACTCTGACATTAATTATCCGATCTTGTTTAAAATTTGCGAGATTGCAGATATTGGGCACATACACTGCAAAATATGAGCTGGAACTTTGTAGGAGACATTTAATTTTTCTATTGCGGGGCGTGGTCAAGGTTTTAAACAAACTTGATCTTCGTGCAGACACTACTAGTCTACATTTAAAATTTGGTGGCTTTAGCTCTCCTAATCTCCGAGATCTAGATATTCGTACAGACAGACGGTCAGACGGACAGGGCTATGTCGACTCGGCTATTGATGCTGATCAGGAATATATAAAGTTCATGGGATTGGCGAAGTTTCCTTCTGCCTATACATTTGCACGACTTTAGTATAACCTTTTTACTCTGCAAGTAACGGGTATAAAAAGTACGTTCCACTTTCTTAACCGAGCATGATTTTGATAATAAAATGTAATAATCTGCAAGCGTTGTACGTTTGCAAGCCGATTCATGGTTAAATTATAAACCAAACTGAATATGTTTGACAGTAACAAGTGAGACAAAAACAGCTGCGCTGCCAAAAACCGGTGTTGCCACAAAGAAAGTTGCTAAAAATTCACTCTTTTTATTAAGTACGATTACTTATTTTCTTCAATCCTCGAAACACTTCAAAAAATAATCCTTTGATGATGTCTTAATCGTTAAAAAAAAGGCTCAGGGGGGCCTGGGGAATACGGTGGTTGCGGCATTATTGGAGCTTTGTTAAGGCCCAATTTCCAAACGCCGAACAAATTTGTTGCTTGAGATGACCAGTCATTTGGTCTCAGCAACAGTTTCCCGATATCGATAAGTTGCTATCGCTGCAGCACTGTGACCAGACTCTGTCAACTAATTAGGTATTTTTGCCATGGTTTTTTACCCTGTTTCCATTGAAAATGGGAAACGGGTTATCATGAAGTTGTGCGAATGTACATATGTAACAGGGAGAAGGATACATTTCCGATCCCATAAAGTATATATATTCTTGATCAGCATGAAATGCCGAGTCGATATAGCCATGTCCGTCTGTCCGTCCGTCCGCCTGTCCGTCTGTCTGTATGAACGCGTCGATCTCAGAGACTTTAAGAGATAGAGCCACACATTTTTGCATGAAGGTCGACTTATGCTGTACGCAGATCAAGTTTGTTTCAGATTTGAAAAATTCCACCCGTCCCCCTTTTATCGCCAAAAAACTAGACCTCCTCTAGAAATCCTAGACCTAAAAAGCCGACAGATCCATAATTTTCAAGTTGAGCTGATAAGAGCACCCCCCAGTTGTTGGTCAGGACTAGAAAAAAGTGTTGCCCACATTTAGGATGACAATTTAATAGCTGTTCCAAATTCCGGTTACATTCATCTTCAAAAATTCAAAAACAAATAAACGAAAACAAATGAACAGGGTATTTTGTGGTCGGGAAACTCGACTGCAGCGCCCTTACTTGTTTTTGTTGAATCTTAACTGAAGTTAGAGTTATTTTAACTATTTCCTTCCGAAGACACTTGATCTCTAATCATGGCAAGAAATATTTTACTTCCGGATTTTGTCAACATAATTAGTTATACTAACTTGGCATCATCCAGATCAGCAAAGTTATTAGGGCTCTCCCTGCACTTCCTGTCTTGCATATGCAGCTTTCTGCTGTTCCATCGGGACCGAATTAGTGGTTGAAAGTTGCTGGCGCATGAGCTGGGGTTAAGTTTGTTCCTCCGGTTAAGTCGAACACCAAATGAGACACTCGAATTCGGCTAACCTTCAGGTCAAGTTGACTAACCGGACATTATGAAATCGGGCCTAAGTCAAATGGCCATTAAAAACTAGAACGAAATTATTCGCTCAGCATAAATTTTGATGCTGCAGTAGCAGCTGAAAGCAGCGCTGCTACTGCGCTGCAGCAGCGAACAGTCTTTTGATTATAACTCGACAACCGTTCACCATCCGATCTTCACCATTCTTTTGGCGGATCGATAAGTTATCCTGACTACTAAATATGTCTAGAGTGTGCGAACCATCTATCCTTAAAACGTTAGGAGATATAACGTTTTTCCAAATTGCGGAGGCGGGAGGGGGCGTGGCCAAAATTGAAAACAAACTTGATCTATCTTTGAAATTGTTAACCGGAAGACTCTTGGATCTTATGGGTCTTAACCACTGTGGAACAGATTCAAACTGGATCGAATTAAATCCGAGAAAATATTTAATGATATTCATAATGAAACGCCAAATCTCAGGTTGATATTTTATGGCTCTGAATCACTTTTAATCTGTTCGAACCGGTGCCGAAAGTGCTTCCTTCTGTCCGTTAAGCCCCACAACATTACTTTACATCCCATCAAAGATTTAAAGATATTTTAGATGACGCATGTGAAAGAAAACACCTTTATTCCTGTTAGCTAACATGGGCTACCAATTTACGATTTGTTCCACGTGCGTTATCTGAAATATCTAAAATTCTTTGATCCCATCTTTCTCTCGTTCTCTATTCAGAGAAACTGAAATCGTTTCACTCTGCTCAAAAGTTGCATTATCAATTGCAGTATTTATATGTATATGTACTTTTATTAAACTATATTCGATTCAATTGATTAATAAAATTCCTATTACATAAAAGCGCATTGAACTAACAATTAGAAAATAACAAATAACGTAACTGCAATGATTTTTTTATTTTTTTCATATTTTTGTATATTAATAAAAAAAAAACAAAACCTATGTGATTTATACAACAGAATTTCACTATTTACAAGCTTAAAAGGTAAGTTTTTTGTTTAGGGTTTTTAATTGTATTAAAGAGATTTCTAAAGGTATAAATATTATAATGTAATTATGCGTATGTATGTGTACTTGTATGTGTGTAATTCTAATATTTTTGGGTTAGCCATGTGCTTGCTTGGTATATAGTTGCTATGACTAGTTGATGCGTTTTGTTATACATATAGAGAGAGTAGTACGATAAAGTATGCTCTACTAATTGGTTTGTCTGTCTGTTCGGCACAATCTGGGGTTTATGTTTGTAGAAATATTCTTTCAAGATTTAATTTTAGTTATAAGAAAACATGGCCATACTTGATATGCGCAGGCCTCAATCCTGGACGGAACCTAAACAATACAAGATTCGTTTAATAGCGAAAGGGAATTTGGAATTTGGGTTCTATCAGTGACTAGAGGAGATTTCTATGTAAATATATATAGGTGTGGGTGTGTGTATATATATGTATAAAAAAGAGTATGTGTCCAGCCTCTGGGGGCTGACTCAAAAGAAGGTCTTTGGAGATGCACAACATTTGCGTTGATTGCGTATTTTTATCTTTTTTGATTCGATTATTTTTCAGTTAAGTGTACGAGTACAAGGTTTAAGGCTACCGAATAAGCTAATTATTGAAAGTCCTTTCTCGAGAGGCTTTACCTCGTTGCCAGCGTCATGTTGAGGCACAGCTCGTGATCTCTAAGATCACCCCAACCGCCGTTGCCCTTGCGTAGCTTGGATTTCTTAATTAAACTGGGCACTGTCAGGGTTAACGAGCGTGGAAACAGTTGATGGGAATTGCGGGCTATGCGCAGAACCTGCTGTACCTTGGAGATCACCTGATTGGACTCGCAATTCTTGTTTTTATGATGAACGCCACTGAAATAAGAAGATTTGAAAGCATGTTTTATATAATAGTCCAGAAAGATATAAGAAAAATGGAAAACTAATTAATATGGAACTTTGGTAGTAATTTTGTAGTTTATATGTACTGCAGTTGAATAGAGATGGAAATTTCATGCCGAAATCGATCACATACCGTCAGTACCGCCCGTTTACAAATTTTGTTTCAAACGCGTCCAGATCTTAAAGCTTAAATTCGATCGTACTCGTCCTTATTCTAACCTCAAGTAATTTGGCGTTCTGGTAAGCACTTACGCACTTTTCGCACGTCGCCTTCCAAAGGCGAAGGTTAGGTTAGGTAAGACTTGGCTGTAGATATATTCGAACGAAGTTTCCAGTATGGCAAACAAATTACTTGACTCTAGCTCACCTTCAGGAGCTTATGAAAAAACTCAACGGCAGACTTTGTTGACAAAGTCATGTATTTACATTTATAATTATTCAGTGAAAGATTATTATAAAAATTTAAATAAATTTATCACCAATAATTCTAGGTGGCTAACCTAGAGAGTTCGGTCATTTTAAAAGCAATCCTATTCGGATTGAATGTAGTTAAAACGACGAGCTCAAGCAAGTATAGCGCATTCTAATTCCAAGCTGATTTTAGAAACAAATAAAGTACGAATGTCCGGCATAAATCAATTTCGGACCTTTTTCATTTGATTTGACTGAGGGACTAAGTCAAGTTTGCATAACAAGTTAAACTCAATATCGTGTTTTGCTGAAATAAGCCTTTATAGAACTTAAGTCCAGCTCTTTCGAGCTCAAATCTGGATGAAGTCAGAAATATCGGCACTTGCAGGTACGTACTTAAGTCAATTCTTTGGTAATTGGTTAGAGAAAATTACGCACGTAATCTACCTTGGTCCTTGTTAAATGCACCGGAGTCACATTGACCCACATGTGCCACGTTAAGACAAAAATGACAGCGCTTTTTTGCATGGGCCTAGTCATCAATTTCCCGAGCTAATAGTTTTTCCCATTCATCACTCTTATTGTGTTGTGGTTGTGCCATGCTAAATAATATTACTAATTCAGGAAAATTGTTGTCTTATAGTTGGCTGAATACTAACTCATTTTGAATACCTTCAATTAGTCCGTCAATCTTAGTAAATGCAAAGAGTGGATTATGTATGACGCAGGCATAACTGACTCTCAGTTACTTATTAAAATTGAGAATTATTTAAGGAAATGAAAATGGCATACTTTTAGGTGCATTTATGATTATATTCATTTTGTGTATAAAGACAAATACTAGTGATAACCCTGCAAACATTTTGTCGTGTTACTTATCTCCCTCGTCAACGCGAGAGTTCGGCGATAGCTTAAAGGCAGAGTTTGGAGATAGTTAAGCGAGTTACACAAAGAAAATATAATAGGTATCGCATTTTTATCATAAATCAGATAAATTAGCGATATGTGTTTTCTCATTTTTTTGGTCCATTCGGTATATCTGCGATATATTCCTCAAAAATCGCCTTGAGGGCAAGAATGCGATTATTTATTATTGGTCTTGCTTTTTCATCATCCCATCTGAGAATTGTCTATACATCGCGTAACACTCCCTAAGAAGACCCGAATGCGATTCTTCTTGATGTGAGTTAAACGACTTTCTACAATATTACCAAAGGAAAATACTTTAGCAACGCTTATTTACCTCATGTGCGAAATCGTACTGTTAAATAACAGAATTCGAAACACCTTTTGTTTGCATGGCTTATCTTCGGGAGAAGATAAGAGGCATTCCTGCCTCTAGGAAGAATCACATACTTTACTCCAGGAAGAATCGCTTTCCTACCGCTCAGATTAGACTTTTTCCTATCTCCCAGAAGTGTCGCTTTCTTATCGCCCGGAAGTTATCACATAGCGTCACATTTCTTCCCGTAGGGAGATGAGAATACGATAATAATGCGATATCGCTAGAGTTAAGCGATACCTACTGGCAATTCGCATTCTTATCTTCCGCGATAAAAAAAATGTTTGCTGGGAATACGTATAAGTCAAACATATATTTTCCAAAAGATCATGAATAATGCATATCTGCATATATTCACGATGCATAGATGCACTATGCTTTGAAAGTTCAATATGCAGCTTACCACAGAATCATAACTTTATGTATGCTCGTTCTTGCTTGATTTCGAGAAATCAATTTGCAATCCGGTTCTTTTAAATTTCTTTAATAAAAATTTGTGGGATTCGTGACTTTGATTGTGCCGTTCCAAGGACTTGAAATTTTTCCAAAACTTAATTATTAAATTTGGATTTGTGACGCCATTTCTATTTTTAAACGGAAAAAAATGTGAAGTATTATACACACAGTTGGATGCGGTCTATACTTTTTATACCCTGTTCCCATTGAAAATGGGAAAAGGGGGAGCATGAAGTTGTGCGAATGTATGTAACAGGGAGAAGGAAAATTTTCCGACCCCATAAAGTATATATATTCTTGATCAGCATGAACAGCCGAGTCGATATAGCCATGTCCGTCTGTCCGTCTGTCCGTCCGTCCGTCTGTCCGTCTGTCTGTCTGTATGAACGCGTCGATCTTAGAGACTATAAGAGATAGAGCCACAAATGCACGAAGGTAGATTTATGCTGTACGCAGATCAAGTTTGTTTCAGATTTGAAAAATTCCACCCCGTCCCCCTTTTATCCCCAAAAAACCTAGACCTCCTCTATAAATCCAAGACCTAAAAAGCCGTCAGATGCACAATTTTCTGAAAAGTACAATCAGATCGGACCAAAAACACCGGAGTTATAAGCGAAACAGTTGAGCTGATAAAAGCAGCCCCCCAGTTGTTGATCAGGACTAGAAAAGTATTGCCTACATTTAGGATGACATCTTCAAAAATTCAAAAACAAATATAAGTTTGTGCAAAAGTATGTAACATCCAGAAGGAAGCATCTCCGACCCCATAAAGTATATATATTCTTGATCAGCATCAACAGCCGAGTCGATATAGCCATGTCCGTCTGTCCGTCTGTCTGTCCGTATGAACGCACAGATCTCAGAGATGGTAAGAGATAGAGGTTTGACGTGTATGGGACATATGCTTCTTATGTCTGCAGGCAGATCAAGTTTATTTTCAATTTCGGCCACGCCCCCTCCCGCCCCCGCAATTTAGAAAAAACGTCATATCTCCCACAGTTTTGAAGATAGATAGATGGTTCCTTCTGGACATATTTAGTTATTAGGATAACTTATCGATCCGCCAAAGGAATGAAGAAGATCGGATGAACGGTTTTCGAGTTATGATCAAAAGACAAAATTTCTTGGTACAGAGTATGTTATAGTCGGGCTTGACCGACTTTCTTTCTTGTTTCTAATTTAAAGAAAGAGTCTTTGAAAAAATTCCTGATATGATACATTCCACCTACATATAATAATAAAAATACCACTCTCGAAACATATTTGGAACCATTTAAGCGAAATCTCAGTGCTTGTCAAGTATTCGAGCCGGTAACAAAATTCAACCCAATTTCGAGAGACTTTTTCGGAATACTTTTTGAGAATTTGTTCTTACCATTCGCCTATGTGAAACACCCTTGGTCCCTTGACAATCATCGCATGCAGTTTACGTTTCAAACACTGCTGTGATACATGCTGTAGTGACCAATCCCAGTTGTAATCATCATAGGAGCAAAAATGTCGTGCACATTTCCGTATTCCCATCCAGGTGGTGCGATTGAAGGCAAATCCCATATTGTGTTTGCTACTTATCCATGGCATGACCTCCACCTGGTGAATGGAGAGAAGGAATATAGATTATTAAATGGAACATTAATAATGGAAGGCGAAACAATTAAAATGTAATTAGGTAGATTATAGAGAGGCGGGGATTTTTTGGAAGCGGTGTCATGCAAATTTCAATCAATAAATTCCAAATTACTGCGAATTGGGTTAAATGCTTGGCCAACGCACCAGAAGGCAATGGGGTGCAATCGATTCGCTGTACTGGTGCAATTTTACAGCAGGAAGTAATACCTGGCAATAGTCTTGGATGATGCTTTGCCTATCGATCTTCGCGACACGTACGCGGGCGTGCAACTGAGAGAGCGTGGCATGCCAAAACAGCAGGACACATGGAATACAATTGGATTAAACAAAACCGTATACGAAAGTACACAAAAACAAATGAAACAGATAAATAAATCATGCAAAATATTGCCAAAGCGATTGAATTTTTAAATTGAATGGAGGGAGAGAAGAGAGAGGGTCATGCAAACCTTCTACAACAACGAACCAAAAAGTATAGATATATAAATGTTTGGGGGGTGGATGCAGTTGTATTGGTTTCTTATAGTAGCCTCAGAACAGTCAAGTCCAAAATACTGGACCGCACGCAATTCCCGAATAGATTGAGTAAGTTGAGAGCTTTTAAGTCTACGCAAAGCTTTTGCTACACCTTGTGAAGGCCCGCAAAATCCCAGTGTTTAGTAAAATCGTCTTGTAGATGTATAATTCGGGATTTAAGGAAGTCATAATGACCATTTTCCTTAACCTAGATAGATATTTGATTTTTTGGAGTGGTACACCTGTTATATAGATATAGATATCTGAAGATATAGACAGGTTGAGAAATTATAGCCACAATTGTATTTTACTGGTATTTTCACTTTTAAGTCCCGAAAAATATAGTTTACTTCCGGTTATTTAAAAAGTGTACTTGAAAAAGTGTAGTAAGGATTCAGCAAAGCTACCCTTTCTCGCGGATTTAGTATCATTCAGGTTTCCATTCAGCCAACTCGTATTCACCCAGGTCGATATTTGTCGAAGTAATGTACCAGGTCTATAAAGCGATTATTGGAAGCGGTACACCCCCTCTCACAGTACCTTACTTTGAAAAATGCATTTGTGGAAGCATACTTTATTATGAAGTATATTATTATATATGAGGGACTCCATATTTCATTGGCCTAGCTCGATATTTATCGAAGCTACAGGCTGATTTGTGTTTCAGGTTTTCAGAGAGGTTTTTGTTGTAGTAGACCCCCGCTTAAGGCCCGTAAAAAGCACCTTTCTTCGCGGTTTTGCTTAAATAGGATCGTAGACCGATTTCAATAAAGCCCATTTTCATTTAACTAGGTCAATGTTGGTTGAAACTATAGGCAGATTAAGATAGTTTAATAGTATATGGGTCTTCAGAGTGATTTTTGTTTACTAGGTAGGCCTTAAGGTTTCCAATCCGGCTCTAAAACAAACGAACCACAAATTTATGCTAACTTGCGTACGGTATTTGGACAAGACTGCTTCAGTGACATCTATCTCAGGGTGGAATAACCAGGTGAGGCAAGGTCGCTTCAGTTTGTGTTCAAACTTGTCTCACCCTGCCCCCATTATGAACAAACAATAAGAAAAAATAGGATTTGTGATCGCAATAGTGCTTTTTTGAAAAGAGACGGTGCGCTACCTTCTGATAGACGGAATACAATGATGGCAGGACATGATAGTTCCATGTTTGTGCACCATTCTTATTATTGTTGTTATTATAATTATTGCTATTCTCATTGTTGTTGGTGTCGAATGGTGCTGGGGCGGTGACAGTGTTGATGTGGTTCGATCTCTTGCTGTTATTGCGGCTGTTCTTCCTGTTAGCCTTCTGGCTATCAGCGTTGGCATCAACAGTGTCGCCCACATAGACTTTCACATTCTTTAATGAAGTCGCTGATGATGATTGCGCACTTGATGAGTAGGAGGAGTAGGTGGAGATGGCATTTCTATTGTTATTGTTATTAATGTTATTATTATTGTTCCTATTGTATCCTAATAGACTGTTCGTTGAGATCAGCGAGGAAGCATAGGATTTCTTGTTAGTCTGCATGATGGCAATATGTTATTATTTGGTTTGTTTTTTTAAGTATATAAAGAAGTAGAAGACATATATATATAAAGATGAGACTTTAAATACAATTGTTACAATGATTAAATGTGTAAGTAAATTAATTAGTTGATAGTTAGGCAATGTTTGTATGCTTATGCAGATGAGTTACACACACACAAAATATGCTTTGGGTTCTATCTAAGACATTATTGGAACTATAATTGTATACATTATAATGGAAAGGGATAATTTTTAAATTATATAATTTGGAATATATACAAATTGTACTTTAAAATTACTTCATAACATGTATCTTCATTAAACCACAAAGAAACTAGTAAAATTTGAAAGACCCTTGCATGTTTTGAAATTCGATTATTTAGAAATCGGTTTATCTAAGTCAACCTAGTGAACTGTTACCTTTTCCATATGGAAGTGCCCCAACTAACTAATTGAAATTTCATAGCTGACTTGGAAGATGATCAGCAGTTAAGCAGTGTTTGGAAAGCGAAAAGTATTATATTTATATGGGGATTTGGCCACAGTCTTCAAGGCCCTGAGCTCAAATCCCAGAGAATGTCCCCTCAGATGTGCGGAAAATTCCAATTTATTTATTTGGCATCCACATTAATTTTCATAATGGGTAACTGAAAACGGGCGTGCATTTTAAACTGTTTGTATCTTTTTAGAAATAAATTTAGTGTTTTCGAATGATTAGTGAAAATATTTAAAGAACTAAAGGAAGATAGATTTTTTGATGTTCGATCGGCTTTTCCTTGATTTTTTATGTAAAGTTAATTTTCATTTACTTATAGGGAAAATATAAATGGGTTCTTTTACAGATTTTGTTTATTCGTTGTGTTAATGGATGACAAAACGCTAAAAGCGCTTGTTGTCATGTTTTTTTGTCCACTTTTATACTCTATACGAAGGGAACAAAGGGTATATTAAGTAAGTGCAAAAGTCACAGCCAGAAGGAAACATTTACGACCCCATTGAGCTGGGCCAGTCGGACCGTCTGCCCAGAGAACCCTTCACTGCACGCTTCTAACTCCGGGATCGAATGTCTATAGATATCTCATAGCTGTTATAGAAAACTTTAACCGGTCAATCGGTCTTAGTGAGAAAAATAGAGGAAAGTTAACTTTTGCTCGGTCGAAGTTTGTATACCCTTGCAGCACGTTTTTCTAACTAGGACTACTTTTTGGACCTTACTTTTCTATGGGAGCTATACTATATAGATGTCCGATTTCGACCAAACTTAGTGGAATCATGGGTAATATTTTTGCTCACTTAAACTAAACAGTTCGAATATACCCTCCACAAGGGTATAAAAACAATTTGGTTATCAACCTTAGAGTTCTTGAACAGGGCCATTATTAATATTTAATGCTTTTAAGCAAATTTGCTTAACTTGGTCACAGTCGGATGACTATATTTTATAGCTGCCGGTCGGAAAATATGTTAAAGAGAGAAATCCATTAACACTTATAAATAGCTTACTTGTCCTTTGCCATTATTAACAATACTCCTAGTTAAAGCATAACTGCGAAATAAGCAACAATCGGTTTACACATGGGTCTTGGGGACCGTTTTCTTATTTATTTCAATGAATCGATTTCGATTTTTTGAACTCGAACATTATATATTTTACCGGAATAGTTTCGTGTTTAGTTTCTACTTCTGTGTAAACAAACAACAATAATCGTCGCTAAGACACCGGAGGTATCAATAGAGAACCGAATATCGAAATAAATTGGGATCAAAACGGAATCCAATGTTTTGGTACGTTCGGATACAAAATACCAGCTATGCAACTAGACCACACCGCACTAAAAACCATCAACAAGACCGGTTCGGTTCGGTTCAATTCACTGATGCAGTTTAAGATAAACAGCGCCCGCTTTGGAAAATAATAATTTACAAATTTGGGAATTTAATTTAATGTTATAAGATAAGTTTTATCCGAATTGGGGTTAAGTTTCGCCGTTCGTCAAACTTTTTGAAAAATGTAATCACTTACATCCGAAATTGTTCCCAGATTTCTTAATAAACCTTTCATCAGACTACATGGCTTTCTTGGAAGTTGCTATTTGATTTGTGTGAGTATTCCATATTCTCTACGAGGCGATATTTTCTATATTCTATACGATACTTAGAGTTTTTGAGGAGCATTTATTTAACGATGTTAAAGCTATTCAAATCAGGGCTGCAAAACGGTTTTGAACCGAACCGTTTCGAGCCCAGAACTCCGACTTTTTTTTACTGTTATCCAAACCTCTTTAGAAATACAAGCTGCACCTAAAATATCGATCAGCAATTCAACAAAAAGGATAGACATCAGAAATTGAACCTTCTGCCTAGCGACTTCATCTTTTATATGGTTGGTTTGAGTAACTGGCGACTGACTCCTAAACTCTCCAGGAAAGTGGAGTAAAATACGTTTAGAATTACTTACAAAATCCCCACCCATAATCGTCTCTGTTCTTTAGCTCCTCAACTCTAAAGCTTTTTAAATAGTTCTCAAAAGCAAGAGTCTAACATTACATTGGTATTATTTTTCTTCATAAAGTACAAAATGGAATTGAACTACCGATTTCCAATAGGATTCGTGTGGTTTTTAGGCCGAATGCGATTTTTAGAACATATAGAACAAAAATATTATAAATAATGTATAAAGCATGGACTGAACCAAGATTCAAACCAAAAACTTCTCCCAACCACCTCGAACCTTTAATTTCCGAACCCCAACAGGGAACCGGAGATCCGAATATTTTTTATTGGTTTGGATTCTATGATTCTGTGTGAACCGAACCGCGAAACACGATTCGGTTAGATTGCCTGATCGTAGGGCTAGTGGGTGTGACCGTTTATTTATAATTTTGGTCAATATTAAATGTTTCTAAATATCCTACCTAAGTAGATGATCCAAAAATATTCTCGAGTATTTAAAAAAAAAAGTGTCCTAACGATTTGTAAAAATTTCAAAATTATTTTGTTACATTCCAACAATCTCTCGAACCCAATGCTGATATGACATGTGACTGTTCTTGGTGTATGACTATGTCATGGTCTATTAATGTTTATGTGGACATTTTTTTTAGTTGATAGTTCAATTTGCACTGGCATAAGCTTTTTGTTAAACAATAGAAAACGAAAAAACAAAAAACCAAACAAGTAAAATAAAAATAATTTTTTTAAGCATTTCATTTTTTGGTTTTTTTGTGTTTCTTCCAATGCATGACTAAGACACATTTCCATCTTGGCCAATGTTATTAGTTTCAATTTTTGTGCCTGTCTTATTGCTTCCTTACAGGATCTCACCTTGCTATGGTAGGTATAATAGTTGAATGTCTTGAGATAGGTGCCCAAGGACAAAACATTGCACTGCGGGCACAAGTCTTTGGTGCGTTGCTGCATCATGGCCAATAAATACAGAAAATCTTCGGCCACATAGTGATCCTCCTCTAGGAACAAAACCAAACCTTAAACGGAAGAATGATTGGGTATGCCAAATGCGAGTAAGATAGATGGGCTTAATAGACACCTGTGTGAAAGCGTGTGACTTCCAGCTCGTTAAATACACGATTCGCCTTCCACCACCAATGATGCTTGGTCTGAGTGAATTTCGCCTCCCGATAATGACCATAGAGATCCGGATAGAGTGCATTGTTGCAGTTACTTATCAGAGCTCTAAAAATAGAAAACAGTTTTAAAAACAGTAAATGATTGTGCGAGTAGTATAACTCACTGATCCTTCTTTATGTTCCGGGGGCAATCATTGGGATCAACACCGGGATACTCATTGGGATGCGTTTGTATGGAATATGGATAGAAGATTTGCAAGACTTTGCAGAAATCAATCTGTTGCACCAGATCGTTGATGTCATCATCATAGTAATCATGCGAGAACACCAGCAGCACCTTGGAAATATCTCGAGCCTGGGCCAGACTCACAATCAAATGGCGCAGGTAAGTGATCCGCGTATGCACCTGAAAATTGAAGTATGTATCAATATTGGGCAGATTATTATATCCAACCTTTGTTCTTTTCGAGAATGTTACGCCTACTCAGTTCGGTTTGGATAATTTGATCGCCGATCCCCAACACGAAAAGTTATATAAAGAAGTAACAAAATCGGTCAAGCCTCCCTAAGTTTGTATTTATCACACAATATATTAAGGTGTTAGGAAAAGTGCTCCCCAACCCTGTTCCAGCCAGTGCCCAGTATTAATTTTGGTTTTCCCTATAACTCTACCATCGTTAAAAACATCTGCACCACTCCTTCAGCACTTAACCGAGAAACGCAATGATAGGAAGCAGACCCTAATGATTATGGGGAAGCCAAATTCTACACAGACCTGACGAATGAACTAAGGCTTAAAACTGCTTGGACCGATGCAACAATCATAAAAACTGAAATTGGAAACAATACAATTTGGATTTAAGTAGACGAAACCACGGCATTCGACAGTCTCAAAGACAACTCACTCCAATCGGATTTCTCCTTCATTAAATTTATTATAATGCGTTGGCAAAAAATTTTAAGAGCTTGATAACACATTGAACTCTCTTCAGGAAGAAACTTTTTTCACTCTAATTCGTATTGAGGAAGATGGTGTGGACGTATTTTGAATGCCGCCGAATTGAGTATAAGCATTTATTTATCTACATTCATGCACATAATAATACCTAGTTCACATTTCGTAGTTTCAAAATATGACGCAAAGCCCGGCAGATTTCATTGAAAACTTCCATTTGTCGGTCGTTAAATTCAACTACATTTTTGGTTTGGTGGATGTTGTTGTTGGTGCCTATGGAAGTGAGAGCTAAGTGATTGCTTTTTCCCAATGTGATCTGGAAAAAGACTTATTGAATTGTTGTCTGGAGTTTCCGGAGAACATCATTCTGAATGGAGAATCAACTCCGTATTTCATCGTAGGGGATGATTCATTCCCTCTACATAAACGGATTATGAAACCCGGTTCCCGAAACCTGGCTGTGGACGAACGCATGTTCAATTACTTATAGACTTATCAGAGCTCTTTAGACTTAGCAGAGCTCGTCGTTGTATTGGATAGTTAAAAGATTGTTGCAGCTTGCTGTTCGCTACTACGGACAAGTCCAAACTAATACGATTCCCAAGGGACAGCGAAATACCACGGGACACGCCGCTCACAAATCCGCGACACAACCGTGAATCTTAAAAATTATGTCAATAGGGAAGCTGAGCAGGTATTCAGAGACCAGGAACTCAATAAATATGTTTTTTTTTTTTAATTTTTAATACTTCAAAATTTCTCTTGGGTACCTCTGGCAATTAATCGACATTTTTCATAGTTTCTATAATTCTATGTAAGAATTTATTATCTGTTTTGCAAAAAAAACTAGCTGGCATGGCCCTGCTCTTCTCAGAGCGCATTTGAGGTGTTTGCATATACGCTCTGAAGATGTGCTTTGAGATTTTTCTTCAGCGCATTCTCTGAGCAATGTAATTAGATGGGCTCAAAGAAAATTCTCAGCGCTTGCGTACCAGGCTTGAATGCAAAGTTATAGCGACTCCAGTGGTTGAAGAATTGAAGAAAATCATAAAATCCGGGGTTTAATCATCACCAAAAGTAAATTATTTTAAAGTATAAATTTTGATGCTGCATTAGCAGCTGAAAGCAGCAGCGAACAGTCTTTTGATCTTTTCATCCGATGTTCGCCATTCCTTTGGCGGATCGATAAGTTATCCTGATTACTAAAAATGTTCAAAAGAAACGAACAATCTATCTTTAAAACTGTGGGAGATATGACGTTTTTTCTAAGTTGCGGTGGCGGGTGGGGGCGTGGCCAAAATTGAAAATATACTTGATCTGCCTGCAGACATAAGAAGCATATGTCCTGTACATGTCAAACCTCTATCTCTTACCATCTCTAAGATCTGTGCGTTCTTCCGTTTGAACGACAAACGGACAGACTGACAGACGGACAGACTTACAGACGGACATGGCTATTGATTGATTGATTGACTCGGCTGTTGATGCTGATAAGGAATACTTTATGGCGTCGAGATGCTTCCTTCTGGCTGTTACATACTTTTGCACAAACTTAATATACTCTATGTACCTACGGTACAGAGTATAAAAAGTAGTCGCAATTATGTTTAAAATGTAAATTAAGTACAAAGTAGTTTTGTATTTGGCTTATCGCTAATGGACAAGTGGGTCCTGAAATTTTGGACAGTAGTTTTAGTTTGTGGTGCGATTGGCAAACAAGACGGGGTTGTGAAAAAGTGACATAAAATTCGGTTTTTAAGGATCGTAACAAAAAATATTTTAATCTTGAAAAATCCGCTGCCAGGAAAATAATGTTTGATAAAAAAATATTTTTCAACCCACTTACTTGAAACCATAGCTGTTAAATAATGATTATTAATCATAGTCATTAGATATTTGATTACTTTTATTGAAAATGAAAAATAATCATTGAATTACGATTATTTTTAGATTATCTCGATTACCAATTGACTACGATTAGAAATAATCAAAAATAATCGGGATTATTGGCAATTACCAAAAAATAATCAAAATTATTATTTTTATTGATTATTTTTGTTTATTTGTGATTATTTTCCAAATATTAAGTATTCAGCCTGTAAATACACTTAAGACAATATAAGATAATCGTGCAAAATCAAAAACTAGCAGTTTTAAGCCATTTTCGATCCATCAGCCATTCAATAACTATTGAATTTTATACATACCATATAAAATATACTATATTAAAATATACTTTCTAGGATCCAAAAATCCAGCGATATAGATATAAGCATCGAAAAGTATCCAATTAATTCACTTATTGAAAATTAGATAAAAAGTAGACTGTGTATTTACAGGCTGAATATTAAATTTTTGGCAAATAATCAAAAATAATCTAAAATAATCAATAAATATAATCGGATTATTTTTTGATTATTTTTGATTATTTTTTATTATTTTTTGGTAATTGCCAATAATCCAGATTATTTTTTATTATTTCTAATCGTAATCAATTAGTAGTCAGACATTATTATACCTACGGATTATATAATCATTACAATTATTTTTAAAAATAATTTAATTGATTACTAATCGTAATTGCAATTTAACAGCTATGCTTGAAACTTGGTTTTTAAAAAAGGAAGTTAACTAATTTGAGATTTTGTTGGACAATCTGCTCCCAGGGTGTGAGAGTTCCTATAATAATATTGAATAAAAAAAACTTCTATTCATCCGTTTGATTCTAGCCCGGCTTGTAAGAATAGTATTCAAAATTAGTTGAGAACAGATTTTTCGATATTGGAATCGATCGATATTTAGGCTGCGAAACTCCCGGAAATTCTGCATAAAAAAAACTTTTTTTAACCAATAGAATTGAAAGTCAGATTTTACAGATGGCATTGAAAATAATTTGAGAAGTGTGAAAGCGCCGGAAAAGCCTTTTTCCAATTGACTTGTAACTTGATTTATAATAATAGTATGTGAAATAAATTGTGGTTTTATTTTTCGATGCTGACAAATGCATACCCATGCTAAAAAAAATGGGTTAAGTTTAAAAGCTGAACGTTATTTTTGATCCAACCTATTCGAAACTTGGATTGCAAGCTTTATGGGATTCGGGAGACAACACAAAAATACTTTACAACTCGGAAAAGTCCACCCCCTGTTCAGAAAACACAAACAATACTATGCTGATAAAGGCTGAAAGATACGAGCGAAGCCCACCGGGGAATATGCTAGTCTTTATGTATAAGCGCACTAAAAACCAGAGTGACTCACTGGTGACTGCCGCACAGCCCAAACCATAACAGAAGGGAAGCTGAATTTTCAAAGTGGTTGTATCTTAAACTGAAATTGAGTACTAGGATGCTGTTTTCAAAAGTTCATCCGCCAAATCTTAAAAATTCGTATGTATAAAACTTTTTATACCCGTTACTCGTAGAGTAAAAAGGGTATACTAAAGTCGTGCAAATGTATGTAACAGGCAGAAGGAAGCATCTCCGATATCATAAAGTATATATATTCTTCATCAGCATCAACAGCCGAGTCGATATAGCCATGTCCGTCTGTCTGTCCGTCCGTCCGTCCGTCCGTCCGTCCGTCCGTCCGTCCGTCCGTCCGTCTGTATGAACACCTAGATCTCAGAGACTAGAAGAGATAGAGCAACCAAATTTTATACGTAAGCTAGTATTGTCTGTAGGCAGATCAAGTTTGTTTCAAATTTTGGCCACGCCCCCTCCCGCCCCCACAATAAAAAATATTGAATAACTCCCACAATTTTTAAGATATCGAGCTCAGATTTTGCAGTGTAGTCTATGTGTCCAGTATCTACAATCTCACAAATTTTCAAAAGGATCGGATAATAAATGGCCGAGTTAAAAAAATGTTGCATACTTATCCGAGCTGAGCTGAGTAACGGGTATTTCGAAGTCGGGCAGGGCCGACTTTAACTTACGCTCTCGTTTATTTATCATATTTATCATTATAGGCTCAAACTAATTTTCAAAGATCTATATGAAAATTCAAACTTATTTTTACACGTTACTTATAAATGTACCTACAAAGTCGAAAAATGTGCGGAGTACTGTTGGATGTATCTTTCAGTTTTTTCATTTTGGTTTTTTCAACAATTGCTTATCGCTGAGAAGACTAGGCATGGTTCTGAGGCTGATAATGAAACAAGCAAAGATGGCGATAAAACGATCTCTTAAACTGATCGGCAAGATCAGATCATCGACTAAATGACGTGTACATTTTGCTGAGCTTGAGCTTCAGATATCGACTGAATTATGAATCATGAATTATGAATTATTTTTGAATCAGTTCCGAGTCGCCAGCGGTTTGCTTTCTTTTCGGTACACACTCACCTGGATGACTATTATCACAGAATCGTTTTGCAGCGGACCAAATGTGTCCTCATTCAGGACCAACTGCATCTCGTTGTATCTCACAATCTGTCGTTTAATTTCCGTCATATTTGGCGGATGGTAGACATCAAAGTTAATTGTGGTGGCGGTGGCCATACCGGATGGCATTACACCCGCATTGGTGGAGTTCATAAGCAAAGCTGAAAGATAAGTTAAGGTGTTTCAGATGCTCACGGTAGTCGCAAAAACACTTCTTGGACTTACTCGCTCCTGCACCCACAGCCACGCCCATGGCCGTTGTGGTGTGATTACGCGAGTGTGGTGTTAGATATTTGTGCAATGTGGCCGGTACCATGGCCAATATGGCGTCCTCTGAATCATTGGTCACCGCATCACTTAAAACAGAGTCACGGCTGTCCACTAGAAAGAGGAGTGAAGGGAATGAGTTAATAGTGTGAAGAGCGAGCTTCCATCTGCTTTAGGAGACTTACGGTAGTTAAAGCTGTGATACTGCAACAGTCCAAAGATGCACAGGGCCAGTATAAAGATGCTGCGCATATAGAAGTTGTTGCGCTTGCGACCCATGGCTCCGGTATTGGGCAGTGGTATCAGAATGCGACCTGTTTAGGTGTTATATTCGAATCATTGAGATGGCTTGCTTGGGATTTGGGGATTTCCTGTCAAACGGTTTACCTCTCATTTTCGACATTTTGCAGGGATTCGGTCACACACGCTCTCGATGTGATTTGGAGTGGTCGGCAAATGCTTACTCAGTGAGCACAGACATTTTGGCCTCTGGAAGAAAAAAACAGGAATTGGAACAAATTCAATTGGAAGTAAGGCCATTTCTATCCAGTCCCCCGCTATTCTTTACGACAGCCGAAAGCTTCTCTCGCACAATTTCCCAGTGGAAGTGCTCAATTAAAATAGCAAAACTTAAGAGTTTGCGCACAATTTGAGTCGTAATGGGAATGCTAATCAAAAAAGTAACGACTACGGCAGCGATCTTGGCTGCCCATGCACGCTCACAGCAAATTTATTCAGGTGATTAGCTTGCAAAGGTCCACCATAGCGACTAGCCATGTCATCGGCGACAGGGAGGGGAAATTGGTGGCGGCGGTGAGCGAATACTTGTGCCTGTAAATGTGGGCGGATTTGGCGACCTCCCCTCAATTGGGCACTAAAATAGATTTGGCGAGTGCAGAGACATTTAACGAAATGTTAAGCATTTACTTGTCAAATTTTGAATATTTTGTAATAGACTAAAACTAGCCTGCCTCCACCTTCAATTCGATTGGTAATCCAACTTCAATTCAGGAAGTATGTTCCCTATGTGTAAAAGAGTTCGTACGCGAACTAGTCTCTCAGTTTTAAAGCTATCGAGCTAAAATTTTGCATATCGTCTTCTTTTTGCTGCACGCTACTAATATGTCGGAACCGACTGGATCGGATGACTATATCTCATAGCTCCCATAGGAACAATCGGTCGGAAAACTAGCTTTAGTCAGAAAAACTTTTTCTTTTCAATGGAATCGGCTCCAAACCTTGTACTCATAGGTTTTCTATGATTTTTTATAATTTTGCCAAGTTTGCTGAAAATCGGACAACTATATGGAAAAGCTGCCATACAAAACATAGGTCAGATAAACAGTCTTAGTTAGAAAAACTGTTTTTGTTTTTAATGGTGCAATTTTGAATTTGTATCTGCAATTCAAAAAATTCTTGTCCAAATCGGATGACTATATCTCATAGCTCCCATAGGAACAATCGGTCAGAAAATGGGTCGTTGGGGAAATTTATGTTTGAAAATATTTAAGCGAGCACTTGCAAGGGTATAAAAACTTCGGCACAGGCGAAGTAAGCTTAGCTTTCTCGTTTTCATTTGTAGTTTAAGAAACTGAATTTTATTCCAATTCAGTATGTGTTGTTTTACACACTGAGCACATCTAACATCCCACATAGTATGTGGCACATACTGAGTTAAAATACTTAATAACTATTGGCTAGGCCAACATTAAAATATTTTTGTTTTGTCAAATTATTAAGCGGATCAGTGGCTTATGGAAATGGGTTGCAATATTTTCAAATTTTGTCCGGGTAAATTTGAATGATTCATAATTTTAGATGTTGGATGTTAGATGTGCTCAGTGTGAATAGCCTATTAAGGTCAAATACTAAATAAACTGGTATGTACAAAGCATGGGCTGAACCAAGGCTCGAACCAAAACCTTAGCTCTATCAAATTCCTAACCGTAAGCTCCCAAAAATTTGTATACCCATGCAGAGGGTATATTGAAATTGTCCAGATGTTTGTAACGCATATAAGGAAGCATTTCCGACCACATAAAGTATATTTTGAGTTGATTTAGCCTTGTCAGACAGTCCGTTCGTCTGTTTCTATGCTATCACCTCGGTCCGTTTTAAAGATATCGTCACGAAACTTTCAACGAAGTCTTCTGGTCCAAATACGCTGCACATTTGTCGGAACCGGCCGGATCGGATGACTATAACATATAGCTGCCATAGGAACGATCGGTCGAAAAACTAGTTCTAGTGAGAAAAACTTTTTTGTTTTCAATGCAAACGTCTCCAGACTCGGTATTTACTAGTTTTGTATGCTTCTCCACGATTCTGCCAAATTTGGTCGAAATCGGACATCTATATAAAATAGCAGCTATAGAAAAGTAAGGTTAGAAAAAATTCTTTAAAGTTTTCTCAAAATCGGATGACCATAGGTTATAGCTGCCATATGAATGATCGGTCGAGAAACTAGTTTTAGTGAGAAAAGCTTTTTTGGTCGAAATCGGAATCTATATAGTATAGCAGTCCTAAAAAAGAAGAGTCAGAAAAGTAGTCTTAGTGAGAAAAACTTGTTTGTGTTCAGTGGAAATGTCCTTCAAATTAGTTAGAACAAGAAAGAAAGTCGGTCAAGCCCGACTATAACATACTCTGTACCAAGGAAATTATACACTCAGCATAATGTTTGATGATGCAGTAGCATCTGAAAGCAGCGCTGCTATTGCGCTGCAGCAGCGAATAGTCTTTTGATCATAGCTCGACAACCGATCATCCGGATCGATAAGTTATCCCGATTACTAAATATGTATGTCCAGAAGGACGAACGATCAATCTTCAAAACTGTGGGAGATATGACGTTTTTTCCATATAGCGGGGGCGGGAGGGGGCGTGACCAAACTGAAAATAAACTTGATCTGCCTGCAGACATAAGAAGCATATGTCCCATACATGTCAAACCTCTATCTCTTACCATCTCTGAGATCTGTGCGTTCATACGAACAGACAGATGGACAGACTGATAGACGGACAGACGGACATGGCTATATGGACTCGGCTGTTGATGCTGATCAAGAATATATATACTTTATGGGGTCGGAGATGCTTCCTTCTGGCTGTTACATACTTTTGCACAAACTTAATATACTCTATGTACCTACGGTACAGAGTATAAAAACGAGCTGCGGCCGAGCCGAAGTTAACTTTCCTCTATTTTTTTTATCTTGATTCATTTTTTTCTTTCCCCTTTATGATCTTTATATTTGTCAAATGTTTTTGTTAGCTCTTATTTCGTCTCTGACAGGCTGTGAATCGGGGTATAGCTGGCCTAAGTTGATAAGCCTTTTGATAACAGCTTTTTTTTGTCTACTGTTAGTAATAAATAATTATCAAATAAGCGTAGCCCGCAATTTTGAAGACGTCTTTGGTTTTCAACACACCTCGCTTAATATTTTGTAAATTTTATTTTCACTTTCAGCTGTAATTGTAAACGTACGTGACAAAGGCTTAAAAGATACTACGAACGTATCTTTGTCCGACAACGTGCAAATTTAACAACAACTATTGCGCGAACCAAACTAAGCAGTTGGCCAAAATGGACTAAACAAATTTACTTATTATTCTTTCACAATATTGACTTGACACAGTAAGAACTGTATTTTTATTGACTTTTCAAATGAATTTTGGTGGGTTGGTGGTCTGAAGCAAAACTAATTCAGTTTTTAAAATGATATTTAAATGAAGTATGATCACAAAATGAAATAAGACCTTGATCTAAATTCATTTTTAAGAATGAAAAAATAGCGAGAAGGCGAAAGCTATGGCTTTTTTGATCTACTGACTTCGAACAAATATTACAGAATCTATTTAAAAGCATAAAGAAAGCTTATCAGGCCTGTTCCCATTTCCGAGTGAAATTTAAAAATAAAACGATTGAAACTCCGAATCGTTTTCATTTTGGTATTCCCGTTTCCGGGTGAAGTAGAAACCGATTTTCTTTTCGAATGTATGTTCGAATCATAATCGAATTGTCGAACACTGCGCATGCGCTGATGGGGATTTGCAAACAGTTTTATTTCGATCGTTTCTTCTTTCGTCAGAGGTACAAGAAAAAAAAAATAATTTTAAATCAAGTTTTACGTTTGGTATTTCTCTGACGCCAAGAAAATTGTCATTTACTTTTCATTCTACTGACTCTGAGCTAAAGCTATTGAAACCAAGTAACTTGATCTATTTTCGGAAACGGGAACAGCTACCAATTCCGATTCCGCCCGATCTGATCGGAATCGTGAACGGGAACAGGCCTGATAGTCTTTCGAATCCGACCAAATTTTGCAAATCTGTTATAAGCTATGAATACTAGGAGAGGGTTATGTTTTTTTTTATGGGATAAAAGCTGATTTTTAGCTATTAACGCATAACGCACTCCTAGTGTAGATCAGCTTTTAAATAACACATATTATTAATAATAAACAAGTTTTGGAAAGAAAACATTTGAATCTATTTTTAAAGAGTTGTGTAACAGTAAAAAAAAATAAGCACATGCCAAATTTTAAAACTTTCCCATTGGAATCAAACAAGTTTACTTAAAAAGTCTAATTTTCAGACCTTTCTTTTGTATCAAACCTAATGGAATTCTGTAAAAACATAAAATACATATGATTTCATTGAAAATGGACATGGTTTTCTCACTAGAACTACGCAGAGAACTGTCTCCGTTTAAAGTTGTGCGAAAGCATGACATGACCTCGAGCCGGCTAAAAACTGCACGTTTACTCAGTTTAAAGGTCACATGTGAAAAAAAGGATAATAATAAATATACATTTCATGATCTAATGAAGCCAAGAGAACTATCATAAAACTGCATGACACAGCTAATGCACTCGGCTCATTACCTAAATTTAGATCGGAAAACATAGTGCGAAGATATTGACAACTCACTTTCAGCGTCACTCATATAATATATAAGCAACGTTCCTTTTACATTTTAAAAATCTTTCCTCAAAATACGAAAATGGTTGGAATACTGTTGCATGAAACTTCTTTGATTTTTTATACGATCAGGCTTGAACACATTTTCAAAGATCGAAACGAAATTAAACAGTGTCTGCTAACCATTCTTTCGGAAAATTCACTTTCTTGGTGGAAAATGGAATGTTCAGGTTATTAGGCCAAAAGTTTTGTTTCGAGCTATTAGCTTAAAACTTATTTTCAAATCTAAAATTTAATAATACTTATTTTTCGAAAATCTACTTCTAAAGTCTGAAGAATGTAACTTTTCAGTTTAATAACAACCTTTATTGTTTTCCATTCGATCGGATTTTTAATCAAACCCAAAGCTCTTTTTGGAAATTCCCCTTTTAGGAAAATAATGTCCACTTCGGTGGAAATCGGTGGGGTCAAACTTATTGTGAAGCCTGCGCATACAAAAATATGGAATTCTTGAGTTTGCATTTTTGGAAAATCTGCCTCGGAAGTCGGAAAGTGGGTGGAAAACTGTTGTATATCTTTTATTCTTTATAATACTACTACAACTTTTCACAGATCAGAATCGAACTAATTTTCAAATACTTTATGAAAATTATACAAGAAATGCGCTATTGGAAAAATTATTTCTTTTAAAGATATTTAAGACACAAATGGAGCATTCAATGGCTGTTTTGGAATATCCCATTACTTTTCGCCCTGTTAGCAGTAGCTTTATCTTGTTTAGTACTACGCCTCAGGAGTACGAAGAATTTAGACATAATCACTATACTTAGCTCTAGGTTAAAAGTCATTCCTATGAAATTCAGTACTAATTTTGAGCCCTAAAAAGGCGAAAGCTAAATTCATCACCGAATAGCATTTAGAAGAACCCATGAATCAGTACCTCTCGGTACAAAACTGGTTTCGGTCATGATTTCAGTACTGAACCTGAAAAAACACCGTGCCTTTAATAAAGTTAATTGTATGCAGATCCTTTTAATCATCCAAATGATCATTTTTCATATCCTTTGGATGATTATACCCGTTACTCGTAGAGTAAAAAGGGTATACTAAAGTCGTGCAAATGTATGTAACAGGCAGAAGGAAGCATCTCCGATATCATAAAGTATATATATTCTTCATCAGCATCAACAGCCGAGTCGATATAGCCATGTACGTCTGTCCGTCCGTCCGTCCGTCCCTCTGTATGAACAGCTAGACCTCAGAGACTAGAAGAGCTAGAGTAACCAAATTTTATACGTAAGCTAGTATTGTCTCTAGGCAGATCAAGTTTGTTTCAAATTTTGGCCACGCCCCCTCCCGCCCCCGCAATAAAAAATATTGAATAACAATTTTTAAGATATCGAGCTCAGATTTTGCAGTGTAGTTTATGTGGCCAATATCTACAATCTCACAAATTTTTAAAAGGATCGGATAATAAATGGCCGAGTTAAAAAAATGTTGCATACTTATCCGAGCTGAGCTGAGTAACGGGTATTTCGAAGTCGGGCAGGGCCGAATTTAACTTACGCTCTCGTTTTTAGCTGCGTTTGATGATTAAAAGGATATTTAAGACATATTCCTTTCAAATAGATACCAGAAATCATCGAATGCATATTTTGTAATATCCTTTTGTTTCTCTGTGCATAAATAAAGATGTATACTCTGTTTTAAAGGGTATATTAAGTATGTTAAATGTAAGTAACAGCCAGAAGAAAGCATCTACGACCCCATAAAACAGGGGTGCCAGCGCTCTATACGCTTCAGGCGCATTTGTTGTTGGTTCGCGCTTAGCGATTGCAGAGCGTATACGGATCACGCATAAAGAAACTGCATCAACAACTCTCATGCGAAACTGAAGGTAACAACAACCGTTGACTTTGCTGTTGTCGTGTTCTTCAGACAGCCACAAGTACACACAACCACAGCATAAGGCAATAATAGGTTCTCTCTTTCGTTTTGTTGTGGTTGTTGTTGCTTCTGAATAATTGGTTTTATTTGTGTTAGTGACTGCTCTAGCAGTAAGTGCTGTTAAGCACCCCTGATATAAACTATATGTACAATTAATAATATAAATATAATAATCAGCATTAACAGCCGAGACGATAAAGCCAGGCTTCATTTTTATGAATTTTGTGCTCCTAAGTCCATGAATACTAATTGTTTTAATTTTTTCTTAGCTTTCAGTCCAAATTTTGTATTGTATAATTGTCTAACGTCCTAACAGTTCCTCAAAGTTAATAAAAGCAGCTAGTAGTCTCCCTTTAGCAACATAAATAGTCAAGGCATTAATTAGCCCCCGTTTTATACCTACCTACAGCTTAAAATCTGTGGTTAAATAGCCAAGCTACCGACTTAGTAGCCAGACTGCGTAGTTCTTAGGGACTGTATATAAATTGTGCACATTTCTAAGTAGATAATAACCCCATCTACAGTCATAAAAACAAATAACAACAAAACGAGCTCTAATTAAATATGCTTTCCCTCCCCTCTCCTCCCTTCGTCAAGCACTATACTTCCTAGATACGTAACAATCGAGAAATGTCAAATGAAATCAATGAATTTCCATAAATATTTCTGGCTATGAAATAATATTCATGGGTGGAGGAAGGGGGCGGGTACTGCCATGACTTTGAAGTTTGGATTAAGGCAAAGGATAAAGACATTACAAGTGCATAGACAGCTTTGTCTGTGGGGGAGAGGCGGTGCACCACAAACAGGTATTTTTGGTTTGGTTTGGTTGTTACGAAATACAAGCAAAGCAAAGCAAAGCAAAACAAACCCAAAATGCGACATTTACTTTGCATTGTTTGTTGTTGTTGCTGCTGCTCGTGCTAATTAAGTGACCACGCCGAGACCCACCTTTGGTTAAATTTGCAAGTGCGTCGGTCGGCATCATCATCATCATAGCACTCATTGGCCTCGCTTTGCCCCCCAATCGATTTTCCGCTTTTCCGAGATACGCCTCCCGCCTCCTCCGCGAAGTCAGATTGCAGCGTAACGAATTGGTGTTCCCACTAATTGTTGATCCGATGCCATAACATTTATTGAATCCTTAAGCTAGTTAGTTGAATAGATATCGTTGTTGCTACTCTTGCTACCTTTGAGATTCGTTTTATTCATTTTTAGGCAACGCCAATTGCGATACACATACAGACTGGCAGCTGCTGCGGCGGCTGCGGCGGCTATACAAACACAGAGCACACAAGGCATCTTCGCACATGTTGATGTTGTTGTTGTTGGCTACAGCATTTCACTCGCATTTTTAATTTTCGGATTTTTTTTCTTTTATTATTCGATTTGTTGCTTGGGTTATGCGCTTTTATGTAAATTTAATTTGTGTGTGTGTGTATTCAGAGTGAACAGTTGTCCGCGGCGAAAGTATCTCACAGTACGCGCGCCTCAGACTGCGAGCAAAATCAAAATCCAAACGAAAAACAACAGCTGTTCTCGCTAACCCAGGCGGGAGAGCAAGACTGAAACCGAAAAAGAGAGACAGAGAGAGGATTTGAACTAGAGGCGTTAATTGAATGAATTGAATTTTTGTTTGGTTTTTATTTATGCCAGCATTTTTTATGAGCTGGTGATCTAATATCGGAAATGTGTGAATTTTATTATCTTTACAAAAGGTAATAGATCTCTATTTTATTGCCTTAGAAATCACTTACTTTTGAGTAACGGTAATTATTATTTGAACTTCATTTTTAAAGCAGCTGGCAACTCATAAAATGTCATTGCTCAGCACTGAGATCTAGAGATGGCCAGGTAAGCGATCTAGAATTTAACATTAAGGTCGGGCGCGGGCGAGTGAAATTAAATTTCGTTCGTGCTCGTACACAGCTAAGCTGCGTATTTTCCAGCAACTATATATGCAATTTTTAATTACTTTCGAATCTTTTCGAGTCCGCGGTCTGATTTAAAAGTATTACGTGCATACATGATAGAAATCTCTTCTAAATCGTCAAAGGAGATCATAAAAAAACAAACATGGCGATTTTTATTAAAGCCAGAAACACAATAAAACAGATTAGTAAGCAATTATTTGTTTTACAACAGCCAATTATAATGCTGAGTGTCAGATTTTCATTTAAAACGAATGTAATGGCAGCTTTATAAATTGTCATTGCTCAACACTGAGTCTTAGGGATGGCCATGTAAACGATCTGGAAATTAACATTAGAGATGGCCGCAAGCACAGTCTCTGCCCAAATGCCGGCTGCAGCTCCCACGGTTCCCGGCTGTGGCTCCTCACACAGCGCAGGGATAATCATCATCTGTGCGTTCCAACATTTCACTGCGTTTTCCCGCATAGGACTGGTCCAGCCAGAAAGTACATATCGATGGCCTATCGATAGTAGTGCAGCACTGCTAAAATGTAATCGGTATCGGTCACCTCGCCGTCTAACATTTTGTGACTCGATTTATTTATAACAAAAATACAAAATAAAGTGCTTGAGACATTTACGTTTAATTAACACCAATCGAATAATACACAACGAATCGCTTAAGAAAACGTCCATGCAATACCAACGGCAGCCGCAGCAGCTGAGGCAGTGGAGCAAAGCAACAACAACATAAAATACACAAAATATCAAGAAGCAGCAGCAGCAAGATTTACATACATACACAGCAGACACTCACACACACAAGCGCATACATATACTGAAAAGTGTTCAAGTGCTTAAGGATAGTTGAATAATTTGTTATTTTATTGCCCGAGAAGTGCCAGCCGAACTGAAAAATGCTTTAGACAACGAATTTTCATCGCATCTTGCCTCTCTCTCTCCCTCTGGCCCCAAGAGACAGACCAACGGACCAGAGTTGCCAGAGGATGAGGATGGCGACGACTCCCACTCCGACTCCTGCCATATAAAAAGAACGCGTTTTGTAATCGCTTGATGAAATGCACGCCAAGAGCAAGACAATCACAATTCCCACCTAGCACTAGCCGTGGACGAGGAATTGCTGGTGCTATCCACCCACGTACGCCGGCGACAGCCAACGCCGTCGCCGTGTTTAGCCTTGTTTAGCATTTAATTCGGTCGTCGTGCCTCTGTTCTTTGTTGTTTACATTTGTTTTTGTTTGTTGGTTGAACATTCTCCATTACATCCTCTTTACTTGTGCAATTTGCCATTAATCGTTAGTTACAACACAAAAACAAACCCCACGTTGAGCATATTAATCAAAATGAAAACTTCCTTGTCAAATTTGCCATTGAAATCGCGTCCAGCCGCTGAAGCAACAATCAATTTATACCCGTCCAAACCCACCTCGTCGTCACCGCCATCAATGCTTAACGCACGATTCGCCAGGATTACGGCAGGAACACTTCAACATCCACATGAGAACAGAATCTAAACGGTAAGAATATAATAAAGGGGGTAGGGTATATACATTAAAGAAAATTTGAGAAAATTGTTTTGGACCGAATTTGTATTGTTGTTAACTTGCTCCTGCTAGGATTACGGTGAATGTTTTAACTCCTAGAGTTGAAATTCTCGAAAAAAATCGATATATCCAGCTTCTATGTCCAAACTCTAAGTTTATCTAACTCATAGCAGCTAAGAACCAGATAAGAAATCGGGCCTACAAACTCGAACATTTTATATTTATATTATTATTATTATATTTATATTTATATTTATACAAAACATTTCGTCAAAGAAAAACCTAAAGAAAATTAATTGTTGCAGCCTTTTGCCAGAGCTAGTGTTCTGAATTCGTTTCAGTTGAACGGAAATGGTAAAATTTGTTGATGGCAACTACGAAAATAGTTACCCAAGTAGATTTCTGATCAGATGTTCAGATTGGTTAGCCAAAAATCCACGAAAAGTGTACCGGTACAATGTTTAGGTTTTTTCCGATCTTTTTGGTTCGGTTCTCGAAACCAAAAATGGTTAAGACTTAAAAATTTGAGGTGCGAGGTTTTGCTTGGAACCAGGGCTGCAAGCCGGAGTTCCGACTTTTATTTTACTGTGAACCGAACCTTGAAGCGAACCTTAAATCGAACCTATTTAGAAATAAAAGCTGAACCCGAACATGTTCCGAACCTTTAATTTTGGCTTGGTTCAACCAAAATGTACAGAAAACTGTGATTAAAAACCTAGAATAGAGTTATGAACTAGTTCAATTCCCACCCATAATAGCACCTGTTTTTTAAGATCCTCGACTCCAAAGCCTTTTCCACAATTCACAAAATCAAAGACTTATCATTAGTAAATTATATTTATACCCGTATACTAAAGTCGTGCAAATGTATGTAACAGGCAGAAAAAAACATCTCCGACCCCATAAACTAAATATATTCTTGATCAGCATCAGCAGTCGAGTTGATATAGCCATGTCCGTCGATCTGTTTGAACACCTAGATCTCAGAGGCTCGAAAAAGCTAGAGCAACCAAATTTTAAATGTAGACTAGTATTGTCTGCACGCAGATAAAGTTTGTTTCCAATTTTGGCCACGCCTCCGCAATAAATAAAGATGTATATCTCATGCAAATTTTAAAGGCTCATATTTTGCCGTGTAGTGTATGCACAGTATCTACAATCTCACAAATTTTCATTAAGATCGGAAAATAAATAGCAGAGTTATACAGGTTATAATAAACGTTGCATACTTCTCTGAGCCGCATGCGCTGTTTGCTTACATAATGCTTAAATATTCAAATTAAAGTTAATGCTTTGTTAAATAACATGAGGAAAGCTTATTAAACGGAGCGTATTTAACGGTATATCGAGATCGGGCAGGGCCTACTTTAACTTAAGATCTCGTTTTCATATTCTTTTGTGTTCTACAAAATGTCTTCGACCCAAAATCGAGCCGATTCCCATTCGATTTGAGTAGTTATTAGGTCTAAAGCGATTTTAAGAACACATAGGACTTAATTATCTACTAAAATTTATATATATTTGGTGGCTAAACAAATGTAAAGTTTTTTTATACGAATATCCAAAACCTTCGCCCAAAAACCTTGAACCTGAAATTTTCGAACCTTAACCATTGGTAAATTAGGGTTCGAACCTGGGATCCTACAATTTTTTTGCGTTTGCAGCCCTGGCTTGAACCTTAAAAAAAGTTAAACAAATTACGGAAGAATATACCAATGTAATTTTCAACTCTTGCTTTTTTGAATTATTTGATAGGCTTTGCAGTGGAGGTTCATTTCGGGCATCATTTTTGTTGGGAAAATTTGTGCCTTGTCAATTATTGTCCGAACTGAGATATTTTCCCACACTTCGCTCCTTGTGTTTTTTGGTTTCACCAATTTATAACTTAAATTTTCTTACAAAACGTTTCTCATAATTTCGCTTTTTTTTTGTGTCACACATAATTAGAATTTTAAGCAGATTTGCTGCAATTGGGAAAATCTAAATTTTAGAAGATCTCGGAACTCTTCCAAAAGTTGATTTCATTTCATTTGAGGCCCGTTACATTTTTTCAGAAAAATACTATAAAACATTATGCACATTTTCAAGTGTTGAGCTAGGTACGGAGACGCTGAGAATTTTCTCGGAGCCCATCTAATTACATAGCTCAGAGCATGATACAACAATAAAGGTAAGGCGGCGTCAGTGTGACTTCTCTGCAAAGTACCTTCACGTTCAGTGCTGCGAGTACCTTTGAAGCGTAAGCTTTTGGCAAAAGTACGCATCACACTGACGCCGCCCCATTTTTATACCTTGTTCCCATTGAAAATGGGAAAAGGCGGATCATGAAGTTGTACGAATGTATGTAATATGGAGAAGGAAACATTTACAACCCCATAAAGTATATATATTCTTGATCAGCATGAACAGTAGAGCGTACCTGCCTTGTATGAAAAACATTTTTTTTTTGAGGCGCATGGCTCCAAAAATTCAGAATATTTTATAGAGAATTAAACGAAAATCCAAAATCAGATATCTTATGGTTTAACGGTGCCGATGAGGCTTTAAAGCTTAAAATTTCTCTTAAAAATCTCTTAAAAACAACTGAAATAAAATTATATTAGGGTTTAGTTTATAATAGGGGTATTCCTGCAAGTGATTTTGATTTTGATTCTGATTTTAATTTCGGTGTGACCAGATAAACTGGAGAAAATGCCGAAAAAACTGCCAAACAAAACGAAATCAAAATCAAAATCAACCTCCAGGCTGATTTTAGGGGTATTCCTGCAAGTGATTTTGATTCTGATTTTAATTTCGGTGTGACCAGATAAACTGGAGAAAATACCGAAAAAACTGTCAAACAAAAAACCATAGAAAAGTAAGATTACAACGTACCTTTAGAAAGCTGCGAAAACTCCAAAGCTATATACTCCGCGAGTAAGCTATTTTTGATTTTTTGAAACAAAGCTGCCTTACCGCTTATCTTTGGCATTTTGCGGTCCTTATTTAAAATCAATTTGTTTCTTATTTTTGTATTCGGCCAAGCTGACAATAATCAACAAGTATTTTAGGTCGTTCCTGCAAAGTGATTTGATTTTGTTTTATTTGACAGTTTTTTCGGCATTTTCTCCAGTTTATCTGGTCACACCGAAATTAAAATCAGAATCAAAATCAAAATCACTTACAGGAATACCCCTATTAAGTATAGTTTTATTGTATAATAAAATGAATATAAATAAAATTCATTATGGTTTGTCAAACTTCGTCAGGTCGTCAATCTAACGTTCTCAAAATAGTTGCACGTTGAAATGACAGTTCTTTCCTCGTTCTTTTGTTCTTAATTTCAAGATTTGTTAACTTCTGAAAAGAAAAGTGCATGTATGCAAGACAAACATCTTCAAGTTATATATACTGCCGACATCTTTTTAAATTCTAAACCAGCTCATCCCGAAGATACCGGTAGGCACCCAAAAACTACAAAATGCAGCTAGCTTGGTCTTGAACGGAATAACGAAGCGAGTTTCAAGGGCGAAACGGCGCCACCGCTGGTATAAATCCATGTTCTATAAAGAAGTGCATCACTGCTTGTTAGCAACAAAGCAAGGACGTGTACCGTTGATCAGTGTTTTTCCCAAATCCATGTCCCAGATTAAATGACACAACAGGACGCCCTTCTACATATTGTATGGAAGCAATTAATCACACAGTTGGTGCCCTTCGATTGTGTTGCTAGCTTTACAATTTGAAAAATATTTTAATATTTTTTTCGACATTTTGGTAAAAGGTCTGTGCCTACATTGATAATTCAAAAATAAATTTCTGGGAATTTGGAAACTTTGAAGCCTCATCGGCACCATTAAACCTTAAGATATCTGATTTTGGATTTTCGTTAAATTCTCTATAAAATATTCTCAACCTCAGCCTCAAAGAATCTAAAACTTTTAAAATCGTATGGAGAAAAGTACGCCCTAATGAACAGCCGAGTCGATTTAGCCATGTCCGTCTGTCCGTCCGTCTGTCTGTCTGTATGAACGCGACGATCTCAGAGACTATAAGAGATAGAGCCACAAATTTTTCTAGTCCTGACCAACAACTGGGGGGGTGCTCTTATCAGCTCAACTGTTTCGCTTATAACTCCGGTGTTTTTGTCCGATCTGATTGTACTTTTCAGAATAGATAGATATTGGGCCTAGCTTGATGTATACTAAACCACGAGGCTCTAACTTGAAAATTGTGGATCTGACGGTTTTTTAGGTCTAGGATGTCTAGAGGAGAATTTTCCTAATCTGAAACAAACTTGATCTGCGTACAGCATAAATCTACCTTCATGCGAAAATTTGTGACTATCTCTTATAGTCTCTGAGTTCGTCGCGTTCATACAGACAGTCAGACGGACAGAGGGACGGACGGACAGACGGACATGGCTATATCGACTCGGCAGTTCATGCTGATCAAGAATATATATACTTTATGGGGTCGGAAATGTTTCCTCTTCCCTGTTACATACATTCGCACAACTTCATGATCCCTCTTTTCCCATTTTCAATGGGAACTGGGTATACAAAAGTAGTAAAATATCTAATGATTACGATTATTAATCATTATTTAACAGCTATGCTCCGTACCTAGCTTAAATCAAAAAATAGAGGAAAGTTATGCATGTGTTGTGTTATAGTCATCCGATCCGGCCGGTTCCGACAAATGTGCAGCGTATTTGTACCAGAAGACTTCGTGCAAAGTTTGGTGGCGATAGCTTTAAAACTGACGGAGGAGATGGCATAGAAACAGACGGTCAGACGGACATGGCTATATCGACTCACCTCGTCATGCTGATCAAGAATACAGGGTGCGCCATATAAAGTGTCGGTATGGCAACACTGAATAAATATAAAAACAAACAACCGATTGCTATATGTTGATCTTGTTCCTTTAATTTGGTCCTGTACAATTTATTTCGACTACTTTTTGAACACAACATCAATCAAGTGGCCGCCTTTATTGGCCACAACAAAATGTTCCCTTTTTGCGGCATTTTGGTTTTGGCGCAAACGCCGGCCCAACAGTCACTTTTTGGTCGTGTATAGGTATTTCATGGATGCGGTGTGGATTTTCCGTGCCCCATATGCGACAATTTTGCTTATTAACACCACCAGAAAGCGTTAAATGGGCCTCATCGGTCATCAAAATTTGTTGAGTTGAATTTGCACAATTGAACGATTATTTTCGATGAACAGCGTCACTATTTCTGCACGTTGTTTTGGTGTGAAGCGTTCCATGGTCAAAATTGTACTAGATTGATGTTTCCAAAACATGTCTAACAAAAGCAATCGGTTGGTAAATGTCAAAGTTATTCAGTGTTGCCATACCGACACTTTATATGGCGCACCCTGTATATATACTTTATGTGGTCGGAAATGCAAGGGTATAAAAATTAATTTTTAAAAGTTTCATGAATTCTGCATTCACGATGTTTTAAAACGTATTCGAAACGGCTTTCCCGCACTTTATAAACTTGTTTGGAAATTTGCAGTGGCCATTTCATCAAGGTAACTCCCCGATTCGTAATGCTCGCGTGGTAATTTCCTGGATTGAGGTTCAGCGTGTGAGCTTAATGCAAAGGCCACCTGAATCACTGGCAAAGTTTATGAGTTCGGTAATCAATATTCTGGAAAGTTGGAACTAATTAAAGGCATAAAAATCAAGTAAAGTTAACTTCGGCTAACCCGAGGTTTATATACCCTTGCAGTTCGTATAATTGAAAAAGTTAATTTTCGTTTTGAACAATGCCAGTTAAGAGATTTCTCAAGCTGACCAAAATATACATTCATTCGACTTTGATGAAATTGGGCAACTGCCAAAAAAGTGTTTCTTACTAAAACAAGAACTTCGACCGATAGTTCCTATGGCAGCTATATGCTATGATCATCTGATTTTGACATAACTTTGTTAAGGGTAGTTTCTACCCCTGGCAAAATTTTTTTTGGATTTTTATGCTTAAAAATACAATTAGGGTATTGAGAACATTCAGTAAAAATTTCACGCAGATCCGACAAGTAGTTTTATTTTGGTAAAATTTTTTGTGAAGGAAAGTCTTCATTTATGGGACTTTTGTTTTATTGCCCTACTTTGACGGGCGCTACAACAACAACTGCAACAACAACAGCAAAACCCAGAATTTAATTTCTAGTTTCATCAACTATCTATCCAATAAAAACAAGAAAGAAAGTCGGTCAAGCCCGACTATAACATACTCTGTACCAAGAAAATTTTGTCTTTTGATCATAACTCGAAAACCGTTCATCCGATCTTCTTCATTCCTTTGGCGGATCGATAAGTTATCCTAATAACTAAATATGTCCAGAAGAAACAAGCCATCTATCTTCAAAACTGTGGGAGATATGACGTTTTTTCTAAATTGCGGGGGCGGGAGGGGGCGTGGCCAAAATTGAAAATAAACTTGATCTGCCTGCAGACATAAGAAGCATATGTCCCATACACGTCAAACCTCTATCTCTTACCATCTCTGAGATCTGTGCGTTCATACGGACAGACGGACAGACGGACATGGCTATATCGACTCGGCTGTTGATGCTGATCTGGATGTTACATACTTTTGCACAAACTTATAATACTCTATGTACCTACGGTACAGAGTATAAAAACCGATTGTCAATATCTCTTATTGTTTTTGTGTAATTCAATTTTTAGCGAAGCATTAAAAAATGAGGCTCAGGGGTAGAAACTACCCTTAAATTGTGTAAGCATTTAAAGTAAATAATTTCCACTTAAAGCTCGGTATTGAGATACTTGCGGAAAGGAGTGTGAAATCTCTGGACTTTATCTCGTCGATAGCAAGTGCGAAATAAGGCTCTCATCTCTAGATTCATAGACGCTCACCTCTAATTGTTTTGTTTACAAATTTAACACGGAGGGAAATTTAAAGTTAGTCAACAGAATTTGGTAGCCTCCAATGTTGCAACAGTTGCAAGAAGCGGTAGTGAATGCAACCAGGGCTCGTCATTAAGCTCCAAATGGTGCTCTATTGGAGGAAAAGGGCTTAATCGACTGTTAGGGTCAAGGCATCTACTTGTTGTGTCCATGGTACATACTTATCTCGTTATGTTCTTATGATTGCAACGACATATGTATATTAGAACATGTCATTCATGACATGCAGCGACAAAAATAAAGTAAATAAATTCCTAAACTCGACCATTGAGAAGATGTCCTGCTCATTCAGAAATAGGGAATCGATGTCGTCCACAATTGACTAGAATGACATCTTAGCGACTTTGCAATGTTTTGGTAGAAAAGTCTTAATTTCTATGGGCAGCACCCACGTATTTTCTTGCCAGATGCTTTTTTTCACAGTGCTGTTTATTGGTGAGCACACACAAAGCTGATTACAAAAATATGGTTTATATATAAAAAGTCTTGCGGTATTTTTATTGAATTTTCAATTGTTCATAAAATTGGTTATAATAATGCGATTTAAGTCAAATATGCGCCGTTTTGTTCGATGTCGAGTTCCCAACGAGATGCCAACTTCATAATGCCCCTCTTATAGAAGCTCGCTTCCCTATTGTCAAAAAACTCGGAGAGCCAATTTTCACAGGGCTCTCTTGTGGCCAACTTCCGATTACCAAGCTCGTTCGCCATGGACAGAAATAGGTGGTAATCACTTGGTGCGAGATCCGGACTATACGGTGGATGCAAAAGAACCTCCCATCCGAGCTCCCGGAGCTTCTGGCGTGTCACCAAAGATGTGTGTGGCATGGCGTTGTCCTGATGGAAGACAATTCGGCCTCTGTTGATCAAAGATGGCCTCTTCTGCATGAGTGCTGCATTCAAGCGGTCCAGTTGTTGGCAGTACAGGTCCGAATTGAGCGTTTGGCCATAGGGGAGCAGCTCATAGTGGATGATTCCCTGCCAATCCCACCAAACACACAGAAGAACCTTCCTGGCCGTCAATCCAGGCTTGGCCACTCTGGGCAGCTTCACCGCTATTCGACCACGACCGTTTGCGCTTCACGTTGTCGTAAGTGACCCACTTTTAATCGCCAGTCACCATCCGCTTCAAAAACAGGTCGATTTTGTTGCGATTCAGAAGCGATTCGCATGCATCCATACGGGCCAAAATGTTTTTTTGCGTCAAGTCGTGTGGCATCCATACATCGAGCTTCTTTTCGAATCCAAGCTTCTTCAAATGGTTTATAACGGTTTGATGACTCATGCCCAGCTCTTGGCCGATGCTACGGCTGCTACTATGCCGGTCTCTTTCGATCAATTCAGCGATTTTATCGCAATTTTCGACGACAGGCCTTCCGGACCGTGGCGCATCTTCGATCACCTCTGCACCAGAACGAAAACGTTGAAACCATCGTTGTGCGGTGGAAATGGAAACTGTATCGGGTCCATAAACTGCACAAATTTTATTGGCAGCATGAGATGCATTTTTGCCTTTATCGTAGTAGTACTGTAAAATATGCCGTATTTTCTCTTTATTTTGCTCCATGTTTGCGACGCTATAACTCACGAACGACTAAAAACAAACAACAATAAATCAAACACGTGTTAGCGCGTGAAAAGAGCTTTCCAAAAAGCTCTAGCGTGAACCGATGCGACGAATACAACTAGAACTACGCGCTTGCAAAGACAAGCTTGCGGAAATACCGCAAGACTTTTTTGACAACCTTATATATTTTGTCCCTCCGATAGACACTCGTGTGACTCGTTTGGCGTCGAGTGGCAACGCTGCGCTATCGATAAGTCTTTTCGCACGTGCACTTTATACGCACGTTTGAAAAGCCAAACTGTGAAATTCGAGAAATCATTTTGTTTTTTGTATGCAGCTTCTGATTTCGGTACTATTTCGCAGGTATCTCCGTACCTAGCTTAAAACAAATAAGTTTTTCGTACTAAGACTTCTTATCAAACATTATTTTTCTATGGCTATACATAGATGTCCGATTTTTAATTAAATTTAAAATTTCAGCTCGAAAGCATCAAGGGACTAGCCTCCAAACAGACAGACGGACGGACTCAGCTCGTCATGCTGCTCAAGAAAATATAGGTGTATACCTTATGCGGTCGGAGATGATTCATTCTATGCTTTCCACATTTCTGGGATTCTACTTTGAGAGACCCTGGTCCTTTGAAAGAATTTAGATGATTCCTAAAACTACTTTTTTCGCAGCTGTAAGCTCCAAGAAGTCAATGTACATAAGTTTTGCTTACATAACTTTTGATAGTGTGTAGACCCCGATTTTGGTACAGCTTACAAAATCTCCTTATCATTCCAACTTATATGCTATTGTTACATATCAGTTACAATTCAGTACTTTATCAATTCTTAATATTTATCAATAATTGATTTCAAATGTCTTATTCATGAATTATTTTCAATTTCCTTGATATTAATTATATCGTCTTTGTTATCTTCCTTTCAGGTACATATGTACTTTATCAAATGGAATATAACAGACAAGTTTAAGGACTAGAAAGAATAAGTCTTAAATTAAGTGGAAACCAAGAGCCGAGTTAATAGCAACATAAGCCTAAACAATTGCAAAGATTTTGTATAAGTTTCGTTTTGCTTCCATCTAAAGCTTTGCCGTTTTCTCTTTTGAGTTTTCTATGGTAAGTAAATTCCTGTCTACTGAATTGAACACTAACTTCAATAAAAAATGCACTTCTTTGATATAATTTACGCATCAATCGAAACAGTTCGTGCGGGAAATATTAAAGTCCACCCCTCAAGGCCAAAACAAAAGACGAAAAATATGAATGAATCTCTCTTGTTAAGGGTTATTCAATTTGAAATGCGGTGAAGAGCAGCCTTTTATATCAAAGGAATGCATTCAAAAAAGTTTAAATATGCATTGAGTATGTGCACTTTTATTTCACATTTAGGGTTGAAACTATTTAATATTTTGGAAAATACAAGCAGGTATTGCTAGTGCTTGATACCAATGTTGTTAAAACCGTTTAAATCAGGTAAAGTAGATGAAATGATGAACAGACTTTACCAACTAAAATTACGGTAGATTGTGTTCCGAGCTTGGCGATGGATATGCCAAAATTGCTAAATTTCGTTTAAGATTTTAAACCGAATTTGTCATAGGCTTGGGTAAAATTATGAACGGTGCTTAATTGTTTAGTTTGTTGAGTATGTATTGAATATTGAAATAATCCTGTCGCATTTTATGTACGAGATGACCCGGCGAACTTCCTTCCGCCTAACAGTCACATTTTTAGAAATTTCAATTTCCCCCCCCAAGTTCAAACAATTCTTAAAATTTTTCCGCCAATTAAAAAAAAATCACAAATTTGACTTAATAGAATATTGTGCACTTGATTTGACTAAACTTACACATTTCTCCTATCATCTCACTTTTTGAAGTTATAGACTAAAAGCTAATCTAATTAACGACTTATTTTTACTTTTTTATACTCTGTACCGTTGGTACACAGAGTAAAATAAGTTTTTGCAAAAGTATATAACAGCCAGAAAGAAGCATCTCCGACCCCATAAAGTATATATATTCTTGATCAGCATCAACATCCTAGTCGATATAGCCATGTCCGTCTGTATGTCCGTATGAACGAACAGATCTCAGAGATGGTAAGAGATAGAGTGTAGTGTGACTGATGGTAAAGCGTGGTGGTGCTGATAAGCATACCACGAACTATACGACGACGATCTATTATGGTTAGCACTGGGGATCTTTCGGCTAGGACTCGTCGGATGGGAGGGATCTTTTGTCGATTCTAGTTTATCACTCACAAGAATAATTTTGTGCTAACCAGGCCAAGAGGTGTTAAATTAAATAAGCCAAGTATTCATATGCATTGTCTGATCAGAGCTAGATGTAAAGACTCCGTGTTACCCGCCCAACCATGTTAACACTTTTCTCTTAACGTTTGTGTTAACCCAAATCTAGTGATGTTAATAATCTCGATGGCCGTTTCTAGACCAAGGGCCATTCCTTTCAAATAATAACGAAAATGTTTGAATTCAAAATAACAATAGTAGCGTTAAGTCTAATGGGATTTGCGGCGTTTGATTACTAACTTATATTAAGGACCATGATTCGAAAAAATTATTTATGTTTATTTATGTATTATGAATTAACAACAAGGGTTTACTACAAGTTTGGATTACCTTAAATCTTTGTACAATATTTACGTGGCTGATTGTATTGAGTCCATCTGCGCATGCAGGCCTGTTTGCGACGACGCTCCAACCTAGTTAAAAACGAGAGCGTAAGTTAAAGTCGGCCCTGCCCGACTTCGAAATACCCGTTACTCAGCTCAGCTCGGATAAGTATGCAACATTTTTTTAACTGGGCCATTTATTATCCGATCCTTTTGAAGATTGTAGATATTGGCCACATAGACTACTCTGCAAAATCTGAGCTCGATATCTTAAAAATTGTGGGAGTTATTCAATATTTTTTATTGCGGGGGCGGGAGGGGGCATGGCCAAAATTCGAAACAAACTTGATCTGCCTACAGACAATACTAGCTTACGTATAAAATTTGGTTGCTCTAGCTCTTCTAGTCTAAAATAAATTTGATCTGCCTGCAGACATAAGAAGCATATGTCCCATACACGTCAAACCTCTATCTCTTACCATCTCTGAGATCTGTGCGTTCATACGGACAGACAGACGGACAGACGGACACGGCTATATCGACTCGGCTGTTGATGCTGATCAAGAATATATATACTTTATGGGGTCGGAGATGCTTCCTTCTGGATGTTACATACTTTTGCACAAACTTATAATACTCTATGTACCTACGGTACAGAGTATAAATAGCATAGGGTTATGCGTCAACTGGCCAAACGCTACTTGAGGTGGTATTGACTACTACTAGGGAGCCCTTTTCACAAATAAAAAATACAAATTTCTATTAGCCCTATGTCAGTGTGAGGTTACTACCTTTTCTCGGCTCAAAATATGTGAATTTTATTGAAGGGTTTTTGTACCCATGAAGCAGCACAAATGAATGCGTTTCATCAATCCGACGTAGAAATAATAGTAGTGGACTCGCACTCTGCCTCACTGAACTAAAGGAAATTTTTGTTAACCACATGCTACAAAAATACTAGCGAAATGGCCATAGCTTTTCCAAGTATTTTGATATTTATTAATTTCGGGCCGGGCCGGGCCGGGCCCACAGCCTTCGTGTTCGTGCGGGTCCGGGCCACAAAAAATAGGCCCGCGCCCACCTCTAGTACAGAGTTTGTAATAGTCGGGCTTGACTGACTTTCTTTCTTGTTATACCCTTGCAAAGGGTATTATAATTTTGCCCAGAAGTTTGCAACGCATAGAAATATTCATTTCCGACCCCATAAACTATATATATTCTTGATCTGTCCGTCTGACCGTCCGTCCGTCTGTCTGTCTGTTTCTACGCGAACTAGTCTCTCAGTTTTAAAGCTATCGAGCTGAAATTTTGCACAGAGTCTTCTTTTTGCTGCACACTACTAATATGTCGGAACCGACAGGATCGGATGACTATATCTCATAGCTCCCATAGGAACAATCGGTCGGAAAACTAGTTTTAGTATGAAAAACTTTTTTCTTTTCAATGGATACGTCTCCAAACTTTGTAATCGTAGGTTTTCTATGTTTTTTTTTATAGCTCTACCAAGTTTTATTAAAATCGGACAACTATATGGTATAGCTGCCATACAAACAAGAAAGAAAGTCGGTCAAGCCCGACTATAACATACTCTGTACCAAGAAATTTTGTCTTTTGATCATAACTCGAAAACCGTTCATCCGATCTTCTTCATTCCTTTGGCGGATCGATAAGTTATTCTAACAACTAAATATGTCCAGAAGGAACAAGCCATCTATCTTCAAAACTGTGGGAGATATGACGTTTTTTCTAAATTGCGGGGGCGGGAGGAGGCGTGGCCAAAATTGAAAATAAACTTGATCTGCCTGCAGACATAAGAAGCATATGTCCCATACATGTCAAACCTCTATCTCTTACCATCTCTGAGATCTGTGCGTTCATACGGACAGACAGACAGACGGACGGACGGACAGACGGACATGGCTATATCGACTCTGCTGTTGATGCTGATCAAGAATATATATACTTTATGGGGTCGGAGATGCTTCCTTCTGGATGTTACATACTTTTGCACAATCTTATAATACTCTATGTACCTACGGTACAGAGTATAAAAATAGGTCTGAAAAACAGTCGTAGTTAGAAAAACTTTTTTGTTTTTAATGGTAGCATCTTGCAATTTTGTATTTGTTGGTTTCTTATGCTTTTACATAGTTCTACAAGTTATTGTCCAAATCGGATGACTATATCATATAGCTCCCATCGGTCGGAAAATGGGAAAAATATTTTTTGAAATATTTAAGCGAGCACTTGCAAGGGTATAAAAACTTCGGCACAGACGAAGTTAGCTTAGTTTTCTCGTTTTTATACCCGTTAATCGTAGAGTAAAAAGGGTATACTAAAGTCGTGCAAATGTATGTAACAGGCAGAAGGAAGCATCTCCGATATCATAAAGTATATATATTCATCATCAGCATCAACAGCCGAGTCGATATAACCATGTCCGTCTGTCCGTCCGTCCGTCCGTCTGTCTGTATGAACACCTAGATCCCAGAGACTAGAAGAGCTAGAGCAACCAAATTTTATACGTAAGCTAGTATTGTATGTAGGCAGATCAAGTTTGTTTCGAATTTTGGCCATGCCCCCTCCCGCCCCCGCAATAAAAAATATTGAATTTTTAAGATATCGAGCTCAGATTTTGCAGTGTAGTCTATGTGGCCAATATCTACAATCTCACAAATTTTCAAAAGGATCGGATAATAAATGGCCGAGCTAAAAAAATGTTGCATACTTATCCGAGCTGAGCTGAGTAACGGGTATTTCGAAGTCGGGCAGGGCCGACTTTAACTTACGCTCTCGTTTTAAATGAGGTCGTCAGCGCTGCTTTTAGCTACTACAGAAGCATCAAAGTTTATGCTGAGCGTATAATTTCGTTGGTTCAGAGTATTCTATAGTCGGGCTTGACCGACTTTCTTTCTTGTTTTTAATTAAATTTTCACATAAAATTTGTATTAGCTAAGAAGAATCAAAGTGAATAACTTCATAATATATACTCGCTTGATTTACAATATTTTCTTTGTTATTTCCAAAATATACCCTTGCAATGGGTATTATAATTTTGCCCAGAAGTTTGCAACGCATAGAAATATTCCTTTTCCGACCCAATATAACAATAAACTATATACAGGGTGTCCAGAAACCTTTCGTCAGAACTTTAAAACAGGATAGTTGTTGTCAATAGGAATATTTTGTCCTTTTACACAATGGGTCTAAGTGGCCCCGCTATTGATTAACAACGTCTCAAAGAAAAATGCGAAGTCTTGAAAACGTACCGGAAAACACGTTATGAAGAGTAAGCCGCCTCTGTGGATAGACTTCCGAATACATTCGTTGAGCACCCCTTGCGTTGCCATTTCCTTTGCCGTAATAAAGCACTAAATCCGCGTCTCGATGTTAGTGAATTTCATAGCAACACAAATTATTACTCTCATTATCACACTGCTAATTTTCCTTAAATTTGGAAAATGTCAAAAAATTAATTACATAAAATTAATTTTTTGATATCTAATTCAAATTTTTATTTAGAATAAAAAAACTGCATCAAAACTGCATTTTATTTTAAGACGGAATAATTTGGAAATGCAGCCACTTAGACCCATGGTGTAAAAGAAACAAATATCTTGTATCTTGTATTTAAGTCCTGACGAAAGGTTTCTGGACACCCTGTATATTCTAGATCAGTGTGACGAGCTAAGTCGATTGAGCTTTGCTCGTCCGTCTGTCTGTTTCTACGCAAACTAGTGTCTGAGTTTTGCTGCACGCTACTAATATGTCGGAACCGACCGGATCGGATGACTATATCTCATAGCTCCCATACAAACGATCAATCGTTAAATGGGTCGTTGTGGGAAAACGATTTTTTGAAAATTTAAGCGAGCATAAAAACTTCGGCACAGACGAATCTAGCTTAGGTTTCTCTTTTAAGAAATTTTGGTGGTAACTATTAAGTGAAATAAGTCGAAAATTTGTACTTATATTCAATAGAAGCGCCTCCAAACTTTATTTTTTTTAGTTTGCTATGCTTTCCCATGATTCCACTAAGTTTGGTCGAAATCGGACATCTAAATAATTAGCTGTCATAGAAAAGTAGAGTCGGAAAAGTAGTCTTAGTGAGAAAAACACGTTTGTTTTCAATGGAAATGTCTTTAAAATTAGCATTAATTAATTTCGATATGCTTTCACACAATTCTACAAAGTTTTGCCAAATCGGATGACTGTAGCAAATAGCTGCAGAACGAATGATCGGTAGGAAAAACATTTCTTTTTTGTTTTAAATGAAATCGAATCCAATTTTTTTTCATGTCAGTGAAATCTTTAAGAGAAAGAAGAATTGAAAGCTGTAGACCAGGACCGCCGAGAAATCAAAAAAACCCCAAGCATCTATTTTAACAAAACTGGCAATCATTTTTTTAAAAATAAGTATTTTGTTTACCGAAAAGTAAAAAAGTGAAATATAAACAAGACAGAAAGTAGGTCAAGCCCGACTATAACATACTCTGTACCAAGAAAATTTGTCTTTTGATCATAACTCGAAAACCGTTCATCCGATCTTCTTCCGGATCGATAAGTTATCCTAATAACTAAATTTGTCCAGAAGGAACAAGCCATATATCTTCAAAACTGTGGGAGATATGACGTTTTTTCTAAATTGCGGGGGCGGGAGGGGGCGTGGCCAAAATTGAAAATAAACTTGATCTGCCTGCAGACATAAGAAGCATATGTCCCATACATGTCAAACCTCTATCTCTTACCATCTCTGAGATCTGTGCGTTCATACGGACAGACAGACAGACAGACGGACGGACGGACGGACAGACGGACATGGCTATATCGACTCGGCTGTTGATGCTGATCAAGAATATATATACTTTATGGGGTCGGAGATGCTTCCTTCTGCCTGTTACATACTTTTGCACAAACTTATAATACTCTGTGTACCTACGGTACAGAGTATAAAAATTAATATTATCATCGAATACCAATGGAGTCTACGATATTTTAAGTCAGTTCGTTGTTTAAACTTATCCATAAATTTATGTTGGTGGAAATCGATTTAAAATCAGTGGTAACGCCTCAATGGCAATGAGTCCAAGCAAGCGTTGAAGCGGGAAGTGTGTTCGTCTGAAATCACCTAAAGAGAGAAACATAGTGTTATCTTCTTGGGCTTGTTCCTCTGTTCTTTCTGATCTACTATTTCGCCTGATTGTCGTTTCATTAGTTCGACAGCCCAAATAGTCTAATCTGCGTCTTGCTGGCATTGTTTAAACTTTAAAGTATTTAACAACAAGAGGAAAGCACAGTGGACATTTGCATCTTGTACTTCAAAATTAGTTTCCATTTTGGCCCCGCCTATCCATACCCGCAGAGTCGTCGGGTCGTGTCCCACAACCTCCTGACCTCCTCCCATAACCTCCTAAACACAATCTAATTTGTCAGTAGTCGTTTAACAGTTGGTATTTGGCAGGAGTGGTGTTCCTTTGTCAATAATTATAGTACTTTCCCTGTATCATTTATAGCCCGAGGAATTACCATGACCGCACCTCCATTAATTAACACACTCATTCAAAAGTAAAGTTCGCAAACAAAACTTTGCTCTCTCTTGAAACTCGTAACTGCACCGCACTATTGACCTTCGTTAATATAGTTCTGCATTTTGCACAGTTTTCCAGCAGTCTAGAGTCTAGACTTGCATCAGACGCCTCCATTCAGCGCAATGGCGGTCGACGTGCAATTTCCCTTAACCTCATTAGAAACAAACAGGGACAGCCTCCTGGCCAACCCCCTTACCGCTGCAGTCGTGCCGGAGAAGTGTATTGTTTTCCAACTTATTTGAAAATAATTTCCATATTTGTTTTTAGTTTGCAATGCCAGCGCAACGGCAGAGGGAGCAAATGAAGCTCTGGCAGGAGGGTGGCAAAATACATGCAAATGCAACCCTTACCCACAACGTGTTCGAATTACAACAAAAAGAACAAAAAATACGTCTTCCTTTGGTAGTAGGTTTATGTACAAAACGCGGGCCCCTGGACCTGCGCATATTGGTTGTGCACACAATGACTCCTATTCCTGTAGTGCCGTCTCAGTCGCACCGCCACAAAACCACGGACACTTTCAAAAGAACATCTTTTGTGTGTTGCTCATGTACATGAAGCATCATTATACTGGACGTTGAAAGAGTGGGTGCGCGGGCTTAAAAAGGGATTTGCCATTCAATTAAATGCAAAATATTTTGTACATAAATGACGTAAGCTAAGCCCACAGGAAGAGCCGCATGCAACAATTGTGCACGCGGCAACCCCAAAAGCGATTTATATACTCCAGCCTTCCACATGGTCGCACCAGGATGCTGGCTCTTCTGCTGCTGTCAGCAAACGGCGCCCAAGATTCAGTTTGACTTTCCAGCTTAGAGCTGTTGCTTTTGTCAACGCGTCTTTCGTCCTCAATTTGTACCGATAACAATCGCGATAAAGTCGGCACCTAAAGCGAATTTTGAAGTGGGAAACCTGTCGCAGGTATTGTTATGAGTGAGTTAATGTGTCACCTACTTTACTTCGGATACGTGCCCCCGTATCTTCCATCTGCGTACTTTTCCTCTCCCCGAAACATAAGGGCAATTACAGTCGCCTGCGGCATTTACTTCATCATAACACGGTACACTTACCTGTCAATCATGCCAATTCATAATATGTTAAGGAAACAGAATTTATCCTTCGAAGCGCTACCAAATTTAATAGGGATAACAAAAAAATGATTCGATCATCATCTGCTGCTGCTGCTGCCTCTGTTGCGTAGAGGGGATCCCTTTATTGTTGCCCTTCAGGATTATTGTTATGAGTGCAAACAAAAGAATATGGCTTAATTGTATTTTACAATTTATTTCATAATTTCCCCAGCATAAAAGCAAATTTTTTAGTTAGTTGATTAGGTTTCATTCACAGAATTGAAATCAAATACAGACTGTAGGAACCATAGTCCATTCTGATTTAAGTGGTTTTTATACCCGTTACTCGAAGAGTAAAAAGCTTATACTAAAGTCGTGCAAATGTATGTAACAGGCAGAAGGAATAAGCATTTCCGACCCCGTAAACTATATATATTCTTGATCAGCATTTTAAATGTAGAATAGTATTGTTTGCACACAGATCAAGTTTATTTGAAATTTTGGCCACGCCCCTCCCGCCCCCGCAATAAAAGAAAGTTGAATATCTCCTACATTTTTTAAGATGTCGAGCTCAGATTACAGTGTAGTGGCCAATATGTACAATCTCACAAATTTTCATAAAGATCGGATAGCAAATGGCAGAGTTAAAAAAACGTTGCATACTTATCTGAGCCGCATGATGCTATCAAACACTAATTGCCCTGAGTAACAGGTATTTCGAAGTCGAGCAGGGCCAACATTAACTTACCCTCTCGTTTCTATTAAAATTTTCCAGATTTTAGTAACACATAAAAGGAAGCCTATTAAGCCTAGCCTAGCCATATAAAGTATATACTATATATTCTGAATTGGCGAACTGTGTTGATATAGTGTGTGTTCGTCTGTTTATGAGCTATCTTCTCCGACAGTTGTGAAGCTATCTGTAAGTACGAAAAGTCGACCTTTATCAAGAAGTTTTGAGTATTTTAACAGCAGTGTAATGATGCTTTCCCAAAGCTTTAAAAATACATTAATATATGTTGACAAACAGTTAATACTTACTTAATAGGGCGTTCACGAACTGAGAACATTCGTCATTCGCTGCTTTTCATGGTGGCACAATTTTCAATCACTCTGCCGCAAAGATGCGTCTCAGCCCAACTGATTTTTTGGGCTATGTTAACTTTGAAGCAGTGATGCGCCTGAAATTTGAGATTGGGAGCAGTCAAACGACAAGAACAACAAAAAACAGTTCCTATAAGCGAGACTCGATGTGACAAGCCAGATACGCACTGCATATATTTATACCCGTTACTCGTAGAGTAAAAAGGGTATACTAAAGTCGTGCAAATGTATGTAACAGGCAGAAGGAAGCATCTCCGATATCATAAAGTATATATATTCTTCATCAGCATCAACAGCCGAGTCGATATAACCATGTCCGTCTGTCCGTCCGTCCGTCCGTCCGTCTGTATGAACACCTAGATCTCAGAGACTAGAAGAGCTAGAGCAACCAAATTTTATACGTAAGCTAGTATTGTCTGTAGGCAGATCAAGTTTGTTTCAAATTTTGGCCACGCCCCCTCCCACCCCCCCAATAAAAAATATTGAATAACTCCCACTATTTTTAAGATATCGAGCTCAGATTTTGCAGTGTTGTCTATGTGGCCAATATCTACAATCTCACAAATTTTCAAAAGGATCGGATAATAAATGGCCGAGTTAAATAAATGTTGCATACTTATCCGAGCTGAGCTGAGTAACGGGTATTTCGAAGTCGGGCAGGGCCGACTTTAACTTACGCTCTCGTTGTTTTTGTATTTGTCTCGATCTCGCAATAATTGTGCACGGAAATCGTGTTTTCAATTTCTTCGAAGCGTCAGTTGCAGTAAAATCAATCTCAAAGCAATGATAGCAAGCGCTTGTCCACCACTGCTTTAAGGGTATCGGTCGATTGCGGCTTATTGTTATAGACTTGGGATTTTCAACAAGATTTTGATGTTCAGTTCTGCGATCATTTAGTTTAAAACATTGAAATCTGAATTCGCTGTCTGGAAAAGGCTAACATCGTAATGTTAAACAAGAGCAACAAAGCAGTAGGTGAGCTTCAGTCAGATTTCTCCCAGCCTTCAGGAATATATTTTTATGGTGTATCCTGCACAGTATCATAGACACTAAGGCGAACAAGCGATCCTGCAATTCCGGAAGTTCCACCACCGACAAGGCACACAGAAGCAGTTAAGGATTCCACAGAAAGAAAAACGATTCGATAAACCATTGCTCGATTCTAGTTTGTAGGACTGTATCTGAAGCAGAAGAATCTTGTCAATCCCCAGCTCTACCTGGTGATTTGAAGGACAGAACATTCCGAGATGTCCACACAGGACAGTGTCTTAGGCCCATCGCTTTACCCAACCCATCCCAACCGATCCACAGAAACGCATATGTTGTTATTACGTCATCGGTGTCCTAACAGAGCACTTAAAAAGGTTCGAGAAATGGAAAATAAATATCTGACGATTAAGGTTAGAACAGAATACAAGGTTGGCCACAATCGACAAATTTCCTTCAATATTCCTTGCGTTCGCGATAAAATTCATTTAATTGGGTTCAAGTAGATTTGTTTAAATCATTTTTATACCCTTGCAGTGGGTATATTGAATTTGTCCAGATGTTTGTAACGTAAGGAAGCATTTCCGACCACATAAAGTTTAATATTCTTGATCAGCATGACGAGCTGAGTCGATATAGCCATGTCCGTCTATCCGTCTGTTTCTATGCTATCTCCTCCGTCAGTTTTAAGCTATCGCCATCAAACTTTGCACGAAGTCTTCTAGACATATAGCTGCCATAGGAACGATCGTTCGAAAAACTAGTTCTAGTGAGAAAAACCTTTTTTGTTTTCAATGCAAACTTCTCCAGTATTTAATAGTTTTGTATGCTTCTCCACGATTCTACCAAGTTTAGTCGAAATCGGACATCTATATGGTATAGCTCCCATTGAAAACTAAGGTCCCAAAAGTAGTCTTAGTTAAAAAAACGTGCTGCAAGGGTATACAAACTTCGGCCGAGCCGAAGTTAACTTTCCTCTATTTTTTTCATATCATTTCAAAGCTATAACATTTAATTTTGACCATAAAGAGAAAGGGACGCATGGAAAATGTGAAGATGGAAAGAGACAGATACTGTTTCATTTCGAAATTGCAAGGAACTTTACGAATTATTTAAGTAGGTTCTGCGTGTTCGATGGTGGCATCCAATAAGACGCCGTTCCACTCGTGTGTTTTGTGTCAGAGGTGTCCTGTTTTCGATCCCCAGTCAAGGAGAGGTAAAGCAAATAAAATAATAAAAATGATTAATTTGTTTTCTGAATGTCCAAAATTAAAAAGAATACTTAGCCAAAAAAGCACAGTGAAGGATGATGATAAGAGAATGATTCAAGTGTCATTTCCAATATATTATTTATTCATTGTATCATATCGACATTATAAATATAAATGTAATCTTAAAATATTGGTTTGGTACAGGACATGTTCAAGTGTATAATATCGGCTTTTAATTTATATGACAAAATAACAAGCAAGTGAGCAACCAAACAGCTGGGCAACTGAGCCATAGAACAATTTGAATGAGAATTGGTAAAATCAACAACCTATAATATGAAGTTGTTTGATTTTTGGCAGAAAAGAACCATTTGTTAGGTACATACAATTCTCCACTATCCCATCATAAATATCGCTTTTACATAGTACACCCAATTGTTTTTGTACAAGATTTTTTGGTCATAAAATGTAAGCGAATAAACATTTTTTCAAACTTTTTTCCGATCAATCAATGGCTCCAATTCGTAGAACAACTTATGCGAAATGGGCTTCAAAGACTCTATATTTGGGAGTCCAGTAGGGCAAGTTACAGCCTCGAAAATGGATTCAGGTCTGGGCTACCAGCAGGCCAATCATTCGCAGAAATTAGGTTCGGTACTGGTGCAGAGATTTTTTAAAAAGTCCACGGCTTGTTGGCAAATTATGTCGTGTTGAGAGGCTTCACAAACCTTTACCAAAACGTCGGATTCATACACTTTTGCTGAAGATTGACTCCTTTTTTTTACCCTTGCAGAGGGTATATTGAAATTGTCTAGATGTTTGTAACGCATAGAAGGAAGCATCTACGGCCACATAAAGTATATTTATTCTTGATCAGCATGACAAGCTGAGTCGTACGAGCTGTCCGTCTGTTTCTATGCGATTTCCTCAGTCAGTTTGAAAGCTATCGCCACCAAACTTTGCACGAAGTCTTGTAGTACAAATACGCTGCGCAAGTATCAAAACCGGCCGGATCGGATGGCTATAGCATATAGCAGCCATCGGAATGAACGGTCGAAAAACTAGTATTAGTGAGAAAAAGTTTTGGTTTTCAAAGCAAACGCCCCCATATTTTGTATTTCTTAGTTTGTTATGCTTTCCCATGATTCCACCAAAATTTGGTCGCAATCGGACATCTTTAAAGTATGGCTGTCATAAAAAAGTAGAGTCCGAAAAGAAGTCTATTTGAGAAAAACTTGTTTGTTTTCAGTAAACATGTCATCCAAATTAGTTAGAAAACGTGCTGCAAGGGTATACAAACTTCGGAGGAGCCGAAGTTTTTCCATATACAAAGGGAGCTTGGGGACCCCATCATTTCCCCACCAAACCATTACATAAGCCGGATGGTGACCTCTTGTACTCTCGGAATGAGTTCGGACGCTTGTTTTGATGACACAGCATACACTATAGTTCGGTTTCTTAAACGATTCCTCTGTGGTGGAATTCGTCTATGGGTATTGTTCGCCCACCGGAGACTCAATTTAATCGATTTTGTCTTGCGTTTTTGCTTTAATGCTGTTGTGAGTAAGTTTCCGGTGGGTCTCTCGTATGCGTTGAGTCCCATGCTGTCCTTGCTCATTTCCCTTTTTGGACCCCTTGGATGCTGCAGTAGCGGCATTCTTTTGCCTATATCTTGACCAGTGCCTTAAAACTGTAAAAAGTTGAATTTCATCTGCTTTTGATTTCGATGCTGCTTCTGAGAAAACCAAAAAATCGCCTTCCAACTGAACACAAAAAGCGATTTGTAAAGAAAGCGAAGCAGCAGCAGCAGTTAACAGTTGAAGATTTTAATATTTGCGCTGCCGCAGATTTCCGGCAGGAGTGCATGTCGATTTGCATCTGTTTTCAGATGTATTCATCCGATTTTGATCAAATTGGTCAAAATTGTGCTGAAGCAGATAATATTAATAGCTGGTCAGTTTAAAGACGCAAAAACTATTTTTTTGACCGATCTTTCTTATGGTATCATCATCCGATTTTGACAAAACGTTGTAGAATTGTGTGAAACTACAGATAATAAATAAATGCAAAAATTGAAGACTCCACCATTGGAAAAAGAAGAGTTTTCATTCCTAAGACTTTTTTTAAAACCTATCTTTTCTATTGCAGCTATACCATATAGTTGTCAGATTTTGAACAAACTGTGAAATTGTGAAAAACATAGCAAACTAATGAATACGAAGTTTGTCGTTTCCATTGAAAACAAAAAAATGGTTCTCACCAAAACTCTTTTTTTGACTGATCGTTCCTATGACAACTATATGCTATAGTCATCTGATCCGGCCGGTTCCGACAAATGTACAGCGTATTTGAACCTGAAGACTTCGTGCAAAGTTTGGTGAAGATAGCTTTAAAAATGACGGAGGAGATAGCAGACGGACGGATAGACGGGCGTTAAATTTCAAGACCGAAACATTTATTATAGTTTGAACTTATTGTTGACCAAATCTACTAAAGCCATTCCATCTTTCCAATTTCGAGCTTTACGATTTATTTCATACAACAATCTTCGACGTGTAAATCTGTAATTATTTTTCAAGATCCAACAAGAAATTGTTTAATTTTTCTTACTGAGTATTAATTGCGGTGTTAATTTGTGAAGACTCTCATTACCCTTATTACAGAATGGGAACTCTTCAGGCAAAGGAATTGTTTCCTAAATTACCTTACATGAGTCGGCATTGTTTTTCACTGACGCTCTACGGGCACTACCCGCACATTGAAAAGCTTTTCGTGATTATGCCCCTTAAAATTGTGTCGGATCTTTGATGTTGGCGCCTATATAGAGTACCGCTTTGCCATTATGTGAAAGATGCTTTCCCTTTGCCTTTTTGGCTTAACGCGGGGAGAATTTGGACTTCAAGTGGCCATAGTTTGTCCTCCTACTAGTCAAGCGTTGCTGCAGCTTTTGCTTTTGCTTTTGCTGTTCCTGTTCCTTTGCTGTGACGAGCATTTTAATTGTGCTTTTCTTTGTTCTTTTGGCTGTAATGGAGTGCTATGCAAATGGCGTTTTGATGAGTTTCCTTGGCTCTGGCGCTCTCTTTGTTGTTGTCACAGCATCACGATGTTCATCCCTCTATATAGATGTGTGTGTGTGTGTGTGCGTTGGTGAATCATCGCTGGCAGGGAAGGGCTGTGCCGCTCTGCGCTGTCGTCCTTTTGTGCTTTGTTGCTCTGTTGTTGGCGTGGTGGCGTTGGCGGTGTTCTTATGTAGTTTGCAAAAAAAGAGAAAAAATCTGTTGATTTTACCAAAAGCGCGCTGCTTACGTTTTTTAGTTTTTGCCCGTTTTCCTGCGCGTCAGACAGAACCAGGGCCTCCCTTCACCACCACCACCAGCGTCATCATCATCCACTTTGAGTTTGCTCATGTACAGCTCTGTGTGAGTGTGTTTGTTTGTGTGTGTGCGTGTATTCCTTGTTCAAATTTTGTACATAATGGATTATTGTCCCCTCGCTTCGCCTTCCTTAGTCATGTGCCCGGAATATTGTATTGGTCGATATCAACAACCAATCAAAAACGCTCTCAAAATGGCCGTCGTTCAATTTCTTTGATATCAATTTATGCATTTCCTAAGTAATTCTTTGATAAAAGGAATATGTAATTGCATTTGAAGATTTCCTCAATAGAATGCTAAGCATAATTGATGATTCGTTTGTTTTTCAGCCAAAGAGGTAACCTTTTCTATGTTGGTATTGTTAGCCAAGCATTAAAGATTAATTGGATATAACTCCAAATACATTTTGAAAGTCACTTTATGAATACTAGATTTTAGTCAGATGTTACCAAATTTCGTATATATTTATACCCTTGCTGAAGGTATATTGAAATTGTATACCTATTCTACCTATCAGCATGACGAGCTGAGTCGATATAGCCATGTTCGTCTGTCCGTCCGTCTGTTTCTATGCGACTTCCTCCGTCAGTTTGAAAGCTATCGCTACCAAACTTTGCACGAAGTCTTGTAGTACAAATACACTGTACAAGTATCGAAATCAGCCGGATCGGATGACTATAGCATATAGCTGTATAGTGACAAAAAATGGACGATTTCAAAGCAAACGCCTCCATACTTTGTATTTCTTACTTTGCTATGCTTTCCCATGATTCCACTAAGTGTGGTCGAAATCCGACATCTAAATGGTATAGCTGTCATATAAAAGTAGAGTCAGAAAAGTAGTCTTAGTGAGAAAAACCTGGTTGTTTGTTTGTAGAAAGCCAGTTGATAAATTAATTCGACAATCTGATTGCTATTGTTCTGCTCTTGGGTTAGATGCTGGTACCCACTGCAGCAACACGAAGTCGAATATACCCAATTGGATGCCAGGAATACTGAAGAACGCCTTTTAGAATAGCAGCCACCGAAAACCAAATGTCTTTTATCCTCGCAAACTTAAGCAATTCAATCTACAACTTTGAAAAGAAAATCAGAATAATGACAGATTAATTTAAAAAAGAGCCGACTGCTACTGCAATACAGCTTATTGTTCTGTTGCAGAAATATTTTCAAATACTAATTCAAATTGGCTCATAGAGACAGTCTATGACCATGTATCAACGATTGAGCTGATTCGATAAGTCTGTTTGGTTTGCAAGCATGAATTAACTGTAGTGTATTATAATTCTATTCTATCGTCTCTGCCTCAGACCACATTTAGCATATTTATTCTTGATCAGCATGATAAGCTAAATCGATTGAGCTTTGTACGTTCGTCTGTCTATTTCTACGCGAACCAGTCCCTCAGTTTTGAAGCTATCGAGCTGAAATATTGCACAGAGTTGCACCCTGCTAATACGTCAAATCCAAACGGATCGTTTGGTTACTTCTTATAGCTGTCATAGATAAGATCTGTTTTAAGTGTATTTGAGCTTCGGCACAGACGAAGTTCGCATAGCACAATTGCAACAACAACTTTGTATCAGGGCAGCAAACTAGACATTTGGTACAGCCCATGCAGCTGTTGAGATTATTTAAAATATGATTTACTACCAAGTAAAATTCCATTTCGAAGTCAGCGTATGAAAAATATATGTATCCATTGTAATGTTAAGCTCATATTTTATAATATTTTATGAGGCTTGGAGTCTGAAGAGTTTCAGTTTAAGATTCGGTTCACAGTAAAATATAATTCGGAACTCCGAAATCGAACCGGGTTAATTCGGCGCCAGCTATAAATTATTTAGACATGCAAAAGCTTCTCAAAGTCAGCCTTTCGGATTCGGCGTTAAACTGTAGGTCCATTTCTCTTGTGCGAATGTTAGCAGCACACAAGACAATTGAGATTGAGAGAAGCTCAGCAGTGGCCCTTTGTGACTGTGTATAGTCAATTGTTATGTATTTATTATTATCAGGGATGCAAACCACTCGAATATAAAGACTGGTTCGGTTCGGTGGTTCCGACAGTTTCTGAACCGCCGGTTCGGTTCATTACATGGTTTTTTCGGTTCAGTGGTTCACAAAGGTACATTATGATTTCGATTGTCATGTGACTTTTGCACGCTTTCAAATTGAATTCCTATTTGAATATCTTTCAAATCCTTAGAAGATTGTCCCAAATATATTATTTCCGGATTCAAAGGATTCGTCTATATGTTCCTTGAGGAACGATCTTCGAAAACAGAGAATGTCGGCTAGAAAAGATTAGAATAGAAAAGTGTAAAAACTCCCCTGGATAGGATTGAATTAAAATGAAGAAATATTACAGAAAATTCCAAATATTGTCCACTAGATGAAAGAATGTAGATTGATGGTATGTATATTAAGAGATCGGAGGGAAATTACAGAAGACTTGCAAGATTACTTGTTCTTAAATTGTCGTCAAGACATTCTTAAAAGTTCCGGCATCGGTAAGAATTTATAGAGTCCAACGAAATATAGAAAAATGATCCCGATTCAAATTCCCAAATTAATAAGTATCATTGGCTAGAGGAAAGCGAGTCCCGTCTTAAAACTCGTCAGAGAACTGAACCGAACCGAACCGTTTTTATTTGAGGTTTTCGGTTTGGTTCAGCAATTCTTAAAGGAAGCCGGTTCGGTTTGCGGTTCGGTTCACCAGCTGGAATAAGCGGTTCGGTTCGGTTCAAAACCGGTTCGGTCCAGAACCGGTTTGCATCCCTGATTATTATTGTTTGAATTTACCATTTTGTTAATTTTGAATTCTCTTTCTTTCTTTTCCTTCATTTCAGGCCTTGTCTTATTGCCTTCCAAATTCGCCTACAAAATATACCAAGCACATCTTCCATATGTCCCAAATATTTGTAAAATAGCGGGCGTTTGTGATTTGATAAATACAAGAAACATAAGCAAAAACGTTCGTTAACCTTTAACCTTAAGCCTAAGCATTTAGAGAGATATTTAACCAAGTCCAGTCCACGGCTTTTGTTGGCACAACCGAAGCGAAGCGAATTTAGAGTGGCATGAGTGGCCATTACTCGGGGCACCGGAAACATGATGATAATGAGTGTAGTGGGCCACGACCACCAGTACCCGGAGAAGAGAGCCGTGTTAAAAAGGTACAGCTATTCCAATTATAAACCAGTTGAGATCTGTAGCGTTAATTCCAATTCCAGATGACCGAAGGGGTAACAGAGACCTCAAAAAACTCACCTCCATCTTATCTGAATTGGGCCCGCACGCTTAACCATCTGCTCGAAGATCGTGATGGCGTGGAGCTCTTCAAAAAGTATGTCGAGGAGGAGGCGCCCGCCTATAACGATCACCTCAATTTTTATTTCGCCTGCGAAGGATTAAAACAGCAAACCGATCCGGAGAAGGTGAAGCAAATCATTGGAGCCATCTACAGGTAAACGCCAAGTCAAGTGGAATAGATCACCCTAACTGCACTCTCGCGCTTTTTACAGATTCTTGCGCAAGAGCCAGCTCTCCATTTCGGATGACCTACGGTTACAGATCAAGGCCATCAAATCCAATCCCGAGCTTCCGCTTAGCCCGCACATTTACGATCCCATGCAGCATCATGTGGAGGCCACCATTCGCGACAATATCTACCCCAGCTTTCTGTGCTCAGAAATGTACATCCTGTACATTCAGCAAATGTCAGCGGTGCAGGAGCGCTTCAATAGTAGTGGAGCAGCCACCGGCTCAGGCAGTGCCGGCAGCAGTGGCAGCGGTGGCAGTTGCGGCAGCAGTACCGCCGGTGCCTGTGCCCTGACCTCGGCCGCTGCCAAACAGTTAATGGCCGCCGGAGCTGGCGGCATCACTATACCACCAGGTGCTTTCATCAATTTGCCCGTGAGCAGCGTGGCTGGTCCGCCAGCTGGTACTTGTAGTGCCAGCGGCAGTGTGTACGGTCCATCGACATCGGCCAGCTCTAGTGGCTCCATTAGTGCCACCGACACACTGCCGCGCAGCTCCACGCTACCCACATTGCATGAAGATTCCGAGCTGTCGCTATGTGATGATTTTGAGAAGGTGCAAGTTGATGCAGCCGGCGGACGTGCACCAATTGATTATCCTATGCGACTGACACGGGACCTTCTCATAGCAACTCAGAAAAGAAGACTGGAAATAAGACCGCCGGGGTATGTAAATGGATTTGAAATCATGTTTTAGATGTTGAAGAGTTGAGTACTCGATTCAACCAAAGATGGTTGATTGGTTGAGTAGCAACAGTTTAAAGTGGGTTTAGAGGGGAAAAGAATGATTGGCCTTTCCATTTCATAGTCTAAGATTCCTCAAGCAGCTATGGGTAATTCCAGGCAGCGCAAACCCAAAGTGTTCGAAAAGATGAGTGCTGGATTACATAGCTTAAAACTCATAATATCAATAGTACAGACAATTTTGGAGTCGGCATAAGGACAAGTAAGGCGCTTACCGATTTTCAGTGTTGGTGTGAGTTCATCTTACCTACTTGAAAGATAGTGCCCGGAAAGAGTTTATGCTAAAATTTATTTATCATCTGATTAACTTAAAACTCGGTTTCTATGGAAATTAGAAAACTAATTTGACAAGTGAAGTTCCAATATCGAAAAATCCATTCACAGCGTTGGAAAATTCCCTAAAAATTAAGTACTTTAAAATATGGTATTCATCTTCATTGACTTGTAGCCTGGTTCGGTAAGAATGTCATCATTACTTCACGTATTCCGTTACTCTTCATTACAACACTCTCGATTATTCAGCCAATGCAAAAAGTATTCCTGAGTACGATTTTTTTAGTAGTCGTTATTTAGTCAATGATTATTTCCAATTTTAATTACTTTTACAATTACTTGAATAATTGTACCTGAAAAGAGGGATTATTAAGTAATTGTGTTTGAGATATTCATGTAATTGTAGGTAAAAACTATGAGTTTTTACCAATCAAGTTTGGAAAACATCAAATTTAATGGTATGCTGATCATTGTTATAAAAATCAAACTAATCAGAGCAATTGACCCAAGTTATCTTTGATCATTAATTAAGGGAACATCTTTAGTACACCCTGTTGTCACAATGTGGAATTCCACATATGATACGGACTGTCGTTTTTTGATACATAAATCAAACCTGGCAGAACAGCAACATAAACCTTTCAACAAAAAGCGGACAATTCATATAATGCATGTCTTATTCATTATCTTAAAGAGTGCGGCGATGGCTAAACTGGATTAAGTCAAGGAGCGATTGTCCAATATTTTTCAACTTACTACCGAAACGAACACTGCAATTTTTGCTTCTGCAGTATTACCTAGCGTAAAACTGAGGTGGCTCATTGTTATAGACGAAGCAATGAAATATGCCATGGCACATAGGAATACAATAATCGCCAAACATGATTTCTATGATTTTTACTAAACCGATAGGGTAAATAGTTTCGGTTTATACCTAGATATACATGAATAATTCATCATATCAAGCACAAATACTTAATAATCCTACTTTACAGCTACAATTATTCAAGTAATTGAAAAAGTAGTTACATTTTGTAATAACCACAAATATTTGTAATTTCAAGATACAATTTCGATTGCTAATCAGGAATGGTTTTTAATTATCTGAAAAATTTTAATGCTAATTGTAGTTTACAACTCTGGTAAGAATTGTATTCAAAATTAAAAACTATTATTCATCCGATTGGGTTAAAAGTCATTTTAAAAGCAATTTAAATATATATGATTTTTGTCAATGGGATTTCGAAAATCTAAGGCTAAACGTTATTTTGGGCCAATCTTAGATCATTTAGGACTTTGTTATGTCAATGGAATCAAATTTTCCAATTTTATTAAAGAACAAAATTTAGCATCATCAAGAAGTAAACCCTGAAAGATGGTTTGCCCACTCTTAAATAAATTCACCGAAAACCTGTAAGCCCAAGCAAATAATATGGAAAAACTAAACGCTAATAGTTATTCGTTCTGCGTCGTGACAATGGTATCTATTTAGGTTTGGTCTGTATAGTTTTTTGGAATACAAAACAATGAATTCAAAAGTTTACCTAGTTAAAGCCGTTACTTGGCTTCCAATTAATGAAAAAACCCATTTTTAGTTTAAGGGGTGGTGTAATAAATGGTTAAAAGACAAAAGTTGTGGGTAAGATTATAGAAAGAAATAAGGAAAGATATCGATGGAAATGTCAAATGGAACCTGGTCACACAACAACAACAAAAATGGCAATCCTTCTCAGCGAACACACGTTACAACATTATCTCCTTTATATCTATTACATATATTAAATGAATAATTTGTTTTCCTAATTTAAGTAAATAACTTTTAATTTATGTATATTTTTTAATTTCTGTTTATTTGCATATTTTGTACACGAACGTTCACAAAACGCACGCACGTCCAACGAACCCAAAAACCACATCTCGCGTCACTCCTCACCTTTGCCCATTACCGTAACCCACCAACACCACCTACCACATCTACATACGACACATATGTATACCGTTATGTTGATTTTAATTCCGGATTTTATTTATTTGATTTTTGTACACCTTGTTTAATTTGTGGAACTTGACGAACTTTGTGTGTCCTCTGTACATAAAACCGGCATTGCATGGACAATTTTTGAACCTAAATCATGTGTGTATACATATATACCGATCTGATCTGACCACCACCTGCATGTGAATGCGAGTAGAGCTCATGGTTATGTGTACACTGCGAGCACCAACACTTCCTATGTACCCAACTCGCGTGTTGATTCCGAGAGGGCGAGCGTTAGCTCTGGCGGGCGCACTGACTCCGATACGATGTCGTTGTCCAGTTGTTCAATGTAAGTAATTGGAGCTGTATAGGCGGAACAAAGGATCTTTGAACAAGCCAACTGCAAATGTTTGATTTGGTTTTCTATAAAATGGTTTCATGTGTATTTACAGGGATGGTCGCCCCTACATACAACGCAGACATAGCTCGACTGAAAGTAAGGCCATACGCCAGAGTGCCATGGCAAATAAGGAGACCAACACCTTTCAGGTTAGATAACATTTATCCCTTTAAGTAAATCAAGTTTGATTTTAATTGTAAATTTCAGGTTATACCTCGCACGCAACGATTACATTCAAACGAGCATCGACCGCTGAAAGAGGATGAACTGGTGGCATTATTGATACCCAAATTAGAGGAGGTTAAGCGCAAACGAGATTTGGAAGAACGCGCTCGCCAAGAGGTAAGAGTCTTGGAAATGGGGTAAATGAGGACGTTGCTTTTTAGCAGCAAAGCTCTAGCAGCGCTAGACAATTTGACGTATCAAAATAGAGGAGCTTGTATCGAGAAAAAAGTACGCTCCCTTCAAGTGATACTGCTACCTACAACTGAATTTGTATATCGATAGGTTTTTTCGATACCGATAAGCGTATCTTGGTTAATTTTGTGCACTAAATTTAAAAGTGAGTTTTTTTATGGGCTATAAACAGTTGGAAATAAAATAATAAAATATGTAAAAACTTAAGTTTGACAATTATTATGTAATTTCCACGTTGACGCGATTTTAAAAGATTGTCTTTTAAAGTCTTTGTCCAAAAATGTAGCACTACGTTCAGCAGAAAGTATTCGATGTATAATTTTTTTCTGATCAGCAATCAATCCTTCTGCTGAACACGACCATTGTCATGTCATTGGATGTTAGCTCGACACTTTTACTAAAAAAAAGCATCAAAGCTTCCGCTTTCACTGGGAAAAAAAGCATCAAAGCTTCCGCTTTCACTGCGAAAAAAAGCATCAAAGCTTCCGCTTTCACTGTGAAAAGAATTTGAGAAATCACACTCTCCAAGTTTCAAAGACCTCCGCTTCCACAATGAAAAGAGTTATAGAAAGCGATCAATGAGAGCGCTTTGGAGCAGTTGATAGTAGTTGTATTGTTGTAAGGTCAGTGCTTTAGTTAAGCAGCGCTTAAAAGGAAAGTTAAGCACAGCAATGGATAACTTTATTTGATTTTAAATGTCTGTTTACAGATAACATTAATTCTATTTTCGCCACAATGCTTCGTTCGAATGGGACAGTTGTTCGGAAGCTTTAAGTTTTACAGCTGCATCAAACATTGAAATCTTCGTTCATCTCTTCTAATCGTCAAATTCCAAATGATCATTAATTTGTAAAAATCACACATAAAGTTTTTACTTATGAATAATTTTACTTTGAAATATCCAAAATAAAGAGGGCAAACGAACGAAAAAGAAAATACCCTGAGTTGTCAAATGGAATAGCCGCCTACCGCCTACGCCTACAGCGCTAACTCTTGAGAATTTTCAGACTTTTATTTTTTTCCAAACATTCCCGAGGCATTTTAAATTGTTGCATCATTTTTGCATGAAGCCGGACATATTTATTGTTTTCGTTTACTGAGCTCCCAAATAAATTGCTTGTTTTTTAAAATCTATGCGCCCCTTGTTACGGTTTTTGAGTCGATTTTCGAATAAACGTTTATAGTTTGACTTTATGTTTTGTAAATTTTTATACTCTGTACCGTAGGTACATAGAGTATTATAAGTTTGTGCAAAAGTATGTAACATCCAGAAGGAAGCATCTCCGACCCCATAAAGTATATATATTCTTGATCAGCATCAACAGCCGAGTCGATATAGCCATGTCCGTCTGTCCGTCTGTCTGTCCGTATGAACGCACAGATCTCAGAGATGGTAAGAGATAGAGGTTTGACGTCTATGGGACATATGCTTCTTATTTTCAATTTTGGCCACGCCCCCTCCCGCCCCCGCAATTTAGAAAAAACGTCATATCTCCCACAGTTTTGAAGATAGATGGCTTGTTCCTTCTGGACATATTTAGTTATTAGAATAACTTATCGATCCGAATGAAGAAGATCGGATGAACGGTTTTCGAGTTATGATCAAAAGACAAATTTTCTTGGTACAGAGTATGTTATAGTCGGGCTTGACCGACTTTCTTTCTTGTTATGTAAGTGACAAGCAAATCAGTGATCCCAGTAGCCGTCGGTTATTTGTAAGCTTCGATACATTTAATTTGGCTGCAAAATACTAAAGTTGACACGAAAATAGACTCTAAAGTAGGGTTGTGAAAATATGTAAAAAATATCGTATCGATAATTATCATTTTTTAAAAATATCATCAGATTTTGCAATATTTATCACCAAAATATATCGATATATCTGATATTTTTGATATTTTTATATTTCAGTATAAAAATCTTAGACCCCACAATATAACATAAACTTTAAATGCATTATAATTATTTTGAGCTTTTTATTAATTAAAAATAAAACAATAAACTTTTTTCCATTAAAGAACAGAGATCTTAAGGTTGAATAGTTTAAGTAAGAATACAAGAAAAAACTTAAAAGACTTCATTTCATTTTTTAAACAATGAAAAAGTTCAATTTTCTAGAAAAATGACATATATTGGTAACATGATTTTACCTCCAAAATTATTTACAAAGCACCGAAATTCGCGAAAAGTACACACACATACAAATGCATAAGAATAAAAAGGCTTCCCAGTCGGACTTTTCATCATGAAAAATGTACTTTCTCATGCTTACTTTTCACGTAATAAGGCATGACAAAACCTGAGCCTTGGGGTTTTAACCGTTTCCGCTTAGATGCCGTCATCAGCCTTCGGGTTCTTTACTTTCTTAGTACTCCAGATGTACTATATTGTTGAATTGATCAGAAAGCAAGTTTTTCTGCTGAACGCGGCCAATGTTCTTTCATCTTGTTTAATTTTTAAACGTTTTAAATTCTTTCTTTGTCTTTAATCATACGTTAAACCCTAGAAAATAAGTGTTCGATTTGAAAATATCTATTTTGAAGAACTTCACCGTCAGATGTTATGGTAAATCGGCATATAAATGACCAACTTTAGACAAATAAAACTTAAATTAAGCATATATTGCTTAACAACGTTGAGAACGATAACCAACAGTAGAATGTTCAACATTTCTTTTACCTGTACGAATAAGGGTTGACGGATTTGTTTAATTTTGACGCTTTATTGTGAAAAATTTGGTATAAATTCATTTTTCAAAAAAAATTTCCATCGCTAGCCACTACTCTTTTCAGAACTTTCTGACAATTTCCGGATACCACCCCGAAAAAAAGGAAGCGTGCTTTGATGCGATTCACGAATCTTTTCAATATTGGAGTTTTTCAAAAGAGCGAAAGTGGTGATCATAAAGCTCACGCGACATCGACGAATGCGTCGTTAGATGAATCTCGTCTTCAATTCATACAGCACCCAATATCCAATCCTTGGGATCATTTCCATGGCTTTCAAGCGAACATATATTGTTATTGTCGAAATAATACGCCTTTATTGATTCACTTCCAGTGCTTTTACAATTTCCTCTTGCTTTTGGCGCGGGCTATCATCCAATGTAGCCTCCAATTCGACATACTCAAACTTGTCTGACAGTCCTTCGCGCTCTTTGTCATCGGTACACTTCATTAAAAGGACACATTGTGAAAGAGAAAGTCGAATGATGTGGCTGAAGTTGGTTGCAACATTGTCGGATTAGATATAATACTAATAACGCCATCTTTAAAAAATCGCTTAAAACTTATTTGAACAGTTAATAATACTCCGGAGCAGACCTTCTTCAGAAGATTACATGAGTTTGAAGAGTTGGTTACAATGATAAATTACTCCTTTGGTACCACAAATTCAATAACCAAGATCACTTTTGTATTTCACAGAGAAATCCCGGAGGTGCTTTAGTGAGCAATGAACGATCGAGCGCCAGTGATCGTGCATTTGCCGAGGCGATACGTGAAAAATTCGCTCTGGACGAAGACAATGACCAAGACATACTGGACCAGCATGTATCGCGTGTGTGGAAAGATCAAACGCCGCATCGATCGCCTGGCACAATGTCACCCTGCCCGCCCATACCTTCCAGACGACGCACAGCCACCCATGACTCGGGCATGGTCAGCGATGGCGCCATGAGCTTAAGTATGATTCAGACTCTCAACTCATTTTTTATTGGTTAAGTACAATTATTCAAATCCTTCCATAAAGGTGGACACTCCATGAAGCACTCAAAGTCCATGCCTGATCACAGTTCCTGCTCGAGGAAGTTAACCAACAAATGGCCATCGATGAACACAGATAGTGGAATCAGCATGTTCTCGGCCGATACTGTTATGAAGTACAAAGATTCAAGGTGAGTTTGATTCGAATATAACTCAAGAATCCCTGTGCAGTGTAAATTTCAATTCCAGCTCCCGCTCTGGTTCAAGTACGGCCTCGAAACTGGAGGAAGCAAAACGAAGACTGGAAGACGAACCGCGACGGTCTCGTCGATATGCCCAACCATCGCAGCAAACTCTCTCCGCATACAGCAGTAGCAGCAGCGGTGGCAGCAGTGGACCCATGCATCATCAGGCAGCTGCGGCACCACCACCTCCACTGCCGGCCAAACTGCCCGAGACGGTGGTAGTATTCTCCTTCTGCGAAGAGCCAGTTCCGTATAGAATAAAAATACCCGGTACTCAGCCAACCCTGCGTCAGTTCAAGGACTATCTGCCCAGAAGGGGTCACTTTAGGTAGTATTCATCAAGTGAGAAACGGGAGGATAATCGATTTAATATGAATTTCGTTTTTCTCTTCGTTTTCAGATTCTTTTTCAAGACGCATTGTGAGGATCCGGACAGTCCAGTGATTCAGGAAGAGATTGTTAACGACTCCGATATTTTGCCCTTATTCGGAGACAAAGCGATGGGTCTGGTCAAGCCATCCGAGTAATGATTAAGCATTAAGTATATAGATTTTGTATTAAGCGAGTGAGTGGAACGCTGGTGTACATAACCGGAGAGATGTACACAATAACAACAACCATAGGGATAAAAACATGAGAAGCTATTTCCAGAAATCAAAAGCTAAATAGAACTAATTGTACATTCAAATGGGCATCACAAACAACTACTCAGTGCCAGTGGGACGGAAGGGGAGGGGCAAGCAATTGTATATCATAATTTCAGCAATTTATTAAACAATTTATTTAATTTCCGTTTTATGTGCACCTCATGGAAAGAAATACTTTTATATTGAATCAATGAATCGATATTATTTTAACTGTATTTTAACTAAAGCCATAACTAAGCCGTTCTCATTTGGAGCTAAGGAGAAAATCTGTGGGAGGACAAACTAAAATCAAACGACCTCTCAGAAGGTACTGCCAATTTTTGATCTGGCCTTGAGTTAATGACACAGAACTGTAGTGATTTGGTTGATCAAAGACAAATTCAGAAAATGGATCTTAGGGTGTTGGGACACGGCAAATGAACCTATGAAGTTGACGCTGTAATGTGATTGAAACATTTTTTTATTTTCATTGTTTCTTTTTTACCAAAAATGTTCTTAGTAAACTCCAAAGAGTTGCTTGGAATGCCTCAAAGCCCTTTTTTCGACTCGTCTATTGAAAACCAGCTGCTGAAATGATTATCGCTTCTACTTAATAACTTAATAACATCCCAAAAGGTATAATCTCCTATATTGCTGAAAAATTCATCGGTGCGAATTATGATGTCAAGGACATCCGATGAAAGTGGAATCATCTTTTTGATTTGATGAGTTCCAATCATCAAGTACAAAATGTCTACTATCAAAACTTGCAAATAATATTCTTAGAGTATCATTTGTAACATGATACTCATAAGTAATGTCAGAACGTTTGTTTTTAGCCTTATTGGTTTAAGGCGTATCATTCACCTCTGAAGGAAGGGTATGGCTTAAATGATATGGAAAGTTAACTCTTAAGGTAGATGTCAACCTTCTTGTTAGCGATGCACCCTTGTATTCTCTCTTTATTAATCCAGTTCACGGTGCATTTGATGATAACCTTTTCCACAAAACCATGCAACCTTTCAACCCTCGGGATAATGGATTCTAGTGCTCTTAATCACTGAGCTTATTCGTTATTTCCAAAGTTAAGCCGTTGTAAGGTAGACCCAATTTTCTTGGTTGTTATTTAAACAAAACGCTGTGAATATATCGAAATATTTCAGATCCAGCGCAATCCATCAAAATGCTCCTTCAATCTGATCCCACAATTGCTCTATTTAATTCCTCTTATATAAAGGCACTTTGCAATCTTCAACCCTAAATAATATCATGCGCAGCCGGATTCAAAACTCTTAATACACTTAAAACCAAAACAGCGAATATATCAATTCAATTGATAAGTCTCCTTCACGGTCACTCTAAAAATCGTAAGCCAACGCACCTTGAGATACTCATTAATCCCTATTAAATGAGTGAAAATGAGAGTTGCAACGTATTCAATAGTGGAATCAGTCATGCACTCTGAGTACTTGCCTCAAGAATTGGACTTCCTGGTAAACTGTGAGTCAGAAGAATCGAAATATTATTTCTGCTGGTATTAGTATTGGCATCAACTGCAAAATTCTTCAGGCGTACATATAAGTGCTGAGCTCATTATTAGTCGAAAATATACATCCATTTTAAAAAGTTTAAACTGCTGGCCTGTGGATCACTCAACCTTGTTTTTAACTTATACATATTCAGAGGAAAACTTCATCCCCTGTATCTGGATTAACTTCTAAGATATGTTAATCTATCCCAACAGCCATAATGCCTCTTTCAAATTCAGTTGAATTGCAAATGTTAGTCTTTTCACTATACATAGACATCATCTTGCCAAGCAGTTCCAAGTTCGATTTCGTTTCTGGCTGGAGTATATTGAACAAAATTTCACCAATATAAAACCATAACAAAACATATCCCGTAAGAGGGTCACCAAATTAAGTTTTTTAAGTATGCTGGTTCACCAAATTCAGTTTTTCAAGTATGCTGAATTATATCAGGTATAAATCCCGCTCTCGTTAGATTTACACCGTTTCAATCGGTATCAATCTGATAATATTTTCAACGAGTGGTGTATTAAACACCAAACGTATGTCCGTTGCTCTATTTAGTCCAACAGACATCCCTTACCGTAAAAATGGAGAAAGGGAAGGGTAGAAAGTAGTGAAATTTTTCTCTTTTTGTTAGTCACATACCTCTAAACCATTTTTTTTATGTATAATGAAAAAAAGGATTTCGCGGAACTTATTCCGCTAACAAATTTGTACAAGGTTAACAAGGACTGAAACGGGAACAGTATTCCACCTGGCTGGAAATAGTAATTTTATTGGTAAGATAGATAATATTTCATTTAACGCCGTCCGTGTCCGTGCCTGTTCCAGGGCTTCAATAATCCCAGAATCATAAACACGGATAACCTAAATAATCCGGATCACTAACTCTTTTATTACGTAACGAAACTGAAGGTGGTTCACGCATTATAATCAATGAATTTTCCACTCTCTCAAGTTTAAACTGTTTCAACTGTTTTTCATAATACTCCACCACATTGGTAAAAGTTGAAAATTTTCAATATTTCGATGTATATGATGATGTATGATGTATTACGGTGTATTCACTTCATGTTTCCATGTAATATACAACTTGGGCAGAGTCGTTATCTCCTTGAACATAAATTCATCCTTTCTGCTTAAATTCTGTATCATATTAACCATTTTCACCTCATTAATAGTACGTGATCCCAGTCGCAAAAATTCCATAATTTTGAAAGCATCCATGTGCATTTCAAGGATGGAAGCTATAGCTTCCTAAGCAAATAGCTATAGCTAAAAACAAAAGCTCTGATTTCTCTTATGAGCATGTTAGAAATAATACTTCAAGAATATTATTTGCAATTCTTGATTGGAACTCACGTGATTAGAACCCATGTTTCCACTTTTATCGGAAGTCCATGACATCATAATTCGCGCCGATGAGTTCTTCAGTAATATAGGAAATTATACCTCTAAAATACTGATATTAAGTAGAATCGAATATCATTTCTGCAGCATATTTGAAATAGTTGAGTCGAAAAAGCGCTTTGAGGCATTTCAAGCAACTCTTTAAAGTTTTCTTAGAACATTTTTGGCAAAAAATAAAAATGTGGAAACAGACGCCTAGAAATTATTTTCGGACTCCCGGAGTAAGCGGAGTTTTGCTTTCTAGTCTTTCAACCACCTCATGCCTTGCCCTTACTTTATACGCTCTCAGCACCCAGTAAGATAGGTGTGGCCGCTTCCGTTTCAACGAGATATTAGTCAGTCATAGTCATATGGAACGTCCCTCCTTCCGTCCCCAGAGTGTTTTCTTCTGCTACGGCACTACAAAATGATGTGATGTTAAGACAAACCGCGAATTGTAGCGGTGCTCATTCGAAAGCAATGAACCGAACTAAAAAACACATTTAAAAACTGTTTGGCTTGGTACATTTTATCCATAAGTTTGATGCCGCAAAGCGACCACCTTAAGTAAAAGATATTTGGTAATACAGGGTTGCCCATATTCGACGGACCCATGTTTTTTTTAAAAAATCAAAGAAAAAAATAAAAATTTGGCGGTTGGCAATCTTAATCATTTAATTTGTTCCAAGTAGATTTGTTTACATCAATTTTTGAATATGATATGCTTCTCAAATGGCCGCCTCTGGCGTTGATGGCGTATTGTGCCCTTTTTGCAGCCATTTTCCATCGTTTTCGCCAACATTTCGGCCGGAATAGCGGCTATTTCTTCACGAATGTTGTCCTTGAGCTCTTCTACGGTCCTTGGCTTGTTAACGTAAACCTTTGACTTCAAATATCCCCACAAGAAGAAGTCAGGCGGGTGGCCAGTCCAAATCACCACTTTTCGACATCAAACGGCCCGGAAACAGTTTCTTCAGAAAATCGATTGTTATGCGACTTGTGTGCGGTGGAGCGCCGTCTTGTTGAAACCAGAACTGCCTCATACGCTTTCGACGAATAATTGGCATCACAAAATTGGTCATCATGTCGCGATAACGCTCCTGGTTGATGGTAACAGCATGGCCATTTTCATTTTGGAAGAAAAACGGCCCAATGACCGTTTTCGCACTAACGCCGCACCAAACTGTGACTTTTTCGTCATGAAGAGGCACTTCTTGAATCTCCTGAGGATTTTCAGTGGCGTAAATAAGGCGATTTTGCTTATTTACGGTCCCATTCAATGTGAAATTTTAATTTTTTAAAAGCACGTTGAGTTTTCACAATTGTCTTGTTCTGTTGAATGTAAATTTCAACTATTTCAGAGCGCTCGCGTGGCGTGTATTGTTCCATGGTAAAAATCAGCTTGGACTGACGCTTCAAACGCGGTATGTCACTAAGCGATCTGACATCTCTGTCAAAAGTTATGGCGTTGCCAGATGGGTCCGTCGAATATGGACAACCCTGTATTTTTAGAAATTCATTGGTAGTGGTTAGCAGATGAACTTGCTACGTTATTATTCATACAATTTTAATAATCTTTCTCATGATTTCCAATCTAAGCACCTTGATAATAAGGAAGGCAATGGCAATGCAATATTGAAATTTATGAACATTATAGAGACTGAGGCTATTTTGATATTTTCAAGAAGTTCAATTTCGAATTCATGAGCGAAAAATCAAAACTTTTAATCTTAAAAATTTCTGAAATTGCCATGATTGTGTATTGATCGTGAACCATTGAACCGAACCGAATAACCGTTATATGAACCAAACCGAAAGTTTAAATCAGCTGACATCTGGCTCAGACCAATCCAGACCAAATTCTCAGGCGGTTTGCATTTCTGACTACAATAATGAATTTTCTTTGTCAACCGGTTCAAATCACCGAAAGAAACGAAATTTTCGTAGCTTCATTCTCGTTCTGAACCGATCCAATTTGAACCCCCCTCCTCAATTTCATCAAACATTTATCAAACAAATCCATAAGTAATAGTTTCAGAAATTCAGGGGTTTGCTATGGGAGAAATTTCTAGAAGGTAGATTTATAATGGCTTTAGGTTAAAATGGCACAAGAAATATCTTCGAAATGTTGTAAAAGTATTATACTACAGAGGAATTCTCTTCGGGTACCTAACTTAAGTTTAAGTTGCATGCGTTTTAAATTTAGTCAGAGTTAGCACGATGAAGCAAACTTCACGAAGATTTCTCAGTGACGGAGAATCATCTGATATGCTATACCTTTCCTTTATAAGCCTAGTACTCAGATAAAGTAAATCTACACCTATCCAAAAAGGGCAACTTTTTCCGCTGGGTGCCAGCTAAGGGTACAGTGTGACTGTTTCACAGAAAAATAACACCAATATCAAAAGGGTCACTCTGAACTTTATTTTTTTACTTGGTGAGTTTTGATTACAATTTAATATATAAACTATAAATATTCTTGATCAGGGTGACGAGCTGAGTCGATTGAGCTTTGTCCGACCGTCTGTCTGTTTCTACTCGAACTAGTATCTCAGTTTTAAAGCTATCGAGCTAAAATTCAGTCTTCTTTTCGCTGCACACTACTAATGTGTCGGAACCGACTGGATCGGATGACTGTATCTCATAGCTCCCATAGGAACAATCGGTCGGAAAACTAGTTTTAGTGAAGAAAACATTTTTCTTTTCAATGGAAACGTCTCCAAACTTTGTAATCGTAGGTTTTCTATGTTTTTTTTATAATTCTACCAAGTTTTATTAATATCGGACAACTAAATGGTATAGCTGCCATACAAAAGATAGGTCTGAAAAACAGTCTTAGTCAGAAAAACTTTTTTGTTTTTAATGGTAGCATCCTGCAATTTTGTATTTGTTTGTTTCACATGCTTTCACATAATTTTACAAATTTTTGGCCAAATCGGATGACTATATCATATAGCTCCCATACGAACGATCGGTCGGAAAATGTGAAAAGGAGTATTTTCTGAAAATATTTAAGCGAGCACTTGCAAGGGTATAAAAACTTCGGCACAGACGAAGTAAGCTTAGCTTTCTCGTTTTAGCTTCTACCCAGCTAAGCTCAATCAACTGGTTGGCCAGTCAAGTTTGTATGAGAACTGGCCCAGCTAAGAGCCCATTCGATAGGTTTAGCAACCCTTTTTATTAGGAACGAACTTGACTTAGCTTATCTGAGTACCATGCTATAAGAAATAGCAATTTGCTTCATCGTGCAAACTCCGACTTAATCATTAATACACAACTTTCTTCCACCAACCCTCCCGCCACCCCGATTTAATCTAACCCACTTTCTATTAGGGAATCTTCTGGGCCCCTCAACAACAACAACCACTCCCAATCGGATTTGTTACCATTTTTTTTTGTAAACTAACTACGGACTGCCTGCAATAAATTTTGTTAATATTTTTGTAATGTGCATTTTTTGATGATATATAATGATGATATTAACAAGATTCTATTCGAAACTCGACAACAAAATCAAAAGAAATCTGTTTTATTTTTGTATACATCTAGAAAGCGAGTAAAAGTGAATTCTAGCATTTGTATTTGTAATTGGGTCAATTTGTAATTCATCTTGTTTAGTTTATTGCTCCAGTAGTGGCACACACACACACACATACACGTTATTTTTTTAAGCAACCAACTGAACATAACCGCATTACGGATAAATTTATTATAGCAAACAATATTTTATTTGTGAGCAAAATGCATATAGATTTAATAAAAAAGAATGAACATGGATAAAACATAAAGAACTGAGTTTAGACTGGCATACAATCGTCTCGCTGCACATGCGAGACATAGTTTTGCTCATTGATGAAGGTGTGCGTACACTTGGGACAGTGAAAGCGTCGATGTCGATTCGTGCCGGGACTCTCGTGCTCACGCTGGTGTGCCTTCATGTTGTACAGCTGGGAGAAGCGCTTATTACACACGGGGCAGGAGTAGGGTTTGTCGCCCGTGTGCGATCTCATGTGGCGATCCAGGTGGGCTTTGGTGCGGGTCTTAAAGCCGCACACCTGGCACTCCAAGCGCTTGGTCTCATTGTCGTGGATCATTTTGTGCTTGTAGAGGGCCACCTTGTGGACAAACCGTTTAGAACAGACCTCGCACTGGTAGGGCGTCTCCCCCGTATGCCAGGCCATGTGATGTTTGAGGCGGAATTTGCGGCTGAAGCGCTCACCACATTCGGTGCACTCGAACTGTTTGACTGGTTCATGGTTCTGCAGATGGCCAATGAAGCCGGAATATGATTGCAGGGTCTTGCCGCACTGATCACACACATAGCCGGGGAAGTGTTCGCGTTTCGTGTGTGCATTGTAGCCGCGACGGTTGCTGAATTTCTCCGGGCAGCTGGGACACTGTATGTTTACTACTGTATAGTCGCCGGAGCTATCCTGATCTTCGGCATCGGATATGATATACTCAATGGTGCCGTCTAGTTGATCAGTGAAATCACTCATGGTGTCCTCCTTGAAGAACTTGTACTTAACTTCATCCCCTTCATCAGCCTGTATGGCATGTGAAGCCTCCTCCTCCTCCTCCTCGGCCCCTTCCTGCTCATTTATGATGATTTCATTCTCTATATCCAACTCCAAGTCCACGGCCTGGAACTCTTCGACCTCATCGCCTTCGTTTACCACTATTAACTGGTGATCGTCGCCCACTTGCTGCTCCATGTCGGAGGGATCCACCACGGTGACCGTTTCTGTTTCATGTTCCAATTCATCGTCTGTCACTTCTAGGTGGCCAATGCTCTCCTCCTCCTTGATTTCATCCTCATCCTTGGGCACTAATGTCTTTACGTCCTTGAGACCATATGGACTGCGTATTAATTCGAGAATTTCCTGTCTTAGTTTAAGGGCGATCTGTAGGGATTTGTGATAACGAGATAGCTTCTCAGTGCACTTTTTGCATATCGTGGAGGCGTCCTCGAGTATATAGTCAGTCCCCTTTGTGCATTGCAGTACCAGATTGCTTATCAAGACTGGTGGATGTCCCACTGTTTCGGCATGAATATTCCTTGGCACACGCACAGCGAACTGGCAGATACAACAATTCATTTTTCAATCGTCGAGACTTATTTTACTTTTTTATTTACAATTTACTGAAACGCAGAGCACAAAATTAAGAGGCAGAGGCTGCGGCCAATGAGAGCGGAGCGTCGTTGCCAGCATAGACGACTATTTGATGGGGCGTCGTCAGCTGTTCAATGGCGGGAGCTATCATTTAAACAAAAATATGAAAATAGTTGTCAAATAGTTAATTCAATTAGATATTTAGACGTTATTGCTTTTTATAGCTGCCATTAAACGAAGAGTTAAGCGAGCTTTCTCTTAAATGTGTAGTGGCAAAGAGACACAAAAACTATCGCTTTCAAACCGATTCGATAACGATTGTTGGCAAATTACTATCGCTAGTAAATATAAATCTTGGGGCGCCACTTTTAAATTTATAACAACAGACAGTCCATTTCTTTATGCTGTGATTTATTTAAAATTAATCTGAACTATAATATTCCACTTGAATTAGAAAGCCGTTCTATTTGAAACAAGTCATATTCCTCCATTGCTCTAATCTGAGCATTAGTTACGGATTTTCGAAATTATGTTATTCCACTTGAATTTTATAATCCTTGAATTTGGGCCATGACTTCAATAAACTGGCTGTTGTAGCATGGACGGCCCTTCCGAAAGTCTGAGACGAAAGTAATCAGATTTGATGGTTATGTTGTCTTTACAAACTTACCGAACATCTGCTGAACACTTTGATTTCCTTTTTAACAGGGTCATTCTGAATTTTTCCACCACCCAGGGGCTTTATACATAAGCCTAATTGGTTCATGTCATCAGTTACTTTATCGTAAATTTTCTCTGCAAATTGACACATTTTTAAAATTATTATCTAGGATTATAATGGATTGACTAACTGTGTTCTTCGGTTTTCCAGCCACGCACAATATTTCTGCCATACTTGGTCTCACCATGAATGTATACCATTAGCAAGAGATATAGAATTTCACCCTCGGCGATGTTTACTTTTTCTACTTTCAAAAGTCGGTCGGCTTGCGCTGCAGTGTGCATAGCTCCAACTAGAAATGCCATAGATTTCTTATGTAAAGAATAATTAATGTGGCAAAACTTACCAAATGGCTGTGCTAGAAGTCGCATGGGTGCCAAAAGCTCTTGTGGACGGATCATTTTTACTATTGTTTTTTTTAACATTTTGATTATTTACTTGGAATTTAGATGAGTGTTCAAAATTTGTGTTTACGTTTATTGTGTTAAAACAAATGAGTTTGATCTGAATTTCAGAGAGCACTTAAAAGTATATTTTGTTAGAAGTTTATTTATTTCCAAAACAAATTACATCGCATAAGGGAACCTAGTAGCCCTCATCTGTAGTTTCAATCTCATAGTCCTTGTACTTGGTATGCAGAATTCTCTTGGATTCCAAGTGATCGGCCTTTCCATAGCCCTGTAAAACAAGAGGTGATTGTAAACGTTGGGAATCTTTCTTAATATGCAGTGGTTTAAGAAAACATTTAAGAATTTAATTTATCTTAATTATCTTACTTGAGAGTAGCCGTAGACTTTAATATACTTCTTATCCGGATTATGTTCAATGCGACCACCACCCAGGCATTCCGTGTCCAAGCCAGTTTCTTTGCATAGCCCTTGGATGCGTTCATAAATATCGGCTGGAAATATTTGTTTAGTCCAAGTTGTTAGCTTAATATCAATAGCACAGGTTTACAAGTTTAAGTCCGAAGTACTTTTGGGAGCTGATTACAAATCAATCGTCTGGTTCAAGAGATATTCGATATTTCGATAAGCGAGTGTTAAGCAACCTATTAAAAACAACTTTGTTGTTATGAAGACAGTATTTATTTACTACACTTACAGTTTTTTCTGGATATGGACAAAAATTTCTTGAAATAAAGAAATAGCATCGCAATAATAGTGAATCAAGAGAGTAGATATTAGTCCCCATATAATTTTTGTTAAAAAGTTAAACTTTTTTAGCTAAATACAAAAATAAAGGTATTCAAAATATTGGGCGATTTCAGCAGATAAATCCCATTTCAGATTACTGATTTATGATTGCAGATTTTACCTTCTGAATTCAGTAATTGTCGATTGCGATTGGCAAATTTGAGAATCCTGACTGCTAAGATGGAATCATTGAAAATGTATTGGAGCTGCACCCGTGACGCGAACTTGTCAGTGTCACGACGTGAACGTGAACAAACATAAGAGTTTCGTGCGTCAGCATCCGTTATCCCTGCGATTTTCGTGAGTGAATTAAGACCAAACATCGCGAATGCAGTATTCACGAATTTTTGAAAATGCATTTTTTTATTATATCAAGTATTATTACTAGATAATGTTTTATGGTATTTATCGGACAAAACTTACCGTAATCAAACTTTGCAAGAATTCTTGGAACTTCGAAAGTTTGCGTTTACACCAAATCTGTTTGAAATTCTTATTATGTGTGACAGAAACCAATACGAAACAGTAAGAAACCCTATGAAAGGAAATTAAAGCTAAAAATCGATGTAGCCACAAAACAAATGGAGCGAAGTGTATGAAAAGTTCTCAGTTTTTGCATATTGATGAAAGGGCCCCAAATTTTGCATGTGGCATTATAAGCCAAGTGCTGTCACCATAAATTCGTTTTTATGGATATGACTTTCAAAAGTGCGTGTACATTCGTGACGCATACCCATTTCGTGCATGAATCGTGAGTGACGCCAAGTTCTTATAAAATTACGTGCGTGAACAGTGCGTAAGATTTGTATTTCGTGAATTAAATTGAATTTGAAATCTGGCGCAGTTCCAAAATTACCGAATTTGATTCAAGGCAAAACAATTCTGAATCACTGTGCGAACTGACGAAAACGTAAAGGAAAGTTTGATATGTTCTTCTTCTCTTGTGTAAAATTCGGCCCTTATTTATTAGCCTAGGTAACCTATGAGTTCGTTTGCTTACCATGCCAAGTACAATCTGCATAGCCTCGCACAATTAATTTGCTCGGCTCTGTCCCGTCGGCGGCTTCATGTCCCGTAATCTTAATTAAGACATATTTAAAAATGCCCTGATCATCGATGTCCACCGAAGGAACAGACTTAAGATCTTGCTCAGTCATTTTGTGCAGCTGTCGTAGTCCTGAAACCAAATGTAACTGTCTATTAATAGACCTTATTAGAATATTTAGTTATCAAATTTACCAGTGGGAGCTCGCCTGTACAATGCCGAAACAGCTGATTTGAGCATTTTGATGCTTAGAGATGTGCCGTGAGTTTGCAATTCGTGAGTCACTGTGAAAGACAATAGGGTGACTGCTACCGGCAAGATATTTGCTTAGTCACGGCCGTAGCGAGATTAATATACTCTCGAAAGATTTTGAACAACAACTTAATACAGCCTACTATGATTTTAGTAGGGCCAACCAAATCGCGTTCGTCCTAATAATGACCCCAAATCGTATGGGAATGAGGTCAAAAACGATTTGTAGAGCACATGGGAATGGTTTGTGCGATAATTTAGTGAACAAATCAGAGTATGCATTCTTCAGCAAATGACCAATTCAAGAAAATATATTTTGCTTATATTTTCATGTGTCGACCACCCACGGTTTGGTTTACCATCTTAAATTGCTGCGTTTACCGACACTGGCCCAGCCCAAATTTTCAGAGTACGGACACACTGCGGCGTCGGGTGATTGTCACACATGGTCACACTACAGCAACCAGGGACAAATAAATATACACAAATTCCAACTGAATCACTTTAAACTCAGAAATTTAGTCAAAAAAACTCAATTTGCCACAATGAGTTCGTCTCGCCCACATTGTTTTGTCTGCGGCAAAGTAAAAAATGTTGGTGTATTTCAGCTTATCGAAGGTAAGCCCTCTCCCCTTCCTTGCACACACACACATTAAACATTTTGTATTTCCAGGCTGCATTGTGCCGGGAACATTCAAGCCCATTAAGGACATACTAAAATACTTTGAAAAAATCATTAATCAACGTTTAGAATTGAGACCGAACTCGGCAGCTTGCAGGGATTGCTTGGAGTATCTATTCAATTACGACCGGCTTGTGAGAAATCTTAGTCAAGTGCAGCGTCAAATTGCTGATGCTTTGCTAAGTTGTCGCAAACAGAAACCCGGCAGCAAGATATCGCCCAAAAAAGAAATAGTCAAAGCCAAAATGCCATCTCCACAATTCAAGATCATTGACAATCCCGCTAAGAAGCGAAGTGTGGAGATACTATCACCACCAGCTCCAACGCAGACCACCATCAAAATCGAAGAATTCCAACCCATTTCCCTCGACGAAGAGGTCCAAGATGATTTTCAGTTCAGTGATGCCATGGATGACAATGAGAGCACAGAGTCCTCGGATTCAGAAGCGGACTTTGAACAGCTGGAGGTTCCTTGTCACATTTGCGGTGTAATGTTCTCCAGTCAAGAGATTCTCGAGCGGCACATCAAAACGGACAATTGTCAGAAGAATGAGTATTCCACCTGTAACGTGTGTGGCCTCAAGCTAAAGGACGATGAAGTTCTCGACTTGCATATGAATCTCCACGAGGGGAAAACCGAGCTGGAATGCCGCTATTGTTCCAAAAAGTTCACACACAAGCGTAACGTGCTGCGGCATATGGAGGTGCACTGGAACAAAAAGAAATATCAATGCGATAAATGTGGCGAGCGCTTCTCCTTGTCCTGGCTCATGTACAATCATCTAATGCTACACGATGCCGAGGAAAATGCACTGATCTGTGAGGTGTGCCATCAGCAATTCAAAACGAAACGAACCTACAAGCACCACCTACGCACCCACCAGACGGATCGCCCGCGTTATCCATGCACCGAGTGCGAGAAATCATTTGTGGACAAGTATACGTTAAAGGTGCACAAGCGCGTACATGGACCGGTCGAGCAGCTTGCCAACGCCATATCGGAATAAAAATGCAATCAATTTACCAAACATCTTGGTACAATTTTGTTAGAAGAGTTACCAAGCAACTCAAATAATCTTTCCAACAATATCAGCAAATGCATTAAGTTGATTTGGTTTCGTCATTAACGCCGTTTAGAGTGTTGCGTTTTTTAAAATGATTTATTTATTAAATTATTCCACTGGGGCCAATTCCAGAATGTGTTGGCGGTGTGTTAGGAATTATTGTTATGCTGAAATATGATTTTAATCCAAATTCTAAATAAACTTGATTTGTGCATTTGTTTAAATACGTCACTTCCTACTTTATTGTCTGTTGAAATATCAGCTATAAATCTGGGTCAACATTGGTTTTAATTTCATCCATCGGTTTGTCCATTCCTAGTAGAGACTGAAACGGATAAAAGCCGAGGCAGAGCGGAAACCGTTATCGGAGCTGGGTAACTAAAAAAAAAACAAGATTGTAGAAATATTGATGTAAAATGTATTTAATTTTTTGGAATAAGTTGATAAGCACCATTTTGGTTAGTTTATATGTAGAAATATATCACTTGAAGGTGTCGCCTCTAATAATAGGAAACCTTCTTTTTCCGAAGATGTACCCACACCCTCTAAAAAAAATATACTTCTGTTAAAAGATAAATCAGCGTAAGTTTCACTTGTAAATAAAAGATGTAACATTAAATTGTTTTCGAAAATAAAACAAAGTAAAGCACGTACTTTGCCTTGGTCTTGGTCTCTTCTTTAGAAAGTTACTTGTCTTTCCAATATTACAAAAGGGAAAAATTTATGTTTTACTCAGTCATGCAAAGGTCCATCTAGACCAACAAATGAAAAGTTCTCAAAAACAGCATATTTTATCAAAATTTCAAGGCGAAACATGTTAATTGGAGTATTGTAGCTATTCTTACACTTATTCATAACCCATATCGAGATTTTTGAAAGAAAAGTCTCACAAACTCAGTCTTTCTCATTTTTATCGTTGTGTTGCACATTTTTATATCCTTGCAAAGGGTATTGACTTCCGACCCAATAAACTTTGTCCGTCCGTCTGTCTGTCTGTTTCTACGCAAACTAGTCTCTCAGCTTTGAAGCTATCGAGCTGAGTCACAGAGTCTTCTTTTTGCTGCACGCTACTGATATGTCGGAACCGACCGGAGGAACCCATAGAAACAATCGGTCAGAAATCTAGTTTTCGTGAGCAAACTTTTTTCTTTTCAATAGAAACGTCTCCAAAATTTGTATTCATAGCTTTTCTATGCTTTTTTGTAATTCTGCCAAGTTTTATGAAAATCGGACAACTATATTGTATAGCTGCCATACAAAAGATAGGTCTGAAAAACAATCTTAGTTAGAAAAAGTTTTTTTTTTATTTTGCTTTCACAAACGGAAATAGTTCCCGAAAATGGTACACCGCTTTGTATTTTAAAACACATCATGTTCGGTTCAATCTTTATGTAATCTTTGTTTTGGAGATTCATTCTTCGGTGGTTCTTTTCCAAGGCATTTCGAAATAGCTGGATTTGAAAGCCCTACTGAATGCTTCGTGCTTTTATACCCTTGCAGATGGTATATTAAAATTGTCCAGATGTTTGCATCGCATAGAAGGAATCATTTCCGACCACATAAACCGTATACATTCCTGATTACCATGAGGAGCTGAGTTGATTTAGCCTTGGCCGTCTTGTCCGTCCGTCCGTCTGTTTCAATGCTATTTCCTCGGCCAGTTTTAAAACTATCGCGACCAGACTTCTTCTGGTACGCTGCACATTTATCGGATCGGATGACAATAACATATAGCTGCCATATGAATGATCGGTCGAAAAACTAGTTCTAGTGAGAAAAGCATTTTTGTTTTCAATGCAAACGTCTTATATAGTAAAGCTGTTATAAAAAAGTAGAGTCAGAAAAGAGTCTTAGTGAGGAAAACTTGTTTGTTTTCAGTGGTAATATCCTTCAAATTAGTTAGAACGAGAGCGTAAGTTAAAGTCGGCCCTGCCCGACTTCGAAATACCCGTTACTCAGCTCAGCTCGGATAAGTATGCAACATTTTTTTAACTCGGCCATTTATTATCCGATCCTTGTGTGAGATTGTAGATATTGGCCACATAGACTACACTGCAAAATCTGAGCTCGATATCTTAAAAATTGTGGGAGTTATTCAATATTTTTTATTGCGGGGGCGGGAGGGGGCGTGGCCAAAATTTGAAACAAACTTGATCTGCCTACAGACAATACTAGCTTACGTATAAAATTTGGTTGCTCTAGCTCTTCTAGTCTCTGAGATCTAGGTGTTCATACAGACGGACGGACGGACGGACGGACGGACAGACGGACATGGCTATATCGACTCGGCTGTTGATGCTGATGAAGAATATATATACTTAATGATATCGGAGATGCTTCCTTCTGCCTGTTACATACATTTGCACGACTTTAGTATACCCTTTTTACTCTACGAGTAACGGGTATAAAAATGTGCTGCAGGGCATACAAACTTCGGCCGAGCCGAATATAACTTTCCTCTATTTGTGACATTATTTTAGTGTCAATCGTAAACATGACTTAAGATACCTATCACTGATATAATTGGTTGATACATTGAGATTTAAATGAAATTCAATTCATGTTGTGCCATTCAAAGCCCAACCCAGATATGTGTGAAGCACATTTCCAATGGCTTGACTGTACCTGTACACAATCCCTTTCCAAATCCGCTTTGGTAAGTTCACCAACAACAACATCTACCTGGAAGGATGTTTAAAAACTAAAATCCACGATACTTTTGTAACCCTGCAATAAAATAGCAGATGTCTTTGGTAGCAGGCACCTGGACAAGATCAGCAATTTACCTGCTGCCCTATGTACTATATATATAACGTAAATTTTGTGCCAACCAACATTTAGTTGAGAGTTTCAGTCGTAATGGAAGAGTTATTGCTTCAATTGAACAACTGTAACGATTTAATAGCCAATGGTGGCACCGGAAATATTCCCTGGTTGAATCAATTCTGCGCTACATTTCTGAAGTTTGCCAGTGAGTTTAAGGTACATTTGCCGGAAGCAGCGCCGAGTTATGCTGTGGAAGGGGTCAGTAATGTACACGTGGAGACCATTTTTCTATGTCTCACACAAGTGGTCACCTGTGTGACCCAACTGGAGCGCATTATACATGTAGAGGAGAGTACCGCTGGACTGGGCACAAATCTGATAGCACGTCAACATTTTGTGGATCGTATCAACTGGTGTCTGCGCCGGCTATACCAATCTTTAACTCAGCTAACAGAGGACGATACTACAGTCGAGTTGGAGGATCAATCGTTTGTGGAATTAATGGACCTGGCTCTGGATCAATTGGATGGCTTTAAGGAGCAATCACACAATGGCACCTATAGTGTGTCCTATTCAATCAGCACCTTGGCAAATCATATAGTCAGGCATGCACTAGCCTTTGCCAATGTATCGTTAGAGGGCGACAAAAAGGCTCTTACGACTCTATGTGAAACGCTGTTGAGTGAATGCCGAAAATTCGGAGAGAATACGGAGGAACAAAGTCCAGGCGAACGCAAATTGGAGGCTTTGTCCCTAGAACGAACACTTTACGGCCTGGAGACGTTTCTAAACGAGGCTCTGCTACGCCTTATATTCGCCAGTCTGCTAGATGTCGAGGAAGTGTCCGCCAAAAAGCTGAAACTTGCCCTGAGAGAGTGCGATCCTCTGGCGGATGAGCTTATTAACGACTTCGATCTTAATATTGATCGTATTCTACAAATCGGAGTGATTGCCATAGCCTTTTCGCAGGATATTAAAACCAAAACCGTTGTGCGCAGCTGCCTAGCTTCTTTAGAATCCTTGGACTCCTGCATTGTCCCCGCGTTTCAACTGCAACAATCCGCCATAGCCGTGCAACATGCCGACATCCTGGAGCAACATTTTAATGAAGAGCTTTGGATTTTCCGCAATGTCATACACGAAATCATCGACAGTCGTGCCCTAATCAACAATTACTTGGATATGCTTGCGAAGTGTATTACGGAGGCAAAACCCGACAAGTTTTTACAGATCGTTCAGATGGGAAGTGTTTTGCATGAACATTTCCAGTTTGGTGTCAACTACAGCGAACTGTGTGAGGATGGAAAACTATTGCACAGGGATTTTGAACTAATATGGCGAGAATGTCAGGCTATATTGAAGCAAGATGAGACCGTGGAACCCAAGCGTATAGTAAAACGCTTAAAGATCTTATACTCTGTGTTGGCAAAATGGCGAGATGTTTTGGGTAAAACGGGACAATTACAATCCACGCAAACGGATCAATCTGCCACAAAGAGACAACTTTCATTTGTCAAATCCAAGAGAACGAATAGAGTTGTTGATGACGATAACGTGTTTTTAAATTCCTTGGGCAGTGAGAGTGATTTGATCAGTTTTCAATTAACCGAAATTCTAAGAATTAATTAAAAAAAGTAAAAACGGATAACCATAATAAAACATGTAAAAAATTTGATTTTAAAATTGATTTCGCTACCGTAATTTTTTCTCCCAGCCCTGCACTTATCGATAGTTCTCTCAATATGCACCCATCAGTTATCGATAGACCAGCAGTGCAGGGTTGCATTTAGCGCATTTTTTTCAGCATAGCTTCCTTCCTATTTGCCATTGCCAACTGTATTTGTAATTAATCAAACACAATTACAGGGTGCTAAAATAATTCATTGCCTCTAGAAAAAACTTAAATTTTCTTTATCGAACTGAATTTGCGATTATCAAATAGTGCGGAACTATTCTGTGACCATACATACACACACGTACCATCCCTATAAAAACATATACATACTTACATGGTACATCCCTAGGCAGAAGAAGCGCAGACTGTAAACATATTCCGGAAAAAAACCTTTCCCAATGGACAACTGCTTCTTTTGCGGTGCCGTCGAGCTGAACGGCTCGGCCAGCTATGAGAAACTGTCGGCCAAGGTGCCCTCATCACAGAAGACAGTTTCGCTGGTGCTCACACACCTGGCCAACTGCATCAGCGCCTCGCTCAACCTAAAGCCGGAAACGAAAGTGTGTCCCCGCTGCTTCTATGAACTGTCCGAGTATGACACCATAATGGTCAATCTAATGACCACTCAGAAAAAACTATCGAATCAATTAAAAGCAGCCTTAAAGTCGGAATATGAGGTGCCGGAATCTTCCGAGGAATTGCTGTTGGAGGAGGAAATCTCGCAGCATGATCTTGAAGGCGAAGGCGATGCCGAGGCGGAGGCATTGTTTATGGAAATAGTCAAGGGCGACGACGATGATGAAGATGATTCCGATGTGGATATTAAGCGGGAGTTCGACGATGAAGATGAAGAATTCCTTTGCGAGGTGGAAGTCACCGATTCCAACGAACAGGAGGTCAATGAGGAGGACCTAGATGAGATGGATGAGCAGCCACGTAAGCGCATTAAGCAGGAGTGCAGCACGTGCGGCAAGGTCTACAATACCAGATACCAACTGCAGAAGCACATTAGCGAATCGCACTCCAAGCAGCACAGTCATGTGTGCCCCATCTGTGGCATTATTCGGCGCGACGAGGAGTATCTGGAGCTGCACATGAATCTGCACGAGGGCAAGACGGAGAAGCAGTGTCGCTACTGCCCCAAAAGCTTCTCACGACCCGTCAATACGCTGCGTCACATGCGTATGCACTGGGACAAGAAGAAATATCAATGCGAGAAGTGCGGCCTGCGCTTCTCCCAGGACAATTTGCTCTACAACCACCGGCTGCGTCACGAGGCCGAGGAGAATCCGATTATCTGCAGCATTTGCAATGTGTCCTTCAAGTCGCGCAAGACATTTAATCATCACACGCTCATCCATAAGGAAAACCGGCCCCGACACTATTGCACAGTTTGCCCCAAATCCTTTACCGAACGCTACACCTTAAAGATGCACATGAAAACACATGAGGGTGATGTGGTCTATGGTGTACGCGAAGAGGCACCGGCTGATGAGCAGCAGGTGGTCGAGGAGCTGCATGTCGATGTGGATGAATCCGAACAAGCGGTTACGGTCATCATGTCGGACAATGATGATAATAGTGGCTTCTGTCTCATATGCAACACCAATTTTGATAACAAAAAGGAACTCGAACATCATTTGCAATTTGACCATGATGTTGTCTTGAAATAAATGTAGGTAATAAAGGAAAACAGAAATGAATTACTTGTACGGATAACTAGTTACGATACCCACTTGACCCATTATTAACTATGTATACATTATGTATTTTAATTATATTCTATATCAGTTTAAAATAAATGATTGTAGAATCCAAACAAAATTAGTCTGTGCATGGGGACGGGATGTTGTTTACACTAGAGATGAGCCCATAATTCGATGACCCACCGTCTTAACCATCTCCAATTGGAGATGAGTAGACTTGCGGACACTTTTGAGCGGGTGGACTTTAGAGATTCAAGTGCCGAATGCAATATCAGACTCAGACCTTTGTATATGCCTTGGAAATCGAAATAGTCCGCGATCTGTTAAATTAGTCATCCACAAAAACCGGCATAGTATGTTCAGTCACTACCTAAAGAATAGGCAGCAGCCGTTGATAAGCTAGTATCTGCTGGAAGTCGAGTCAGATTAGAGATTTTCGTAATTTTGTCAGTTTGAGCCATAGCCATGACCGTCTGGTGGCCCACTCAAATACTTGCTTGCCACTCCGCGGCCTTCCTAGATTCCTTAACTACATTTCACCTTAATAATTTGGCCCAAGTGCTTCCATAGCACCCCTCTCCTATGCGGTCAGGAGAGCGCGGTCTAAACTTAAGTTCTCTAACAGCTTAGTGTTATCACTAAAGTTTCCCGAAGCTCGAATCCATTTCGCATCATCGAATCAATTATTTAATCAAATAAAAAAACACATCCAACATCCTTGTATCGAAAACAACCAAACACTTAACGTTTTCACATTTTCTGTTATTTCCGACGACGTTACAAATAAAAATTCGACAATGCGAATTTGTTGGCTTATGCTTATTCATTCTCCTGAGAGCGCAGACGACCATTGGGATTGGTTAGGCGCACCGACAGCTGCTTGGCACGCTCAACAATCTCTTTGCGCTTCTTTGAGGAGACGCCATGGGCGATCTCACCGCAGTAGACGCGGTTCTGCATCAGCAGAACCTCCAATTCACGCACATTGTGCACCAGGAATTTCTTGAAGCCAGTGGGCAGCATGTGGCGGGTGCGCTTGTTGGAGCCATAACCGATGTTGGGCATCAGATACTGACCCTTGAAGCGACGACGTACTCTGTTGTCAATACCCTTGGGTTTGCGCCATTTGTGCTGCAAGAGAAGAACACGCCAAATTAGTTGTCGTTTATGTGTGCTTAAGTAAACCAAAAGAAACTCACCGACAACTTAGCATAACGATCCGACTGGTGACGGATGAAGTGCTTGGTGCGCTTCTTAATGATCTTGGGCCTATATGCTGGGCGGATAGTCATTTTGGAGCTGCAATTGGTTAAGATTTCAAAACATATCAGTAATTTCACATTGTTTAGTGGCTTCGTTTGTGTTGTTTCGAGTTTGAGGTTATGTCTTCCGCTGCTTCGACACGTGAAAATAGGCAGCGCCTAATTTCCATCTGATGCGATGTGGCCCTTCGCGCATGTGGTAAGATGACGACTTTCATTTTATTAAGTCCATTTCATTAAACATTTATCAATTAATTACTATTTACTTTCTTATATTGCTACTCACGTTGATGACAGCTCAGCGGAAAAGAAAAGGAAGATGGAGATGTAGGGATGGGCAATATTTTCAAAACAGTTACTTATCGCGAGTACTTGACGGCATTAATCGCTAAAAAGTAGCAGTTACAGTGGTCGCAGTCACCGTGGGCATTAAGAAAAGAAATAAAAACATAACAATATTCAAATAGTTGAAAAAGTTTTAAAAAGTCAAAGCTAAAAAGTTTATACCTTTAAGGCCCATTTTGAAATCGATGATTGATTTTGATAGGCGGGTTTTTATACTAAATAGATAACACATGAAATAATATTAAAATGTTTTTGTTGTTGCTGTAGACCCAAAAAAATATGATCTAATAGTAAACGAAAATTTGTTTATAAAATGAAGTCTAGAAGTTGTTGGGTTGGTTAGGCAATTATTACTTAAAAGAGAATCTGATAAAAAAACACGTATACCATTTTCACTAGAAAATCACCGTGTAAACTGCATTTATCTCGTATCGGGCAGTGTAAAATGGTCCAGCTGTCAAGTCATTAAGTCAGGGAACATGGTTTTTTTTCTTCTAAATTTTGTATGCCACACTACACTGAATACATATTTTTTGTTTAGCTTACTAGTTTGTTTATTAATTAATTAAACAGAAATTAAAATGCATTAGTGCAATCATGCAATGCGCCGAAATCAGCTGTACAATACGCTATCGTTATCGAACTATCGCTTATCGCTTCGCCGTAATACCGTGGTTCTTTTATTATATAATTAACAAATTTCAATGTGAATGCACAACCAAAACAAACGAAGCACAAATCCGAGTCTGTGCGTGCTACCCAACAACCCACAAAACGATGGTAACAAGATAGCACCAGCAACTGAAGCAACATGAGAGACGATGACGGCCCGGATCTTGACGCAGCTTCAGCGACTGCAGCAACTAACTTATCCAATTCTGGCAGGCATGGAAGCATCTTCACCGAACGCTTCTTTGGCTCTTTCCAGTGGGAGGAGTTTGCCTGCGGCTGTGGTTCTGCATTTGTCAATATCTGCGTAACATATCCCATCTACAAAATCATTTTTCGCCAAATGCTCCATGGCGTTCCCATCAATTCTGCTTTTGGCCAGCTGCGCCATGAAGGATTGGGATTTCTTTATCGCGGCATGCTGCCACCGCTGCTACAAAAAACCATTTCGTTGTCCATTATGTTTGGCGTCTTCGATGGCACCCGCAGATATTTGGTAGAGGATTATCGATTGAATGACTATGGAGCCAAAGTATTTGCTGGTGTTGTGGCCGGCAGCGTGGAATCGTTACTACTGCCCTTTGAACGTGTACAGACTGTGCTGGCGGACTCGAAATTTCATCGATTTTTTTCAAATACAACGAGTGCGTTTAGGTGAGCCAGGAACCAAGAAGAGCAGCAGCTGGCGAACATTTAATTAATCAAATATCTTTCCTCGCAGATATATAGTAACCAATTATGGAGTTCGTGAGCTATACAGAGGCATTGAGCCGGTATTCTGGCGCAACGGCATGTCCAATGCATTGTTCTTTATGTTTAGGGAAGAGGCCAGTATTCGTTTACCAAAGAGGGTAAGTTGTAAAGGCATATCGAAATTAAAGATTTCAGTACGTGGAGACTTTTATCTTAAAGCCTAAGTTCTTCTTTAGAGCTACTACAGGTTAAAAATACAGTTTTACCCGCCTTCCATTATCCGACCGAAGGGTTGAGTTTTTTCAACATTGCGAATCATACACAGGCCTACAAAAACAGCGCTCTGTTGGCTTTTGCCACGCTTCAAATCATGATTAACAACACTACTGTCAACTATGAAGCATACAGACAAAAAAAGTACTGGTAAAGCCGACTTAAATGGTTCTTAAATGACTCGGAGCCAAAGGCAGTAAACAGTTTTAAATACCCCAAAAAAACTGACTAACAGCAATGAAAAATTTGATTTGTAAAACTGCTCAGCCTGCCGAGCACCAAATTTCGCATTTTTGAAGCTTTGAAGAGATGTGCTATGCGTCGCAGCTGTTTATTAAACTTCCAACTTTCAAATACTACTCCTAATTTCTCCATTCACCTTGAAAACTGCCCTGCCATCACTACACACATACTGCCTCCTAGCTCTCTTCAAATACATCCGTAAGATCTTTGATGTGTTCAGCGAAAGACACCTCAGTTTAGTAGCAGACATAAAAGAGAAACTTTCTTTACTCGACGTCTTTAAGTGTTTCCAGAAACATCTACAAAAAACTGGACTCTGAACTACTTCGGAATCAAACGATATCCACTATAAGCCGCGCTCGATATGAAATGCTCAATCTGAACTACAGGCCGCATATGAACTCCATCAATAGTGACTGAACATTCTGCAACTTTCTTTTAACTGAGAATGTTGCGCATGTGATCGGGGTTTGTCCAATCTTGCGCAATCTGCGAAGTTTGTACCTCAATAAGCCTTGCTTATCGGAAATCAGTAAGCAAGTTAAATGAATAGACAAAACTGGAAGATACTGCCTTTGTTATTACAACATGCGAGCTATGTGCCACTGTCTCAATTCCCTGTTCCACTTCCTTGCTTAAAGTTTCTTATTTGTATTTTTGTTATTTTTACATTTCGAAAATGTTTTTTATTAACAATTGGTTTTGGGAGAAAACACGACTTTGATCTCGGTTTCGACTAAACTAATTTCGTTTAAACTCCAAAGTCACATTGGCATCCTGGCTCAGAGTGCTTGACGTAATCATGAAGTACAGGGATCATAATAAGGGATCGCATTCAGCACCAAAGTACCGAACACAACAAGTACCGTACTTAGACAAGTACGATAAATGTTTTGTAAAGTCTTGGTACAGGTACAAAAACACAAGTACAGTAAATACATCGTAAAGTACCGACCAAAAAAAAAAATAACAAGTACGGTACCGAATTTTTTAAACGATGTTTCTCGCGAAGTGTACAACAATGTTAGTTACGGATTCACCGGCAGAAGAGGTATTTCAATCCTATTTACCTAGACTGACGGCTTATTAAATTGCGAAAATAAACCAAGGAGAATATAAAATAATAATAATTATAAAGTTTACTGCTAATCAAGTAGAGAATCATGACAGGATCAATACATAAGCGAAATTCACACAAAGTAAATATCCATGGTACCAAATCTGCCAAATACTAAAGAAACTGATTTTCAAGACCACAATAAACCATAGACATACCCAGACATGTGGCAATACTAAGCAGCGATAAATACCATGAATGATCAATGAAAAATAACATAGACAGAGCCTAACGAATGTATCAAAAGCAAGAAGCTGTCCAAAAGTTTGCAACGCATAAAAATATTAATTTCCGACCCCATAAACAATATATATATTCTTGATCAGGGCGACGAGCTAAGTCGATTAAGCTTTGTCCGTCGGTCTGTCTGTCTTTTTCTACGTAAACTAGTCTCAGTTTGAAGATATCGAACTGAAAATTTGCACATAGTCGTCTTTTTGCTGCATGCTACTAATATGTCGGAACCGACCGGATCGGAAGGGGCAATATCTGAGGCTAAACAGCCGGTGGGTTGAGACTTCCCATTCCCAGAGCTGTCATGTTGAAATAACTACCTTGCAGTGCGTTTGCTCGTATTCTGGCTTTTTTTGATCAATCGCATTAATAGAGTTCGGTAGAGTAGTGCACCACGCACAATAAGTCTCAAAAAATAGATACACGACCTTACCACCGTGAATATTCGGCTGTGGCATCTATCTGGGCATATGGCCCGCCCATTTTTCATCATCTGTCCCAATCCGATGCAAAAATCCTTACTTTTTTTGCCGTTTGTTAAGCTGTCTAGCAAATTGTGTTTTCTTGTCACAGAAGCCCACAAAAATTATGTTGATTACACTTCAGTGAAACGACACATACTGAAAAAGAAAACCTAATTTTGAGACTTCAAAATAAAATTGGTTTCAAACCATACCTGTTAAATAATGATTATTAATTGTAGTCATTATTAATTAGATTATTTTTGTTTAAAAGTTGAATTAATGATTAAATTGCGATTATTTTCGGTTTCACACAATTATTTAATGATTACGATTACAAATAATCAAAAATAATGGAAAAATAGCATAAATTATTAAAAATAATTGAAAATAATGGAAAATAATCGTTTTAATATTTTCCATTATTTTCCATTATTTTCCATTAATTATTTCCATTATTTTGACTATTTGAGACTATTTTGAGAGAAACAAATTATTTTCAATATTAAAAATTTATGGTAATTTTCCATTATTTTTGATTATTTGTAATCGTAATCATTAAATAATCATACATTTTTCACCAGCCAACTAAATAATCACTACGACTATTTTCCAAAAATAATTTAATTGATTAGTAATTCTAATAGCAACTTAACAGGTATGTTCCAAACTTGTCCGATTCGATTTAAAACTAGTAACGCCGCACTAAAGAATTATTTTAAATCTTTTTGGTGCAGGTAAGAAAAAGAATAAAGGATCATAAAATAACTAAAACTTAAATAGCCGCAAATCCATAAGTGTGTCTTCTTTCTGTTTGTTTTTTAAATATTTTTTTTTGCATTGAATATGAAATTCGAATATGATGTGATAATATAAAATCGGATTCATTGGATTCTTTTTTGACTACCACTGATAATATTGTTAATTGATGTAGTAAAATTTCCAATTTCTTCCCAAAACTAATTGACATTTTCATTTCCACCATTTTTCCCCAGAAATCTGTGTCCACCAGAACTGCACAAGAATTTATGGCCGGTGCCGTGATTGGAGCCAGCATTAGTACATTATTTTATCCACTCAATGTGATCAAAGTGTCGCTACAGAGCGATATGGGTCATCGATCGGAGGGCAGTTGGCAGGCCTGCAAGAGAATTTATCGTGAACGGGACAGTCGCATAGGTAATTTCTATCGCGGCTGTGCCTTTAATACAGGGCGTTCGTTCATCAGTTGGGGCATCATGAATACCGCCTACGAGAACCTGAAAAAACTGATGCATCAACAGCCTCAGAGACCGAAGCCGGCGGCGCTATCCACTGGCAAATGAATGACCATGTCGGTCAATAATTGTATTAAGAAAAAAAAAATCCTAACTAAGCTGAATGTACACACAAAATATGTTTCCTTCTGCCTCTAACTAGCAAAATTCTGTATTCTTTAAGTCTCGCCTAAGTTGTTTTCTGTTGAGAATGCTGAGAGTCTAAGACAGTACAAGGTATGTACAGAGATGTAGGGAAAACCAAGCCAATGCCAAGTACAACACAATAATGTGAGCATTTATATGAAAAACCCAACCTACAAAAGTTTAGTTAATTATCAACAAAAAAAAACATTGTACATACTTACTAAACTATATTTAGATCATAGTACAATATAATTTAATTAAATTGTGTTGTTTATATACATATGTATCTATGTATGTACGCGTACTAGTGACTTTTTGTGATTCAATTGAAATTAAAAATCGAAAACTAAAACATACAACTACAATTTATTCATAGTTCAGCATTGAAGCCTTATAGCTAATGTACATACTAGTGTTAAGGTGAGTACTACTTTAATTGCTCTTTTGGTTTAGTTGTTCCGTTTAAAACGGACTTTTTCCACTAACCCCACACTAGTCCAAACATATCACATACAAATCGATTCTTTTAAAACTAGTTCCTTAAGACCTAACGCTTCTTTAGCGAGCTGCGATATCGTTGATAAAAGTCCTCCATGGCTCTGTACTCGGGCTCCAGTATATCAGGAATTTCCTTATCCAATGAGGCGAAGTAAATCATTTCCACCGAGCAACTGCCATGCAATAGCTGCTCATAGCAACGCAGCTGCTGAAAGAAACCCGAATTGGGCCTCACTTGTGGTCTTATGGCTTGTACATGCTTGTAGGCTTCGCGCAGACTCATGCCTCCATGCTTCATCAAATAAGCCAGACAGAGTGAGGCCGAGCGACTGACCCCAGCCACACAGTGCACCAAAGAGCAACCGCCATTCAGACGCACCTCTTCAATTAAATCGGCCACCTCATCGAAATGTTTGGACAGATCCACCTCGGAGCGATCCTGAGCATTGATGCGCAAATATAGAGGATTGGTAAGACTGGAGAGTGGAGTATCAGGTAGCTCTGGTGCCACATTTATGATGCAGCTCACTCCCAATTTGTCCATATAGGACGGCACTACAGCAGCTGCGCCGCAAAGGTATAAATGGGGTGTCAGGCGCGAAATGCCCGGATAAGGCGTGTGATGATCCTTCGTCTTCGCCATACTGCAAATAGAAAAGGTAAATAAACCGATAAAATAACAAGCAAAAATACAACAAATACGTAAAATTTTATGAATGATCCATCGCCTACGTTGTTTTTCCAACCCGAGCGTATTTATCTTGGACAACGTCATTGTTTTTTGGCTTAGGAACCAGCTACGTGGGCATCTTGTACAAGACATTAAACATATGTTTGCGCCCAGCTACATACAATATATCGTTTATAATTAGTTTCTTCAGTGAGTATAAAATAGACAAAAGACGCGAAAATAGAATTGATTAATAACAAAAATTTCTTCAAGAGGTAAACAAAAAGATAAAAGAATATTACGCATTGGATGTGCTCGAGAATTGAACAAACAAATAAATTAAATTTGAATTATTTGTTTCCAAAACCATCAACAGGTACTTGAAGAATTCCACATTCTCTGTGTACCTCTGAAACTGTGTATAATTATAAACGCGCTTAATGTATCGTTTCTAATAACATAGGCATGTTACCTTTTTCGATTCGTTTCCTGTAATTGTTTGATGCTCCCATTGACAACACCAAATTGTGTTATTCTGCTTCATCATTAAAATGTTTTGATAGCGAAACGTTTAAGCCAGGTGTTCCATTATGCTTATGTCTAATGGACTCTGTTCCACATTGAAAAGACAGTAAGCCAAGCTCTGCTCATTGACGGATATTATACACTCAGAAAAAAATTTGTTGATAAGTATGAATAAAAATTGTTTGAATTAAGTGTGAGCGGTGTCGAAGGGGTATAAAAGTTTAATAATTTTTTTGTTAATATATTTTTAAACTTTTGGTTTTTGTGTTATATAGACAACTCCTTTAGAATTTATAATGGAAAGGTACACAACTGAACAAAGAACCAGAGCAACAGAATGTTATTACTTAAATCAGCGGTCAATTATTTTAACGTAAAGAGCATATCGTCGACATTTTGTCGTCAGAATTTCGCCTTCTGAATCAATGATTCGTCGCAGAACTGTAGGTTTTAGGGTTCTGAAAATCCAGGAGCCATTCATCAACGCCATTTGCACCCCATTAGGTGTACAGTATGGTGGGGCATTAAATCTGAAAATATCATTGGGCCTTACTTCTTTGAAAATGAAGATGGAAGCGCTGTAACCGTATACGGAGAGCGGTATCGGTATATGATAGATAATTTTTCACGCGCGCCTCTTGCAAATAGACCTGAGATGTGGTTTTAGCAGGATGGAGCCACTGCCCGAGACACAATGGCACTTTTAAGTAAAATTTTTGGAGAGCGAATGCTACCATTTTCTTTGGGGTTATTTAAAGGAGCGAGTATGTGTGAACAATCCCGAGACAATCCTTGAACTCAATGCCAACATGTTTGCCGAAATTCGAGCGCTACAGCCACAAATTTTGAAAGATGTAATGGAAAGTGCTGAAAAACGAGGCCATTTAATTGACATTATTTTCCATACTTAATGTATAAACATTTCCATACTCTATTTTTTATAGTTTAATATACAAAATTTGAAAAATAAATATTTGAAAAAGTTTTTAAGCTTTTGAACCCCTTTGTTACTTTTGAGTCACCCTGTATAAGTACGAAAATCCTTGACTCAAGTACAAAATCCATATTTCAAGTACTGTTTTTTAGTCCCGAAATACTCAATTTTGGACTAATTCGGGATGTATTTAGTACATTTCCAACAATTTTAAAGTATTTTTGATCATACATTTAGATTTTAATGGTCTTTGGTCAAAAACCGAGTAACTCTCAAAAGAAGTACAACAAATTCTATCTTAAAGTCCAATAAATTATAATCATACCTGGTCCCATTTCCGAGTGGAAATAATAAGTAAAACGAGTAAAAATTAAAAAACAATTCTGAATCATTTCATTTTAGTGTTCCTGTTTACAAGTGCAATAGAAGTCGATTTTTCGAATGAATTGTACGCTCGATATATCCTTGGATACTTTAAAATCTCTCTAATATTCGTCGTTTAAAAAAAAAACACTTGCAAGGTGAAAAGAATAACCGTTGCCAAGAAAATTGTCTTTAACATTTCACCGAGTCACTTGATCGTTTTTCGAAAACGGTACCAATTTTGATGCCGCATGATATAATTGAATTCGAGTTCTGGAACAGGCCTGGCCCAATGGCATTCTAGAAAGAAAATAAGAGTACTCCAAACAAGTACAAAATGATCTTGGTTTGAGCCCACTAAATTCTAAAGCTATTTCCTATTTGTCCTAAAACGAAATCTTTGTATTGATCCGAAGATGGTTGGAACTGTTCAGGGGCCATTCTCTATCCAAAGTATAAATAGAATTACTGAAGAAATTTACCATCACTCCATAGCAAAAGTGATAGAACCGGTTGGGAATTTAAAAAACAGACTCGCCTAAAAATAGTTTTCATTGTTCCTTGCACACTTTTTTGAAACTAACATTATAAGTCTATTTTGTACCAAATCTAACAAATACTTGAACTAAGAACACGCATCTCTTGCATTTTTCATCTTACTGTAAGTACAAGATGTTTTTGATTCAAGTTAGTTTGTTTCCATTTTAAAAGCACTTACAGACTTTTTCGGGTTTAGAATTTTAAATGAAATTTTATGTACAAAACGGTATAAATTCTATCCCTTGCGGTCACGCCGGCAGCCGTTTTCTTCTGAGTGTACTGATGTATCTGTTGTTGCTGCCGGAACCTAGATGGACACTTTCCTAACCAATGATTATGTGAATTGGTGGATAAAACGAATGCACAAACCTTCAAAGCAAACAACTGGCAACTGGTAACGACAAACTGACAGAAGCCTTTGTGAATGTGTGTGCACTCAAATCGTCACTTCTATAAAAGTATTTCACTCCAAAGGCTTGCAAGCTGAAAACTATGACACATTCTTTCCTAGTTCCCCCACCTCCGGTCTTCCACTCAACTACCAGGCCTCTTTTCTCTTCTTGTTGACAGCTCACATCAAATGAATAGTGCTTAATTTTCCTTGACACCTTCCTGTGTCTATCAACACCCCCAAATACCCCCCACCCAACCGCTAAAACAGCTTTCAGCCAACACCAAGGAATGTAAATGTAAAATCAAACATATTTATTTATAAATATCCAATATGTTTTGGTTTTTGTGTGTTTTCTTGTTGCATATTTACGTTGCCTTTTCGTCGTCATTAAATAATAATCACGAATTCCGCTGGCAACTGGCCAAAATTAATCATCGAGCACTTTCACTAGACCAGGACAAGCAAGCATCGTCGTATACCTATGTATATACCTATCTCCAATTTGAAAAAAATACACAAAATTAAAATATTTCGCACACAATGATTTTGGTGTTTATTTGTTCGTTTTTAATATTCCAACAATTTGTTTTTCATTTATTTTTAGCAACTCATAATTTATAGATAAATTTCAATTTGCTTCAAAAAGTGGGATTGGATTTGCTTAACAACATGATAATAAATAAGGGAAATGGGTTAATGGTTCGTATGCCTAAGCGACTTTTGTCTTGGCTGTTGAATCATTTATCTCAAGGTTAAAAAAAAAACAATTCATTTATTCCTGTTGCCAAACGAAATTTTTGACAGATTTCAGTCTTCTTGATGATAAATAACTTATTTTTTTTCAATTTGCAATTATTCTGTCCTTGAATTCAATTGTCAGAGTCAGGGCCTTCCGATAATGAATGCCAAAAACAAAAAAACAAAATAAGCAAAATAAATTTATACAATTTATAGAATCGCATTATTTGATTTCCTAGTTGAAATACTTGAAAATAGGACAAAAGCCAAATGTACAGCAAAATGTAGACTGATTTGTAAAGGAATTCGCCATAGAATTTGGTTCAGAACTGTTGAATAAAAGTGCATTAGGTGCATGTCGTAAATATGGCCATATGTTCTTATTTCAGTCAGTGGGTCTACATACTTTTTGTTTGGCGAATCCACAGATGATACAGTGCTGGCTAAAAAGAAGGCGAATGGCTTCGACTTTGCGAATAAAAAACTTTAAGAAATTCAAGTTTTGCAAGTGGTCAAAAAAAAAACGTTTCTAAACAATTAAGGCATCATCTGCAGCAGATATGATAACCAGGGTATACATATTATTATACGCTGCACCATACGCTGCACAAAAGTATGTAACAGCCAGACGAAACCATTTCCGACCCCAAAAAGCAGTGATGGGCAGCAAATCTGAATTTACCCCAGACAGTTTAATAGATAGAAGGTTCGTAACTTCTGGACGTGCTTAGTAAACAATATTATTTGTCGATCGGCCAAAGGATTGGTAAAGATTAAGTAAAACTATGAGCAAAAGAATGTTCGTTGCTGCAGCGCAGTGACAGCGCTGCTTTCAGCTGCTACTGCAACATACTCTTTTGTTGGTACAAAGTATAATACGGTTGTTTCACGTAAAGTGAGGACTTAAGATAATTATCAAGTTAAGATGGAGCGATGAAATCTTTTCGGAGTAAAGATATTAGCATTGTGAGCTGATCGTCATGTTAAAAACATTAAAAATATTATAAAATAATTTAGGAACACTTATTACTTCGTACCAATTAGACAATTTGGAAAAAAATTCATACCCATCACAGTTTTGTATGGAGATGGCTTTTTCCTTCTAAGCATATTTAGTAGTCGGCATTATTTATCGATCGTCCAAAAGATTGCTGAAGATCGGATTAACGTTAGTCGACATTAAAGGAAAACCAACAGTTATGCTGGGCAGCACCAGCTGCAACTGAAATGGGCAGCACTCCACGCATCTTAACATCTTTGATAGGAACGGAGTATATTTATATTTTAGCTGGAATTTAACGAGTCTCTTAATTGTCTTCAAGAAAAAACTTTTTAAATTTAAATTTTTAATTTAATTTAAATATGGAATTTATTTGATTAATAGGAGGGATTATTTAAAACTTATGGAAAATTATTTAAGTTTGAATATCAAAAGTATATGTTCCATAAACTTATGTTAAAGTCATCTATAAACTGATTAGAATTTTTCTGAAAATTTTGCCCAAAGTAAGCCTTGTCTATAAACTGATAACAATTTTTCTGAAAATTTTGCCCAAAGTAAACCTTGTCTTTAAAAGGTTCAAACCTGTTAAATTTCCATTCAAAATTATTAACCTGATACTATTATGTTCTTAAAACAAGAAAAATTGATACATTAATCAGTTTGGCGATGATTCCCATCGGTTCGGATTACATTAAGGGTTAATGTGCAGTATCGATCACTGTTTCAGTTTGGTTCAAAGGTTCAGACTTTGGAGTTCTAATATGTCTATTTCTATAAATCGACTAAATAATTCTTTTTCAGTTGCATCACCGTAGATGAACCATATTTAAACCGAATATCTTGGAAAAAAAAATCTTTTTTCCAAAACGAATTTCCATGAAAGAATTTAGGTCATTAAGTAATTTATAGAATAATCCAAAGCTACAATGATTTTACAAATCAAGATGGATTTGGTGAATTTGCACTGCTCATTGCACAAGCATGCAATTTCGCAAAATCCAGTGGAATTTTCATAAACCGAAACCTGAGAAAACGGTAATTAGTTTTTCTGCATTTAATTTATTTTCAAAACCTAACAACATGCATATCCAATAGACTATCTTGTCTCATTTATCAAACAGTGTTCACACATGATACAACAAGAAAGAAAGTCGGTCAAGCCCGACTATAACATACTCTGTACCAAGAAAATTTGTCTTTTGATCATAACTCGAAAACCATTCATCCGATCTTCTTCATTTCTTTGGCGGATCGATAATTTATCTTAATAATTAAATATGTCCAGAAGGAACAAGCCATCTATCTTCAAAACTGTGGGAGATATGACGATTTTTCTAAATTGCGGGGGCGGGAGGGGGCGTGGCCAAAATTGAAAATAAACTTGATCTGCCTGCAGACATAAGAAGCATATGTCCCATACATGTCAAACCTCTATCTCTTACCATCTCTGAGATCTGTGCGTTCATACGGACAGACAGACAGACGGACAGACGGACGGACGGACAGACGGACAGACGGACATGGCTATATCGACTCGGCTGTTGATGCTGATCAAGAATATATATACTTTATGGGGTCGGAGATGCTTCCTTCTGGATGTTACATACTTTTGCACAAACTTATATTACTCTATGTACCTTCGGTTCAGAGTATAAAAACTACAGGGTAGCGCATAGCGCAGCTTTGATATTCTCATACGGCCTTGGTTCGATGATTCAACGGTGCAATTCGGTATACCGCTGGTGTAGCAAAGTCTGTAAAAAATGTACAAAAACGACTGAATAGCCCTGTTTATTGTGATCAGTGATCAGGGGCTCCATACTTTCTTGCGCATGTGTAAACGCACTTTTGGTTTGGCTACCTTGTAGTTATTGTATGATGGTGTTCACCCAGTTTAGCTTTTTGTGATTCCAATTTCAAAGCTTAAATTATTTCAAAGGGCAATGGGTTGGTTCACAGTTCGGTTAAGAAGCTCGACTTCTGTTTTATGAAAGAGTGTTTTTTATGAACAGGGTTAAACATTCCATTATAAATTAAAGTTCCTAAAAGAAAATGGAAAATCCTAAAAGAAAAGCTAGTTTTTGGAACAAAATAAATAATATATAAGAATCCTTAGGCAATTGCTCCAGACACTTTCTTAGTTATAAGAGAGGGAAATAAAATTTAATCACGTCAAGTCTTCACGGCGCTGCGAAATTTGGCCCCAATGATATAAGATCTAAAAAAATTTTAACATGGCCCCAAAAAATTATACGATGACAACAAAGATCTTTAATCAAATTTGGGGTGTTATTTTCTTTTTTGGAGCTTTGGTTTCTAAAGAAAATTTCATTTCATCTTCCAAAGAAATTTCATAATGAAATAAAAACCCAAAAAAATAAATAAAATAAGATCACACAACCCTTTTTTGGGACCTTATTTTATTTTTAATAGGACTCTCCCACTTTTAATATGATACAAAAATATCACTCGATTTTTTTAAACAAATTTTCATTATATTAACTGGAAAATTTTTTATCAATCATAGCGCCGCAGTCAGAAATACGATACGAAAAAATCCAGACCTTAAAATCCAAAATAATTCAAAAATAATAATAAAAACTTGTTTATGCTTTCCTGCAAATGGTGCCAAAAAGGCTTTTCATGCGATTCGGAACTTAAAACGTGTTTTTCGTGTGAATGTTGCCCAAAAATGGTGCCTTGCCTGTCAATGGTGCCTATAAATGGTACCTTGCCTGCAAATGGTGCCAAAAAGGGACTTTTTCAAGAATCGGAACTTAAAACGTCGCTGAGATCTGTGAGTTTAAACGGGCAAACGAAAGGACATGGCTATGTCAGTTTGATGATCCAGAAAATATCTACCGAGATGATTTTTTCTGGATGTTGCAGCAACAACATTTGATCTTGTTAACTATAATATTTGAAATCATCGTTTTGAATATTTTAAAAGAATTTAATTCCTAATACCGATATCTGATATCGGGATACGCGGGAAAGTTTATGAATGAAAATATATGATATTTAATGTTCTGTAAATTTACATATTCAAGTTGAGGCTAAAAGACACATTTTACAAAAATCTGTTTATTCAAATCTTTTTTAGGATAAAACTCTTTTTAAAGCTAAAGACCATTAGGATTCTTCTAAGTGCTCAGTGACAATATCTAAAAATAACATAAATTATTGCCTTCCCGTTCTCAGGATTTGAAATTCTAATCAGTACCGCCCAAACTGGCAGTTTTTTCGGGTTCCCCGACATTCCCACTCTACTCTAAATACACCTTTACATATACCCATATTTTTGCCATTACCTGCTCCATGATGTCACACATACATATGTACAAAAGCACACCCACTTATTAGACCCCATTTAAGGTGAGCTTTGGGGTTAGCGTGACATAAGCGCCACAATGACCTTGACTTTTACGTTTGGTTTTAAGAATGTAAATCAAACACTCTCGCGCACGGGGTTAGTTAAGGTTAAGCGAATTGCATTCTGCTGGTGACTCACTTCTCATCCATATCATAGAGCACATTCTTCAGCACATTGCCCCTGAGTTTAATGTGCCCGGCCGATTCGGTGGGATCGGCTATTAGCTGCTGCATGTTTATGTTTATGTACGTTGCCCGATAATTTACGCCACTTATTACCCTATTTTACGCGCCGCAATATAAAAATTCCACAAATTCCAGAGCAAAAATGAAAACTATTTAAATTTTTCTTTTCTTCTGTTGGTTGTAAACAAGTTGAATTTCCTTTTGTTTTGAGGGGGAGGCTAATTGTGTGTGCCAACGAGCGAAAGACGACTGAACTGAGTCGAATGAATTTGTATTCGAAATACTTTCCGTGGATGTGGTGAGTTGGGCTTTGAGGTGCGTAAAGGTGTGAACTTGTGTGGGTGAGGTGAAATGCCGTTGGTTTTTGGCAACGTACGGGAGAGGTTGGCTACCTGAAAAGAAGACATCAAATGGAAGGCTATAGCCACAAATGTTGGCTACTAAAAAACATTTAATTTACCTGAATAATTTTTGCTTTGCTTTTGCTTGAATTTGGTTAATGCATGTGAAATTGCCTAAATTAATTGCCCTCGTAAAAACACCTTTAAATTCGGTCAATGTAACGCACAAATCCACAACGAACCACATACTCTACCTCTACTTCATTTTGCAGCACACAAGTGTTAAATTGTAGGTCCACACTTAAAATTTGTATATAAAACAATGGTAAAATGGTAATGTCACGGGGAAGACCAAACCCCATCATAACTTTGACTTTCACGCTACCGAACTACATTGTGTAGTATAGAATAGTCAGTTTTAAAAAACCGGTGATAATAGATTTTTGTTTTATGCGAATAACTCATTATAAAGTCTTTGAATCGATTTTGAAAGTTAATTTTTTATACAGGGTTTGATGGTATACATTCGAAAACTATTCTTCCATAAATAGTACAAAATATAGCGTTAATTTTTAACATTGCCATTACAAATTTAACAATTATCATAGGATTCTTGCTACTATACAAAGTGAATAACAAGTACTTCTACAACTAGTCCGATTTAGAATTTGTACACGCTCATATTAAGATGGTTCAGATCGGCCAATTTTAGGATTTCGATTTTTAGATTTTATATTTTTAGATTTAAAAAAGCAAAATGTTGTTGCTGCCGGGGATCAGCCGTATCAAGTCGCTCATTACGCAGATTCACAGACATTGCCGTTTTCCTTGCTTCCATAATAGCCACAGAAGGGTATCTGCTTAGGGTTGTTCGATAAGCAATTTATTGGAATATAGCCGTCAACGATGGATATCAATGGATAACGATAGCCCGGATCATGAAGTTGGAACTCTCGAAATATTATCTTTGAAAAAAATTTGTAATAAACTGCCCAGATCGCGTCTTGCAGCTGTGAATTCTCATTGGAGCTGGTTGCAGAACATCAGCAGGTGAAGGCAAGTCACTGGATGGCAGTTCTATTTAACACGGAACGATTTACAAAATATTAAACAACAGCCGGCCGGCGGAGCCCCAACCAATACATACAACCTGTGAGTAAGCGAGTTCGTTGTTGTAGCTGAAAAGCTCAATCTCAAGAAAGCCAAAGCTCGGACTCAAAAGCTCGTCGCAAGCACAATATATTTTTAAAAAGCTCAGAATACTTTAAAGCATACTTCTAGGCTGCGGTAGAAATAAACAAATAAGAAAATATGCAAAGGTCGCCAAATGTATACTCTACCCCTACAATTCCCAAACCATCATCTAGTCAGCTAACTCAAGCAGAGAAGAGGAAATGCTCAGATTTGTCGCCAGAAAATGTACTAGGCAATATAATGACTGCCATACAGCAAATGGGGGATAAATTTGATCGACAGATAAGCAGTCTCGCACATACAGTCGCATCAAAAGATGATATTGGTGAACTAAAATTACAAATTGGAGGCGTTACGCAGAAAATTGAATCTTTGGAAAGGGAAAATCGGGAGCTCAGAGATGAAATCATCCAAATGAAGGCTGATAGGCTCCAGGATAAAAAAGAGTTAAGACGACTTGTAGAGCAATCCAAAGCCAAGCGCCTACTAGTCAAGGGTCTGCAAAAGGAGAAGGTGTCTAAGGGCAATCTTGAGACTCTATTTAGCACAAAAATGCACGTTGGTACTGCTAGGGTTAAGAATACGCACGTCATTTACGAAAGGAATAATAAAGTAAATTTATGTGTGGAATTGGAAACTGAGGAAATGGCCATGGAGCTGCTCAAAAACACAAAGAAGCTTTCGGGAACATCGATTTACATAGAGAAGGATCTCTGCATAGAAAAACAGGACGATAAAGCTGTCCTATTGCAGTTAAAGAGACAACTCACAAATATAAACAGCACATATAAAATGTTTGTGAAAAGCGACGCCATTAATATAAATGGAAAATGGATGCATTTTGACAGCAGCAAAATTTAATAAGTAAAGGCCAACCCGCAGCAGCAGATCTCTTTGAGCTATATGGAATACGTTTGGGAACTGGCAACTTTACATACAACGAACTTTTGTCCCAAGCTAAGATGCCAAAAAACGGAAAAGCCTAAAGGAAACATCCGCAGAGCAACGATCACTAAAAACTCAAACTGTTATTAAGTCTAGCATTAAAATCTTATCGTATAATATAGCAGGTCTAGGTAATAAGCTGATACAATCCCACTTTTTCTCCTACATAAAATCCCATGATTTATTTTTCTTGTTTGAAACTTTTACTGAACATTCACTTGAGACATATGAGCCATATTTTGAGACGCACTTACTGCACTACGAACCAGCGACCAGAACATCAAGTAGAGGAAGGGCCAGCGGTGGAGCGTTGTACGGAATTCGCAAGGATCTTAACGCAGATTTAAAATGCAGATTCACCCAAGCAGCAAGTTTAGCAACAGTTGAAGTTACCTGTAACGGGAAGCTACTGTGCATAATTCCCACCTACCTCAATTGCAATCACTGGCAGTCGGACTATGAAAAATTGTTTGATAGCATACAAGAATCGGATCTGCCAGATATCATGATGATTGGCGACTTTAATGCGCGCATTGCAAAAGAGCAAGTGATAACTGAGGATTCATGTAATAGATATGCCAACGTCGTTAGAGAGGCTAAGGATATGATCATTGACTGGAAAGGCAAGAAATTAATAGAGCTGAGCGAGACTTTTAACATGACAGTCTTAAATGGTAGAACAAGCAGCGACCGTGAAGGAAATTTCACATTCATCAGATCCCAAGCTACCTCAACAATTGACTACTGTCTGATCACAGGCGCATGGCATCAATATGTTACTGATTTGAAAGTAGAAAGCGAGATTTACTCAGATCACATGCCAATAAGCGTAGATGTTGAGATTTGGAACCCCAGGCAAATGCAGGATGAGAAAAACGAGCTTCTGCCAAAGTTAAGATGGTCAGATAACGGTGCCCGTAGATACGCGGCAAATTTGGACCGTATTATAAGCCAAGCTGCAGAGCCCGGCACAATACTCTCAACTGAAATCCTTACAGAGTCCATTGTCAAGGCAGCTAAGTTTATGCAGAAGCCGACCAGGCCAAATATCACAAAGCTACAGCCATGGTACAACAAAGAATGTGGGGAAGCCAGGACGAAATCGATGAGTTTGCTTCGCGCGGTCAACAAAAATGCAACTTATGAAGCGAAAATGCAGTACCAAGAAGCAAATGCCCAATACAAATCAATTTGCAAGCGCACGCAGACGGAATATTACCGGCAGCTGGAGGCTGCTTTGAACAACGTGCGAGATAGCAAGGCTCTCTGGGCTCTTATAAGGGAGGTAAACGGATCTGGCATAAGCAAAGCTATAAAGGTGAGCGCACACAGCCTGGCATCGCATTTTCAAAGCCTACTCTATGAAGAAATGCCCATCTCTCAACACCTTTTTGCATTCCCTTTTGTGACTACGACAGTATTAGATCGACCGATTCAGGATGCTGAAGTATCAGAAGCCCTCGCACGTTGCAAGCCCAAAAAAGCACCTGGAGTAGATAGAGTTCCGGCTGAATTTTTAAAAAATGCAACACCACTGTTTATTACCCAGCTCTCAGCCACATTTAATCATATTTTCGAAACTGGAGTTGCCCCTGACAGCTTTAAAAGAAATGTAATCTTCCCGATTTTCAAAAAAGGGAACGAAATGGACCCAGCGAATTATAGAGGTATATCCTTTCTCAATGCGATGATGAAGGTGTTTACATCAGTTCTGCTATCTCGTCTAACCAACTGGATTAAAATGCACGATATCTTAGGGGAATACCAAGCTGGATTCAGAGAGGGCTACTCTACAGTAGACAGTATTTTTACATTGACGTCGATTGCCAAACAGTTCCTGGGACAAAAGAGAAAAATGTTTACTTTTTTTGTAGACTTTAAAGCTGCTTTCGATACGATTGATAGGCGTAGTCTTTATCTAAAGCTAAGTAATGTTGGAGTATCGACCAAGTTTCTTGCCATAATAGAAAGCCTTTATAGCTTGAATAAGACGACTGTATGGGATGGAAGTCAACTTTCAGAATGGTTCGAAACGAACGCAGGTGTAAAGCAGGGGTGCTTGTTGAGTCCACTACTATTTGCGCTGTATGTGGATGATATTGCTGCAAATCTTCCCGGAGGTGTAGATTTTGGATCTGAGCGGATCAAGGTTTTGATGTATGCCGACGACATGGTGCTATTGGCGGAAACTCCTCAGCATATGCAACAAATGATTGATGCTCTAAGTAGTTACTGTCAGACGTGGAGTCTCCAGATAAACATCGAGAAATCTAAAATGATGGTAGTGAAGGATGGTAGAGGACGTAGAGCCAGAGCTGACGAATGGACACTAAATGGAGTTTTGCTAGAAACAGTAAAGGAGTATAAATACCTAGGCGTGTTACTGACTTCCAATATGTCATTTAAGAAACATTTGGCACAGAAATTAACAGACGCTAAAGTCGCTATTAATAGCACTTGGAAGCATCTTCTTGGGAAAAAGAAAGTTAACAATAGCACCAAATATAAGCTGTTTTTAGCCACATCCAGGACAATTCTGTGTTATGCTGCCCCAGTCTGGGGATTTAGCAGATTCGAAGATGTAGAGCGATTGCTTCGCTTCTACATTAAAAAGATCTTTTACCTGCCCCTAAATACTCCAAATTACTCCATATACATGGAAACAGGACTACCTACAATGTACCAATACACCCTGCAGCTGCACTTCAACTATATTAGGAAAGCTATGCTGATGGACTCTTCACGGCTCCCAAGAATTATAGTCGAACAACTTCTGATTGAGAGATCACAGTTCTTCCTTGAATGGGATATTATGGCAAGAGACAACAACATAAGAACATATGAAAACGACAGCAGAACCTGGGAAACATGGCAAATACAACTGTTACAGAGGATTGACGAAGGAGAAAAAAATGATTTTGAACGGCACGCAAGACAGAGTGGCACCCGGTCAACATACAAGCGCCTCAGTTTCAGCCTATATGAAAGAAACTACTTTAGAGACGATTTGGACACATATGCAATATCGCTTATTTTTCGAGCAAGAACTGAAGTCCTCAGACTCAACTATATGCCACATGGAACGACTGAAAGCCGATGCACTCTATGCAACCTGGATGAAAGAGAAGACGTAGCCCATTTCATTGCGCGATGTCCGATATTAGGTGAGCACCGTGCACTGCACCTCGGAAAATGGACCTTAGAAACAACGGAAATGCTTGACCTACTGAACGGATCCAACTGGCCCGCTCTAATCTCTTATCTAAGGGAGGCGTACAAATATAGACAGGAGTTCATAAGAGATTTTTAAATAGTGTCTTGAGACATAACAACTGCATCCTAGGGGAGAACGGCGTGGTATCTCGTGACGAGCGGGGCAGCTGCGGGTAGTATCTGCTAGGGTGCATTGTTATGAATCAAAGCAACTATCATTGTATTGTATTGTATTGTGATACGTAAGATTGCTAGTCGTCATTATGAAATAGAAATATATAAATGTAAAATTTTCCAAACAGAAAAAATCAATTGTAAATTTAAGTCTTTAAAAGAAAACAGCTAACGGCTTAGGCCAAGCTATTTATTATTATTATTAATAAAATACTACTACTACTACTATAGCCGTCAATGAGTCACAAAACCAACACCAAAAAATAATGTACTTACCATTTATGCTGAATCCTGCAAAAAATAGTATTTTCATTTTTTCAACTAGTAACGTCTCTAAAACATTCAATTTTTAACGGCTTGAGCTAGCGAGGAGTTGGCTCATCACAATACACTCGATAGTTATGCTGCTAGCAATTAGTGTTTACCACGCGATACCACGCTTATCGATTAGTGCTACCATGCTCGACTATTTTTTGTATTAGTGCGAACCGATAGCCGATATCGATATCGATAGCCGATACCGATTGCCGGAGAATCCGCCAATCCAGAGCAGCAGAAGAGAAGAAGAAGAGAAGACGCCAAGAAAATCCTGGTTGACAAACAATTAAAGACTAAGAGCACATTGTCCAACTCCATCAGCAAGCATGGGAAAGGAAAAGGCTGGCAAAACGTTCAATATAGGCGATTTGGTGTTCGCCAAAGTCAAGGGCTATCCGGCTTGGCCGGCCAAGATCACCAAATGCAACAACAAAAAGTACAATGTTTACTTTTACGGCACCGGAGAAACCGCCAATATTAAGCTGGAGGATTTGTTCACCTACGTGGACAATAAGGAGAAGTTTGCCACCGACAAGAATATGAGAAGGGCCAAATTTAGCGATGCAATGGACCAGATTGAAAGTGCGTTGCGGGGAGAGGATTCGGCACCGATCGAATTGTCGCATGCTGCGGAGGAAGCCACTGATGCGGCACCCACAACATCCGCGGCCAAGCAATCTCCGCCGGCGTTGGCAAGCACGGAGGAAGCCGCGGCTGAAGCGGAGACAAGCAGCCGCAGTGCAGCGCGCAAATCAAAGACGGCAAACAAACATGTGGTCGGGGACACCGAGGAGGGCACGGCCAGTGTTACGGATGCCACTGAGACGCCTCCGCCGCAGAAGAAGCGCGTGCCACCGGAAGGTATTAATGCGACTGCTGCAGCCGCAAGCAACAAGAAGTCCAAGAAATCCAAGCCAACAGCGGCCGTAACCCCCATTCAAAAGCGTGCACGTCAGGTAATTGTGATCCCTGAACAAATTTCCACTTCTCTTGCTAATGTCCGCTCCCCTCGTAGCAGCAGCAGCAGAATGTACAAAATGATTTGCTCATGGTCTATATGCCGACGGCCAAGTGTCTGGGCATCAATATCAATTACAACAAACCGGAGAAATTTGAAAGTGTCGCCGCCGAGCAAGCCTGGGTAGAGAAATCCAGCAAAGAGGCCATGGAGCTTAAGCTCAAACTCGAATCGGGACAGCTTGAACCGGAATCGATGCCGGGGCGTATTGTTATCGAGCCAACGCGCACCGAGATACCCAAACAGGAGGCGGTACGATTCATTGAGGAGTTAATTGAGCACGAAGATGCCCTGTTCATGGAGCGAGACTTCATACAACTTTCCCAGCAATTGCGCGAATGCTTGGGCCTGCGTCGAGCCAATGTGGGCAAGTGTTTGGAAATTCTCGAGCAGCTCAAGGAAATGGAATTGACCAAATTGATGCTGTTGCGCAATCCCGAATGTGTGGACATCATGCGCAGACTTCGACGATATGTGGGAAATTTGGATCTCTGGAAAATGGATCTATCCGATGAGGTGGAATTCAAGGAGAAGGCACAAGTAATACGTAAAGTATCCACGGGCATTTATGACAACTTCAAGAAGCTCTTCAACCCGGAGCCCGAACATGAAGATAACTTTTGGGTGGATTTTTGTGAGAAGGTCAAGATCTATAAGATGTACACGAAAAGTATCAATGACAATCTAAGGGTCTCACTAAACGAACATGGTTACAATCATTTGGTGGTGACCAAGGAGAACAGCATTGCGGCAACAATTGAGGATGTCAAGCAGTAAAGAAAAAGGAGTACGGATGGATACATACATATGTCATAAGGTATGTCTGTAGAAGAAGCGATTGATGTAGTAAACAATTTTAGAACCCTATTTTAAATATGTATTTCATTTTTGTCACTGAACACTGAAGCAGAGGCTCGGCAAGGACTCGGTAAAAAACAATCAAATTGCCTTGCAGTTCTTTGAGAATCGTCCAGCGTTAATTGGCATAGTGTGAGCCGGAGTTCCGCCTTTCTACTCCATTTTGCACTTTATCTTGTTGACTCCAAAAGGACATGTTCCATAGTAGTCTGGGCAGTACGAGCGGCCAGCGTGCTTAAGCCTATAAATATAGGGCTTCAATCACCCGTATCCAGCTCAAAAAGGCATCAACTGTGCTCTCATAAGGCAGGGCAGTATAATAATAACAAATTCTCTTGTTCTTGCCAATTGCATCAAGGCTAGTTTGTATTGGTATTTATGTCTAGACATTGAGGTATAATGCGCAGCACGTTCAAATCACCAAGCAGGAGCTTGTTCCGATCTAACCCCAGAGAAAATAGCATCCCACCACTCGCCCAGTAGGTCAAAGGGCTCAGCCGCTATTGTGCGCCACGGATAGCCGTTCGAAAGAAATCTTAAATATTTTTAACTACGTGCTTACCAAGCTGAAATAGTAGTTTATGAACCAGGCAGGGAATCTACCCAATGGGCTCTGTGTCGATTTCACCATCAATTAGCCCATGCAGGAAGATTTCCCCAAACCTCAAAAAGCAAAACAGTAATAATTGGTTTTACTAGAGAAATGTAAGGAATCTTGGTCTTCAAATTAAAAATTAAAGCAATGCCATTTCGTAATTCTGAATTAGCATTGAAATAAAATAATTTCAGTTGATTATTTTGAATAGATATTCAAATGAAATAATGCGAATTAAAAATTCATGCATCTGGATTAGCATTAAAATTTGCACTGAAAATTGAATTTTAATTACTAATGCCAAGCTTGGAATTGGCACTATTTTTGATCGCAATATACTCATTCTCGCGTTCCGGGTGATAATGGAATCATTCCTCTTGTCTTCAAAGTCCGGCCCGTTATTTTTTTTTGATTGAAGGCATACCAAAATTATCTTTGGCGGCAATTGGATTAAAGCAATGGGGTCGGAGATGATTCCTTCTGGCTGTTACATGCTTTTGCACAAACTTAATATACTCTATGTACCTACGGTACAGAGTATAAAAAGAAGGGGCAGGAGGGGGCGTGGGCAGAACTGCCGGGTCAGCTTGTTTCATATATTTGTTTTATTTATGAATAGTTAGCCTTAATTTGATTTAAAAACCAGGGGCCGAAAATAACAGTTATGGAAAAAAATCTATCGGGATAAATTTTTACTTTGAATTTTTATTAAAAAATTTACTTTTCATTTAAATTTTGTAATTTTTCAATAAATACTATTTTTAATTTTCTTAATAAAAATTATTTTTAATTTTCTTAATAAAAATTTTTAAAAAATATGACTTTTTTAAAATGGCTCTATAAAGTAATTTCCTATAATGTATAGATAAAACCGAATCAAAAGTTTGGTACTCCTGGGTCTTAAGATAGCATTATTTAGAAAACAAAATATGAAAAATACGACCTTTTCTAAGAAAATGAATTCCCCCAAGTTTAAAAAATTCTTAAAAATGATTTGCCCATTGGTTTAAAGTTAACTTTGTTTTTTTATTTTAAAAATCAAAAAAATGTTCATAATATGGCCAAAAGGCCAAATATCTGTTGAATGATATTGTAATCCAATAATGACTAAATAAGCTTCTCTCATCTTTTTTACAGGTAATCTTAAGCGTAAACCAACCACCCGCTTAGCAAGGAAGTCAAGCGGTAGACGTACACTCCCCCTCCCCCCCCTGAAAAACAATCCACAAATAACCAACGCTTCAAATAGATGAACCGAGTGCTATTGTTTAATTTAGTATAAGATTATTAACAACTCGCAATTTACTATTTTTTGTTGTTCATTTTTAAAAACACACAAAAACTATTCTTATTGTGTAATAAATTTCGTTTCCTTTTTTTCAACTCCACTTATAATAATAAGACCACAAAAGTTAATGAAATGTAATCAGAATTGTCAGAACAAATCCGCTAAGAAAATCCTTTACAATTTCTGTTACATTTCCGTTTTATGATTTTCTCATAAATAAATGATAATAAATGAAAATTTTAAGTAAATCTAATGGGTCTACGTGTTTGGTTATAGACACGCTGATATTCGCGACGTCTTGCCCTCTGTTCAGGTGTCTCGGTAGCCAAATGTTTGGCTCTCTCTGCTCGTTTCTTGGCCCGGCGGGAACAATTCTGTTCCGGAGTTTCCATTTGCCGTTGTATTCTGGTTCTAGCTATCCTTCTGGCAGTCTCTTTGCTGTGATAGCTGGCATCTGTGGCCAACCGCTCTCGACTTTCCCGAGTTTGCTTTGCCCGTTTTTGGCGTCGTTCCAACAGTTCCTTGTCCGAGAGCCTTAAAGTCGCCAACATGCGTTGCTTCATGCGATTGATACGCTCTCGCATTTGCTTGGTTATGGGAAAGAGGGCAGCTGGGCTGTTGGTGCTGTTGGTGGAAAGTGGGGAGGCTGGGCGCTGTTTGCTGTCACTGGGAGTTTCCGTCTTCTCATCTGTCTCCGCCAAAGGGTCAAGATCTTTAGCTCCAGCTGCTTCCATTTGTGTGTTTTATTGTGAAGAGTTTAACAAAACAAAGTTGAAACAACTGGAAAACTGGTAAATAGGAACAAATGGAATTGGTATTGCGTTGACTTGTGACAGTGGTACAGTGAGTGCTCGTAAGTGTGTGACGTAATTAATTAGATTTAAAAAATCAAGCCCAAAAAAACACATTTAGGCAGAATTTAATTTTTTTGGATTTGTTTTAATTGTAGGCCTTATTGTTGGTATGTGAGGTTCAGGGGCGACAAGTTCAAAAATATATTCAAACCAATTTTGGGATTTCAATATAAACAAATTCCGAAATTTCGGAGAAATTCTCTTTTGCTAAGTTCAACAATTTTTGAAAGTTATACACTTATCCGATTTCGACCAAACTTGGCAGAAATATGGAGAAGCATTGAAAACTAGTAAATACGAAGTTTGAAGACGTTTGCATTAAAAACAAAAAAGTTTGTTTTACGAAAACTAGTTTTCGACTGATCGTTCCTATGGCAGCTATGTGTTATAGTCATCCGATCCGGCCGGTCCTGACAAATGTTTAGCGAATTTGTACCAGAAGACTTCAGGCAAAGCTTGGACGCGATAGCTTTAACTGACGGAGCAGATAGCATAAAAACAGACGGACAAGGCTAAATCAATTCAGGAAGTAACACAATTGTTATACCCGGTACCAAAGCTATGTAATTTGGTTCGGTTCAAAACCGGCTTGCAGCGCTGGTTACTACTCATCTAAGCACTGGGCTTAAATTCTGAATCGAAAATTACTACAAATCAAATATGGACTAATCCGAAAATTTTTAAACCAAGGGCAGAAAATTAAAGTTGCCCAAATTCCAAATGTTTGTTAATGGAAAAATAGGACACATATTCAAGCTTCAAAATATATAAGCAATATGGTTTTACGGTGGATGGTTTGCTCTTGATGGAGTTTTACCTACACCTACCTCATGCATGCATTTTCTTGTAAAAAAAAGGGTATTATTATTGGTCTAAAAAGTGGGCAAAACAGTCGTTTCAGTATTTAGCGCTTAGCAAAACTTTAAATTTGGTTAATTTTCTTTCATTTAAGATAAACATCATATTTGTAAGATATCTAATATCCATTATAAATTTGAATTAAAAATGGGTACATTGTGTGTAACGTCCGCAACGGAAAATAGGGTTTTTAAATTTAACAGAATGAATTTTAATAATTTTGTTTTCCAAACTAGCTTTATAAACAGAGTTTTTTATGCACTTTAATCTAATGAAAAAAAGAAACCTTGATTACACTTTTTTTTTGAAAAATATTAATGACAAAGTGTGTAACGTCCGCAACGGAATGAAAATACTCGAGAAATCCATTTTAATATTATGAGGTGGAAGTAGTTGTTTATAATAGATTTTCCCTGCTGAATATGAATCTGGGCCTTTAAATGCTCTATGTTGCCGAGAATTCGAAAAACTTAACCTCAAACAAAATACTTAACCTGCGATCCCCCAATATGCAATGCTGGGTTCACCTTTGCTAGCTCATGTAATTAACAGTTTTAAAGCTGCATCTACTTTAAGAAATATCAGCTTTGACCTTTCATGAACATATTGCAAGCGAACAAGGCCGTACCCTAAGAGGGGTCAGACGAGCGCAACTTACTTTGAGATGAACTTAAAATTCGTCTCAAACCTAAAATAGTTCATGAAAATTAAGAATTAGTAATTAGTTACCAAACAACCCCTCTCAAACACACCCCCTCCCCTGCCCCTTGCAAAATTCGATGGTACGTCCATGCTGGCATTGTTTTCTATAACACACACACGCACACGGAAAGGTCAAATTGAAACGATTGATCAAAAACGATATTCCGATATTTTAGTAATTTACCAAATTTTCACAATAATAAAGCACAAAGTGACACTTATGAGCAGCGTCGTCAATTCAAATAAATGTTCTGCAGTGGGACACGCAAATTACCTAGCGTAACGAAATATAGTTAAAAACCAATTCTACACCTGCCAAATTAATACAAAAAAAATTTTATTAAGTTCGGTGAAGCCGAGATTTTTATATACATATATAGATAAAATAATAATTACAAGGTTAAAAGGATTTTTAGATGCATGAATATTCTTTAATCACACAATTTGGCTTGATGGAAAAAGTGTAACGTCCGTAATGTAACAGACAAAAATTAAGATTTTTTTAACGGGACTACTTATCATTCATTTGAATGGTGGATTGAAATGGTCATATACTCCTCTTAATTTTTTGTGTATAGACTTTTTTGGTTTTATTATGCAACATTCGCTAAAAAATGTGCAAATGCACATAAGCCTCAAGGTCGACGTCCATTTTTTGTAACGTCCGCAACGGAACTTTAAGCAGACATAACTTTTTTCCAAAAACAGTTAACCTTTTATTTTAAAATAGGTTTTGAAGAACTCCCTAAGAACTGCATTTTACAAAAAATTTCATTAAAATATACCAATGGGAACGCCAGCTGTGTCAATTTTAACAAGCAAATTTGCGTACAAATGTAACGTCCGCAACGCAGGATTAGCCCATATGGTTTTGAATTGATAATGCTTCAAGTCAGCTGTAAAAGATTATTTTTTGACCGGTCAATAAATTGTGATAGTTTTTTAAGTTCTGCGCCCTTCTCGGTATGTTATCAATTTCGAAAGTCCGGTTTGTATATTATTTGATTTATGACAAAAGAAGTTAAATCTTGTCCATGAATTTATATTGGAAAAAACTTCGTTAATTTCAAATTCTAATTGAAATTTTTGAAAAGCTTTAAAGTATTTAAAGAACCTTCTCAGTTGTAGCTTAGTGTTTGAACATACAGATGTGTTTACCTTTAAAATTCAGCATTCTTCAATAGGAAGCATTCGAAAAGGAGGAGCTAAAATATCGGCAAAAAATACGAAAAATATTCGATATAAAGATATATCGTATTTTGGATAATAATATCGATTTGTAGCATTCCATGAAAGCTGGTACTGTTAATTTCAATAAGTATTTAGTCTAAGCCAACTTGGGTTGGAAATCTAGATTTCCTCCTATAAATTTTAATGTGGATTTTCTTGCTGTAACTTTGCTAACGATGCTGACAAATATACAAAAGTATTTGCATAATCAGTGCAAATGTAAAGCTATATGATAAGATGGTTTCAATAAATGTTCGACAAAATCATCATATTCTATCCTAGAGGCTTCATAAAATCAGTAATGTCTACATAAATTCTATCTTTATAACGGAAGTTTAGTTTAAGATGCTCGGGAAATGTTTTTAATTTGTAGAGCTGTGTAATCATGTGAATATCAACTCGTCAATCTTCAGGTTCTAAAAAGGTTTCAAAAATGAAATCTACGAAATTAACATTTATTCAATTCGTCTGGCAAATAATAACCTTAACAAGTAATCTATTCATTATTCCTTCTCCCGGGCATCTCCAATGCCGTCTGGTAATATGGCAAACAAGGCTTCCGATTCTGGCAAACAGGGTGAATCATAAATCTTACAAATTCGCGTATCTCCCTTGCCCTTGCGCAAGTACAAGCGCGTGGTCGAAGCATGTGCCATTATGTGTCCACCAATGGGTTTCTTGGAGTCTGCCACAAACATACCAGCACCGCCGTCCACCTGAGCTGTCACCTGATTGGTAATAACAACAGCCACACCAAACTCATCGGCCAGGCGCTGCAGCATGCGCATAAACAAGCCCAAATGATTTTGACGTGCGGCCAATTCACCACGTCCTATATACTCGGAGCGATACAAGGCCATGGCGCTGTCCACAATCAGTACGGCGTATCTAAAGCAGGATAGAAAAGATTAAGCTAAGAAATCAACTTAGTTTGGTTGGTTTTTCTAACCTCGATTCAAACATCATGCCAGCCGCCATGTGCAGTAATTTCGTTTGCTGATCCGAATTGTATGCACGAGCACAGGCCACATTGTCCAACACATCCGCCTCCTCCATTTTATAGCGTTGGGCAATGGCGGACAGGCGCTCTGGCCGGAAAGTGCCTTCGGTGTCTATGTACATGCATTTGCCTTCGCCACCGTTCTGGCTAATGGGCAATTGGCAGGTGACGGCCAGTGTATGACAGATTTGAGTCTTGCCGCAACGAAATTCACCAAAGATTTCGGTAATGGAGCCGGTCTCTATGCCGCCGCCCAGTAGTTTGTCCAGCTCCTGGTGATGAAATTACATTTAATGCCTATATAAGATGAGATTTTCAGTACACACCTTGGAGCCGGTGGTCAGCATGACCACCTCGGAGCGCATTTGATGAAAGGTACGAGCACTGGTGAAGCCTAGGGGTACCAACTTGGTGGCCTCGGCCATAATTTGATCTACCTTGGACTCGCCCAGACCCTTGATGGCCAGCAATTGTTTGCGCGTCGCATAGGCCACAGACTCCACTGTATGTAGGCTGGCCTGTTGCAGCAGTTTGATTTCCCGGGCACTGATACTGCCGCCCTGTGAATTAAGACAAATAAATACAAGCTTTAAGTATTTGTGTATTCAAGCTTACCACTAGTTTTGACACATCCAGGGGACCAGCTTCCTCTTCTTCGATCGACACATCTACAGTGGAAACCGAAGCCAGATTTGAGTGTTTCTGGGCCTGGCGTTGCTTTTGCTCCATTGCCATGATTAAGCTTACTTAGTAAAATTTGCTGTTCTGTCAAATTGTTGTTGTTAGATTTAAAATTAATAAGCAAAACATTGGAAAGTGTAGGCGCCACTGGGAGTCCACTGTTGCTCATCAATACATAAATATCGACTACTTTTTGACGCTAACGCCTTAGTGCGACCACCCTCGATAGCGCGGAACAACAGAAACGGAACACTTATCGAAAACAGAAACAAAGTGGAGTCGAATCAGTCGGCACTGCAAACATTAAAATTACATAAAATAGTTGGAAACACCGGTCGGCATTTATAAAGGCTCAAAGTAACCCCGTGCACAGGCAACGGGAAGGCTTTTTTCGTTAACTGAATTATGAGTGGATACTGTTACTTTGACGTAAAACTGTGAGTGGACGCTTCTCTCCTGTCCACGTGCAGCTCCGTAATAATGCACTTCTTTGTATTTCTAGCAAACTACGGGATCCACACGCTGTTGAACTGACGCCCATTTTCTTTCGGGGCTGCATTTTGAACTCGCTGGAAAGTTTCTTTGGTGAGATTGGTGGCAAGACCACCTTGGACATAGTCAAATTCAGTGCTGCCCAACGTCGTGTTGTGTTCCGTGTTCCTGAGGAGTTCTCAGAGCGTACACGAGTGGCCACCACCTTGATTGGTCACTACCAGGAAGTGCCCTGCCACTTTCAGCTACTGGAATCTTCGGAAGCTCCACTCGACTTTGAAAAGGATCACCTACTCTCGGAAGCACCAGCGGAGGAGGAGTAGAACATGGCCTATTCATATTGCAAAGACTTTGGCAAAGACAAGGTCATATTTGCCACCAAAGAAGATCATGCTACGCCCAGCTCCATAGTATTGCCGCCACCGGAACAGCCACAGGGACTGATTACCAAAGAGGGCAACATCAATTGGAGCTGCCCCTGTCTGGGTGGCATGGCTACGGGGCCGTGTGGAGTTGACTTTCGAGAGGCCTTCTCCTGTTTCCATTACAGCGAGGCTGATCCCAAGGGTTCGGACTGCTATGAGGCATTTCGTAAAATGCAGGATTGTTTCCAGCAATATCCAACGGTTTACAACAAATCTGGTGGAGACGATGATGACGAGGGAAACGATCCACTGGGCGATGTTATGAATGGGGATGAGGCGGCCGTCAAGGATGTAGATAGTTTGGGTAGTGGCAATGGGGGACAAATATCGAACAGTTCGGCCATGTCCAAGGCAGAGTAGTGAAAAGTTTGTCAATAAATTAACTAAAATTTAACAAATTAGTTTTAATTTCTTGAGCAAACTCTTGCTGAAACAGGCCAATATTTTTGTGAGAACATCACGAATAAACACAGCATCAAAGTTGAAAAATTTATTTCAATTTTTTTATGAAACATTGCATCAGCTGTATCTGGCGGGTAATTCAATTTAAGAAACGTAAGCGACATTACGTAACTCAGAACTGCTGCAGTATGGCCTGAAGTAAGCATTTTAACATTAGTCGCCTGCGGCCACACTGTTTACGAACAACTGAGAGAAAAGAAGTTAAAAAAAATAAAATAATAGTATGCACAGCCATTTCAATTGTGTTGAATTTAAACGTGTTTACAACTACCATTTAGTGCAATAATTATCAGTGTTTCACAAAGCATAGATAGAATCAATAATTACCAACAACAACCAAATATAACCTTGTGCTAACAAACAAATAAAAAATACTTCAGTAGAAAGTGCCAATCCACCAGCAGCCCGCCAGTGTAGTGAGTGTTGAGTCCGATTGCTTTCGAATTTGTAAGAAGATAACGAAATTAAACGAGAAATAAGTGATTAAATAATAACAGATTGAAAGGAAAACGGAATAGGCAAAAGTGCGTGCGTGTGTGTGTGTGAGTGTGCATGTTGTGTTGGCTCCAATACTAGTACAGAGTACAACCACTACGCAAACCAGCTGCCCAAAAGGGAATACGTGAAAATTCCAAAACAACAACCTAAAGAAGAGCAACCCGCTACCACCCCCAACAAAAACCTTAAGCCACCCGCATACATCAAGAATTTGAATGCGGCTGCAGTTTTATCATTTCAAGGAAAATGGTTTCGTTAATTGATACAATCGATGCAGCAGCGGAGGCTCAAAAGCAACGCCAAGTCGTGGCTTCCGCTGCTGCTGCTGCATCCTCTAGCAGTGCCGCCACCACCACCACGACCAAATCATCGTCATCGGGACTTACGGCCAGCGGCAAGCCCAAGGAGAAACGCAGGTGAGCTATATATTGATACCCCACTCCAGCTGATCTAGGGCTGATGGATCTTATTCTTTGATTTGGCTGCTACTTTTTGTATAGCTGTTGCATAAGCGATTTGCTCTGGATTTTGTTCTCTTCAGCTGCTGCTGTTGCTGACTGTTGTCGTAGCTGGGCTCTAGCTTTGGTTATTGTTATCGTCTCGTGTTTTTTATTTTATTCTCATATTTGCTGCGCATTTTATGATGTTGTTGTTCTTGTACTGAAGTATTAGGCGGCAGAGCGGCTAGGCTGCTGGAGAAAAGCTGTTAAGCAGAAGGGTTGGGATTAAGCGTATCCGTCAGTGTTTACCCTGCGAACTACTTGAAAGTGGGTCTGAACTCAACCTCCGGATCCTTAACCCAAAACGGAATATATCTATTCGAAATTCAGGGAACTTTTGAAGTAGTTACAAAGGCTTCAGATTTGGTAAGGAAATCTATTATTTTTGTAGAAAATTTAAGAGTTAATTAAGTGTATGTAGAATGATCCTTTCTAATACCCTTGTTCCACTGGCATATTCGAGAGACCCTTCTGAAAAAGTGAATTTTCCTGGCTCCACTGACGAATGTGTATCACGGAAACACGCGAATGGTCAAAGTTAAATTAAAGTAAACAAAGATCAGCTGTTTGTATTGTATTGATTCGCAATTGGAAATTTAAAGTTAAATTGGCCTTAAATATTTCTCTGAAATGGATTTAACTGCGTTGCAGTTGATTTGCCAGAAAAATGCAGTGTTCATATGTCAACTGCTAGAGAGCGAGGACCAACTTTAACGTTCTTGTAAATTGCTTGCTTACATACGTAAGGTATTTGGTATTTCCCCCAGATAGCGGCCCGTTTTCGGGATTAATTCATCTAAAAATCATATATTATTATTATTTTTAAAAGATTTAAAGTTTTGCCGCTTAACTTGACCTTTCACAATCAGCTGTTCTATTGATGAAACTTGGAATTTATCGATAGAATTTCTAGCCTCTTAGCGGGAAAAAGCTAAAAATGCCTGGGCGAATGTCAAATGTAGTCACTGTGATTTGATCATCCGCAGTGAATGGACTTCCGAATTGACATTTATTTCTAATGGGGAAATACCCAGAAGGAATGGGGTCATTCAGCTCATCCAGCGAATGACCTCAAGAATGTGCCAGTGGAACAAGGGTATGAGTTAAATATGCGCCAATTTGTTCGATAACTTTCTGCCATTTTGAAGGCTATTTCATTATATTTTTCTTATAGAAACCCTGCTCCTTATGATTTAAAAACTGTAGAAACCGATTTTCGCAACCTTCTCTTGAAGCAAATTTCTCACCAGCAAAATCGTTCGCCATATACAGAAACAGTTGGTAATCACTTGCTGCTAAGTCCGGACTATATGGTGGATGCATAAGAATTTCCTAGCGGAACTCCTGGAGCTTCTGATGAGAAACTTACGAGGTGTGTGGCCTGGCGTTTTCCTGATGAAAGACAAATCCTTTTCTATTGGCAGCTTTTGAACGAAAGCTTCCTTTAGACAATTTTTAATTTTGGCCACGCCCCCTCCCGTCCCCGCAATTTAGAAAAAAAAAGTTATCCTGATTACTAAATATGTCTTGACGATGGAACGAACCATCTATCTTTAAAACTGTACGGGATATGACGTTTTTTCTAAATTGCGTGAGCGGAATGGGGCGAGGCCAAAATTGAAAATAAACTTGATCTGCCTGCAGACATAAAAAGCATATGTCCCATACATGTTAAATCTCTTACCATCTCTGAGATCTGTGCGTTCATACGGACAGACAGGCGGACATGGCTATATCGACTCGGCTGTTGATGCTGTCGATGGTTGCTCACGCAAATTTTCACCAACCGCAGCAATGTTTTCGGTCGAGCGCACCAGACGAGTACGTACACGGGTTGGTTTATCCACTAACATTCCAGTTTCCAGAAACTCGCTTCACGAATTGATCCACAAATTGAGTTTTAGAATTGAGTTTTCGGATTGAGCATTTTTTGGTAAAATGATTTTTTCAAATTTCGCACAGTTTGAGTCAAGGACTCACCACTTAGGAAATATGTTTTTAATATATCCCAACTTTCTTCAAGCGAAAAGCGACATTTTGTAAATGTCAAAGCTTTTACTAAATATTAGTCGCTTTCCGAAAGACATTTGACGTTTTTAAAGTCATATTATGAATAGTTTAAATTCCAAACAGTCGACGACCATTCTGTATTTCGAGATACAGTTACTACTCCTGTATAGGCTGCAATGAGAAAAGATTACTTTACCTTTGCTCTTAGTTAAGCCGTCGCCACTCTTTATCTCAATCCAGACATCAAGATCCAGATCTCTTGGAGGTTCATTCGCGAAACCAGGAGGATTCTTTAACAAAGCTTTAGAATAGGGTTGTCGATATATCTCAAAATATCAATATCGATAATATCAAAAATCTAAATTTTCAATATCGATATTTGATATATCGAGACCAACAAACATCGATATATCGATAATATCGTTGTTTTCTAAAGCTTACACAAGTCAGGAAAAAATATTACAGAACGTCTACGTCTAATGACCTGTGCCAGTTTTCGTGATCGTTCCAATAGCATAACTTAAATGTAGGATTGAATTATTTTTATTAGGTCAGGCTATATTTTCAAAGTAACTTAGTAGTAAAGTTTTTTTTTCAATAACTCATTTCATTTTTTGCTCGTACTTTTGACCCAACACTTCACAAAATTTGAATCACTTTCAAATATCAAAGCAAAAGCAAAATTTTGTAATTTATGTATTTAATACTGTGACCAAATACAATTTTTGATTTTCAGAGTACAGAGCTTAGAGACTAACAGACTCTGCTTACTGGATAATCTCAACAGAAAGATTAATTCTTCATATATTGCATATATTGTATAAACAGTTTGATTGGTTATTCAATTACCAAAATAATGGTTTTAAAACGATTTTTACAAAACCAGTGTCTCTCGATCAAAAGTACTCCACTATTGTATGTTGGTCAAACTCCGTTTTATGGTCGCTGTCGGTTGCATGTTGTGATTTCACATAGCACTTTTCTTTATTCTACAATATAGATTTTGTATTGGAGCGCTTATACAGCAGAATTTGGCAATCGACGGCCCGATTGTACCGATTGCTACGGTCTTGAAATGCTAAGAAAAATATAAGCCCCGTCTAACACAGATGTACCGAACGGCCGATTTTAAGTTTAATGGTAGTTTTTTTCAGATATATTGTTTTAAAAAATATCGATATATCGGCTCAAAAAATATCATATCGGAATAACCCTTATCGTCAAACAAAAATATTGAAATATCGATATATCGATAAAATATCGACAACCCTACTTTAGAACCTTTGGGATGAAACTTTTCTTTCACAATTCAAAGACCAAAGTAATTGTATAATAATTATACTTAAATTGTCATAAAATTGGAGATAGCAAAAGAAATGGTAAATAAGAAAAAACCAATCAGCTTAAGCTCTGGTTCCTTGTTTGGCCATACAACGACCTTATCATACAACGACCTTTGGAGTAAAGTTACGTTCAGTATATAAAACCAATTATATAATTTATAGTTGAAAACTTGACAACCTGCTTGCGTTGCACTTCCATATAGATAGATATAGATCTTTAACTATAGCAAAAACCTAAGCTAGTAATAGCCAATCCAAAACCTAATCATTAATCACCCGTTTTGTGTTTCTTGAATTTGCTTGTGATTGCCTTTTTTCTTTATTATTTTTGCATTTGTCATAATTAAACGAAAACTTTTAACGAAAGCAGACAATAAAAGAGAACGGAATGACCGAGACCTTGCCTTGAACAATGCATAATTAAATAAAGAAAACAAAATTAAATAGTTAATAATTTATGATTAGTTTTTACACATCCTGATGAAATTAAAAGATCCCGTTAAGGTAATTCCCACCACTGCGGTTGCAGAAGACCAGCCCCCTCTGTGCTTATACAGAAGATTTGTTTATTTTTAGCCACAATGCAAATTTTACCGTCTTTTGTTTTATTTTTAGACATAACCTGTTGTGGTTTCATTTTGTGACCCGCCCATCTTCATTTCCTCCTTCATAATCGGTAGCGCTAACCTGCTTGGTTGTTTATTTTTTTTGATTTTGATTGTCTTTCGTATGTAACTCGCAGCAGATTTACCTAAATTTGTTTCTTATACAAATGTCAAGTTTATGTTTCACTTAGATTATGCCAATATTTACACAAACATATTTTAATTGTGGCCTACGTGACACACTGAAAAGCGGTTCTATAACCAAAAGAAAACCAATCAACCAACTTGGCAGCAGTTTCCCTCATTTATTTTGAACTGGTTTGCTACTCGGAGCTTGCCGGACAATATCGCTTAGCTTAGATAGTGTCGCTTAAAGCAAATCGACACAAATTTTTGGATTGGTAGGTAGTACGTAGCCCCCTTGTATATGTGTGTATGTGCATATTGTAATGAGCAATTGCTTATTGAAAATGACAGGCCATAGTTTGGTTTTTATTTTGCTTTTTGCATGCTTAACCAAATAGCGATGGCTTCGTGCTTATCGGCTTTGGTGTTTGTTGAATTGACTTTAATTTGAAACAGAAATTGAATTCAAATGAAATGTCGGTAAATTAAAAGGTATGTTTTGGTATTGGTTATTTACTGACTGCTTCTTAACATATTGGAGTCTAGCATAACACAGTGCGATCAAATTCTACTTTTGGTGAGACATATGAACCAAAAATTGCCAAATAATGTAGGAACACCTCATACTCAGCTTTCTTTGATAAATAAGCGCGCTTCGCTACGCCGCCATTAGATTCCTTCATCAGCCTAGTATTATTTGACATTTCCGACCCGGGAGTAGATTTCCCGAATCGGGACACTTTTTTTTTTAATTTGTGAACCAGTAAAGCCCAAAAACGGAATATTTCAACGCCTTGCAGCTTTGACCTGAAACCGCACGTTTTATGTTTTTGGTGGTGATCCATCTCCCGACCTTGAAAGTGTATATGTATATTAATTTATTTTGCCCATAGGAAACTGAATTTTCCAATTTTGGAGACTCTCCCAAAAATACCATAGATTTTTCTCTTTATTTGCTCAAAAGAGATTGAGCACGCATTTTTATACAGCTCGGCTAAAAAATATGTATCCCATGTATCTCTTATATTCAGCCCAAAAAGCTTAAAAACCGAATTTCGGGCAGATTAGGTCCAAAGTAACGCTCTACCTTGAACCCACCACAGCCCACTTTCCATCCTGTGGTTGGATATATAAATATCGGAAAATCTTATTTCAATTTACTTCGAAATTTTTTTTTGTCCTTTTCCGGGACTTTTCATACTAAATTTTTCAACATCCAAAAATGAAATCAGGAAATATTTCGTATACCAAATTTTAGGTCCATCTAAAAAAAAAACTTTAGCCATGCTGGATTTTCTGGGGAAAATGAGATCACAAATAATTTCGCAACCTGTGCTTACAAATTTTTAACAGACAAACTCTTCCGGCGCATTTCCGACTATTGGTGGTGGATATTTCTTAGTGCAACGAGAAAGCTAAGCTCACTTCGTCTGAGCCGAAGTTTTAATACCCTTGCAAGTGCTTGCTTAAATATTTTCAAATAATACTCTTTTTCCCATTTTAAGACCGATTGTTCCTATGGTAGCTATGAGATATAGTCATCCGATTCGGTCGGTTCCGACATATTAGTAAAAAGCAAAAAGAAGACTCTGTGCAAAATTTCAGCTCGATAGCTTTAAAACTGAGAGATTAGTTCGCGTAGAAACAGACAGACGGACAGACTCAGCTTGTCACCCTGATCACGAATATATATAGTTTATGGGGTCGAAAATGAAGATTTCTATACGTTGCAAAGTTCTGGGCAAAATTATAATACCCTTTGCAAAGGTATAAAAACTACTGTTGAATTTTCAGCCTTCTATTCTTACCATTCAGGCTGTGCGTAGCTGTGCCAATAAATCAGTCAATCAGTCTGTCAAGACCAACGCTTTTAAATGTAGGTAATTTTCCTTAAGGCCTTAATGGAATTCCGAGGTAGAAGAGTTTTAAACGAAAATTTAGGAAAGAAGAAGCGCCTGGTTCTAACTACTTCTTCACACTTAACATTTTGCAAGCTGAACTTAAAAATTAATCTTACGTTTAACAGCAAATGTGAGGACTCTGTAGCATATTAATAGGCTTTGAGCAGCTGTTGCAGCATTGTCCCCACAATGTATTGAGTCGCTGAAGTTAAATTAAAAACTAGATGTTGAATTTTACATACTTTGGGCCGATGTGAAACTGCAGTCGCACTTGCTCGATTCGAATCGATTTATAAAACGAGAGCGTAAGTTAAAGTCTTCCCTGCGCGACTTCGAAATAAGTATGCAATTTTTTTTAACTCTGTCATTTATAATCCGATTTTTATGAAAATTTGCGAGATTGTAGATATTGGTCACATACACAACACTGCAAAATATGCGCTCCATATCTTAAAAAGATAGGTAGGAGATATTCATATTTTTTATTGCGGGTGCGGGAGGGGGCCTAACCAAAATTTGAAACAAACTTGATCTGCCTGCAGACAATACCAGCTTACATCTAAAATTTGGTTGCTCTAGCTCTTCTAGTCTCTGAGATCTAGGTGTTCATACACCTGGTTCGAACACGTTGGGCTTTGTTTCACGATTCTTGGGTCTGGTTTGATAGCCCCAAAGCCCGTACAAAATAAAGTTTAAAAGAAGAAAAGAAAATAAGACATGTTCATGAATATATGTATATCAGAGATGGGCGCGTCGCGACGTTCCTATGCACGCGCTGCCTCGTGTGCATAGGGCCTCTGCCGCGGCCGACTGCACAAAATCACAAGTACGCTATAAGCATTGCTTGTAGGCATGCTTGTATGCGTGTGAAAAGTGTGACGATATGTGTGCATGCCCATCTCTGATTTATATTGACAAAAACATCGTTAAGTACAAATTTTGAACAAAGTTTTTAAAAATGTCGTTGAAGATATCTGCAATCTCTGAAATTTTCCCATAGATCGGATAATAAAACAAGAAAGAAAGTCGGTCAAGCCCGTCTATAACATACTCTGTACCAAGAAAACTATACGCTCAGCATAAATTTTGATGCTGCAGTAGCAGCGAACAGTCTTTTGATCATAACTCGAAAACCATTCATCCGATCTTCTCCATTCCTTTGGCGGATCGATAAGTTATACAAGCCATCTATCTTCAAAACTGTGGGAGACATGATATGAGATTTTCTAAATTGCGGGGGCAGGAGGGGGCGTGGCCAAAATTGAAAATAAACTTGATCTGCCTGCAGACATAAGAAACATATGTCCCATACATGTCAAACCTCTATCTCTTACCATCTCTGAGATCTGTGCGTTCATAAGGACAGACAGACGGACAGACTGACAGACGGACATGGCTATATCGACTAGGCTGTTGATGCTGATCAAGAATATATATACTTTATGGGGTCGAAAATGCTTCCTTCTGGATGTTACATACTTTTGCCCATACTTATAATACTCTATGTACCTACGGTACAGAGTATAAAAACAGAGTTAAAAAGGTTATAAAAAACTTTGCATACTTTTCTGAGCCGCATGCGATGCGATGCGTGGGTTCGACCCCACCTCGGGTCATCTGATGAAAAAGTTGTTTCCTTGGTAATAATTGTGGTGAAAACAAATGAATCTTATCACTAATCTAAGGAATAAATCTAACCTCCATTGAAGTAAATGAACTGAATGATCTCTAAACGATATCAAATTGATTGAAGAATTATTATTTATTCTTCGACTACTCGCCAGGTGCTTATCATCGATGCGAGTAGTAAACAAAAAACATAAACCCGTCTGTACGTAAACATGTAAAATATTTAAATGATATGAAACGTTGTTATTGGTTTTGTTGCCTGAAGCAGCCTCTGGTCTGGCCACGACGACCTACTTTATGCGCAATCGAACTAAAAATGTGACGACTTTGGGCGTTAAAGAGAGGGGGATAGGGATGGGGACGGGGAGTGTGTTTGTGTATTTTAGTTGTTTGTTTTTATTTTTATATAAAAGTTGTGGTTGTTGTTGTTCGCTTGCCTTATACCTATACCTTGCTTGCTTCTCCACCTCCAGTTGCCAAGCGGCCCTGCCCGGAATGCGTCTTGTAACTGCCTGGCCAGCCTCAATAATAGCCCATGTATTGTAAATTATGATTCGTTTTATTTTCTGCCAGCGAAAGTAAATTTATGTGCCGCAAAGCCAATTAGCCTTTGTCTTGAAGAAATTCCACATGTGTGTAAGTATGGCAAAAATAGCTTGCGATCATTTACAGATTCGATTTTAATAGCTGCCTTGGACATTTTTTAGGACATATATAAGGGACGACGCAGAGCTATATGTTACAAAAAATAGCAAATAACAGAGTAAGATCTAGGTTTATATGATTCTTTATTCTAGAAGATGAGAACTCTGCCTTTAAAGTTTAAAATGCTTTTTTATCATTTAGTTTTTTCATATTCTGTTGTTGAATAAGTTGACTACTTCCAAAGATTACACAATTTCCAGATGACTTAAGAGTTTAGTACTTGTTATCTTTGCAAATATTTGTTACGAGCTAATGCGCTGGGGCACTTGACCCCTATTAGTCGCACGCTCAACCATCCCCAACTCCAATAGTTTACTCTAGTTACTTCCTTGCCTTATCTCGTTTTACTTTCAACAATTAATTCAAATATTTAACTATTTATTGTGGTTGAAGCTACTGTATCTTTGTATTCTTATCGCTGATTTGCATGATGAGTAGATGAGAGTTGGGCATGAGAGTGCGGTTAGAGGCCATGGCAAGTTTTCTGTTTTCAGCAGAAAATATCTGTAGCCCTTGTTTGGATAGGGAGGTTACTCATTTGTGAGTGTGTTTACGAGGGCAGTTCAGAAAGTTAGTGAAGTGAAAGCAATCACTCAGAAATGGGTGAACGAGTTTGGATGAATTTTGTAACTGTAAAAAGTAACAAGAAAATATTGTGATTTTTGTGACTTTTTTAAAAATGTTCCTGAAAAACCAAAACGGATTGAAGAGTTGCCGTCAGAAAAGTCGAGCAATCGACGGCAGCAATTTGCTGATCACAGCTCATCACAGCGTGGATTAAAGACTTCGGAAAGACTCGTTGAGACCTGCAGAAGCGCTGAAGCAGGTGAACAATCGACGCCAGCACTTAGCCATTGACATCTCATCCCGGAGTTCTGCTGAGACTGCGGAACAACCTCAGTCGCGATGAACATGTGGTGCTGCAAGCCAGGCTAACATCGGAAATAACGCCGACACCACCAAAACACTCGGCCTGAAAACTAGAAACTCTCCCATGAAATTCGTCCTAAGGCAATTCACCCTACTATTAAGAAAAATATTCAAAGTTTCAGAAAATTTTTCAATAAATGAGAAAAAGTTTTCTTAATTTGATCGCCTTAGGACGGATTTCATAGGAGAATTTCTAGTTTTCAGGCCGAAGTTTTACAGTTTACACTGTACAGTGTATACACATTGCATCCGAGAGAGCTGCTGAGGCGACAGTGGAAGCAGATTCTCGGAACAGGCTGTTGCTAAAAGAGAGACCAAGCGGCGGCTAAGAGGTGGACCCAACTGTCGAAAAATCAACAAATTTTTCAAACTTTTATATAAGTTTTAATGATCAAGAAGATTCAATTGGTGACAACTGTAGAGTATGAGATCTCGATTAATTGGTTCAAAATTTGATAAGAAAAGCATCTCCTGCCGGGTAACTGTGTTTATACCCGTTACTCGTAGAGTAAAAAGGGTATACTAAAGTCGTGCAAATGTATGTAACAGGCAGAAGGAAGCATCTCCGATATCATAAAGTATATATATTCTTCATCAGCATCAACAGCCGAGTCGATATAGCCCTGTCCGTCCGACCGTCTGTATGAACACCTAGATCTCAGAGACTAGAAGAGCTAGAGCAACCAAATTTTATACGTAAGCTAGTATTGTCTGTAGGCAGATCAAGTTTGTTTCAAATTTTGACCACGCCCCCTCCCGCCCCCGCAATAAAAAATATTGAATAACTACCACAATTTTTAAGATATCGAGCTCAGATGCAATGTAGTCTATGTGGCCAATATCTACAATCTCACAAATTTTCAAAAGGATTGGATAATAAATGGCCGAGTTAAAAAATGTTGCATACTTATCCGAGCTGAGCTGAGTAACGGGTATTTCGAAGTCGGGCAGGGCCGACTTTAACTTACGCTCTCGTTTTTTTTTAGCTGTCATAGAAAAGTAGAGTCTGAAAAGTAGTCTTAGTGAGAAAAACTTACTGGTTTTCAGTGGAAATGTCGTTCAAAATAGTTAGATAAACGTGCAGCAAGGGTATAGAAACTGTCTGTTTTTATTTCAATAATATTATTATACCCTTGCAGAGGGTATATTGAAATTGTCCAGATGTTTGTAACGCATAGAAGGAAGCATTTCCGACCACATATCGGGTATATATTCTTGATTAGCATGACGAGCTGAGACGATATAGCATTGTCCGTCTGTCGTTCTGTCGGTCCGTCTGTTTCTATGCTATCTCCTCCGTCAGTTTTAAAGCTATAGCGACCAAACTTTGCACGAAGTCTTCTGGTCCAAATACGCTGTACATTTGTCGGAACCTGCTGGATCGGATGACTATAACATATAGCTGCCTTAGGAACGATCGGTCGGAAAACTAGTTCTAGTGAGAAAAACTTATTTGTTTTCAATGCAAACGTCTCCAAACTCTGTATTTACTAGTTTTCAATCGAAATCGGACATCTATATGGTATAAAACCTCTTCAAAATTGGCATATATTTGTTTAATAAGCTTTCACACAATTCTTCAAAGTTTTGTCAAAATCGGATGACTATATATTATAGCTGCCATAGGAACGATCGGTCGAGAAACTAGCTTAAGTGAGAAAAACTTTTTTGTTATCAAAGAAAACGCCTCCAATCCCTGTATTACTTAGTTTGCTATACTTTCCTATGATTCCACTAAGTTTGGTCGATATCGGACTGTTATATAGTACAGCTGTCATAGAAAAGTAGAGTCAGAAAAGTAGTCTTATAGGCTATTTACATTAGGAGTGCGTTATGCGTTAATAGCTAACAATCAGCTTTTTTTGTGAATGTTTTGAATTTAGTTTAAGATCTTTAAGAACAAAAAATACTTGAGAACAATAAGAAACTCTGTCAGTCGTTTCATTTCTGAGTGTACAAATTGTCAAATAATTATGATAGGATTTCTGTTGAACGAAATCAATAACTTCTTTGAAGTTGTCACACAACGTCATTGCGTATGGTCAAGTGTGAGCTATGTAAAATGTGCTGTACCTGCTTAGTTCTGATTCCTACAGTCTCATTCAATATCATTTCTTGGATTTCATTGGCTTCACCTGAAGTGACAATCATTGAAACTAATGACTTCATTCGTAAGAAAACTAAACTTCAGGAGGTTGCAAAAAAAAAAACCTATTCCAAAATTTTACAAAATCAGTTTTATAAAATTGCCCTCGTAATTTGGTGAGTCATTTGCGTACTGCGTATGCAAATATTTTGTACAATTTGACTTAGTTTTTTTTCTATTCTTAAACGCTCTGAAAGTATGCCACACATTTTTGCAACAGCGAAAATTGTAACAGTTAATAAATCTTTTACTCGCTCACACATTTTGTCGCCATATCTTTGCCTGAATCGTTCCCAAAAAAACAACAACAAAACGTTATTTTCTATTCGTCTCTTTTATCTTATCAGTACGAAGAGCAGAGCGGTCCCTGTACCGATAGCAAACTTTGATAACGGTCGGCAGAGAGAGTTCTATACTCTTACCTTTATTATTGCATATAAATATTAATTTTGAAGTTGTACAACTTTTTGGTCATTTCAAATTCGGACTTTCGTACGTCGTGTTCTGTATTTTTGACGTTATCAAGTCGGTCGGGCATTAAAGCGTTCGCGTGTCCAAGCCTTTTTAATGGGTTATTTCCTTCCAAATCCCTTCACCACTACAGACCATGTACAATTCGCGTAACGCCTGGGAAAATTGTGAATTTTCCTGTGGCGAGAATTCCTTTTACGGTGATGAGGCCGTCTCTTTTTTTGAAAACGAAACAAAACCTCTAGAATTTCGTCAAGAAATTAATCATGGTGCACTTTACGGACGTACACTGATCAATGAGCCGGCCGTACATTATACTAACGATGCGTTCTACAGTAACTTACCAGCACAGCAACCTGTGCCCATATTTAATAGATCTTTGGAACGCTATCATCCTTACCAACAACAGGGGCAGTTTCCACGAGCTGTTGCCTATGGTGCACCTAATCAAGGTAGTGCTGATGATGCCTTTTATCAACAGAGAGGAAGTTTATTAAATGTATCGACACCATGTCGCGAGAATCAACCCTGGAGTTATACCTATTGCTATGGTTATGCTCCGAGTAATCCACAAGCTTGTCAATTTTCACAATTTGTGGATATTGAAGATTTTATGTAAGTTTTAATCAATGTCTGCTGGTACTCTGTCTTTCATCATAGCATTTAATGCCAAAACAATGCCCTTATCAGAATTCATATACAGAGACACACACTTACACACTCATTACTTAAATAACCTAAGCACATACATCTTATCTACAGTTTTTATTTTTGTATTATTATAATAATCACATATAGATACAATGTATAGATTGTGTATAGTCTAGTCAAAATAGAGTGAAAGCATTTTCATGACAAATGTTAGTTGCTTAAGACAGGGCTACAGATTCCATTGATCAGCTCTTTTTTTAACACGGAGTCAAACCTATCTTTTAATAATAAAAGATAACTAACTTTCCTTATTTATTTTTGTTCACTGAAGTGAAATCAGTTCCGTGCTTTGTTACCATGCTTTGTTATCAGAGATCAAAGTTTTGGTGACGCTGATTTTTTAGAGCGGGTGACTTTTGAGAAGTCGTGCAGTTGTTCCATGTTTTTCAAGGACGATCAAGTCCTTCTTCGTCTTCTACTTTCACATAACCACATAATTTTTTTTGTTCTCAGATAAATTTGATTAACTCAAAATGGTCCACAGGCAAATGTTTCTTAAACACGGCCGATAAAGCAACGCACTCTCCGCACACAGGACATTTGATTAATGTCCAATAAAGTGAAACTGGTGCAAAATTTGGTCCAGCAGATTATTTGGTAATTTGCGATTCACATTCCTCAATGATTTGCAAGCGCTGTTCGTTTGTTAGTCCATTAACGGTGAAATGGCAAACCTTACTAAGCATTTGTGGCGTTGCCATATGTTTCGAGTTACGAATGAGGTGTGAAATTTTCACTGAAAAATCAAATAGCACAAAAAGCACTCCCTACAAATAAAGCAAAATTTAAATCAGTTTACAAGATATGGAATTTGCATTCTAAACATAAGTTGAAATCTTTAAAGTGCTTTAATAAGAAGAAGAAGAGGTTTTTAGGCTACAATCAAATCTTTCCAGAATAACTTATTACCAGATTTTATCGATTCTTAAGCCATAAATGGTCATTTGGACGTTTGGTTCAAAAAAACTATTTTGTTCAAGGTTTTTAGTTAAAGTAAAAACATAAAAACTTTTCTGAGACTCTGAACTAATCGTTGATAGCTTAGTTTATAAAGGTCAGTCATCCGTTTAAACTGTGTTCTTGTATCGGTACGTAAAACACCTCCTAATTTTCCTTAAATTAGCATAACACCTTCAATCTTCACCATATAAGTGGAATGTTTTAAAAATCGTAATGCTCTAACTCTTTAACTGTTCGTATTTCGATCTTGTTAAAGGGAGCAATTTAAGGCTTGCTGAAAGCGCAAAAGAATATTTGAATGACGAACTATACATGAATAGAAGCTGTTTTAAGCTGAACTTTTAAGTCATCTGGAATCAAGGCTTTAAACGTATTTGCTTGTTGAAAGTAATTGCGGTCCGAAAGTTCAGAGCGCATCGGTCGCTGGTTCTTAGAAACTAAGTCCTACATCCTTTAATCAGTAACACCTCAACAATCTATTTAACAAATTTTATGTTTATAAAAAAAGTTCATATAAACCTCTAACAATCTTTAAATTGTATTTCAAAGAAAGACTTTTATGATTAAAAACATATAAAACACTTGATATGAAAACCCAAAAATTAAATTACTCATTTTATTTAAATAGGTTTCTTTTATGTGAAACCCTATTTTTGGATGCACTGTTCAAGTGGCGTACGTTTGTAATCCACAGTTTTTAGATAAACTTGAATTATAATTCGTATGTTTACTACTGAATTCCAGTGTTCTATTTATCATCTATTTATATGGATTATCGATTTCAATTTTGTTTGATATCGATCAATCTTTACATAGGATTATTAAATTGCTAGAAATTGATAAGAAATTTAGCTAGCCAAAGAGCAAACTAATAGTTTATGTGCCTGACCCACAAAATATTTTTGTTTATAAATGTAAGAAATTGATATTTCATTATCTGGGTATTTCCCCAAAAACGATGACAAGAGTGAACGGCACGTGTCCGCCCTTTAAAGACGTTTTCGATTGACGCAGATCCCATCCGCGGACACACTCTGCATATCAATTGGGAAATCGATACATGAATGATATCCGTGTGCCGCTGTTCTGTTGACATTTAGCTATAAATGTAAGTGTTTGCCCATACATTCAGTTGATATATATTTTTGTAATTAGCATTAACGTCAGAGTTGTGCTTGAAAGCAAATGGAAATGTGGTATGCGTTGACGTTTAGTATTTGTTGATTTTTCTTTGGTTTGTCAACAGGTCAGCCTCACACCTCTTGCTAAGCAGATTTATGCTTTAGGTGTTTATTTTGCCACTATTTATTGCCGAATGAACTTGATCTAACTGAGCTGGCTTGTATTTCAAAACCACTGCAGCACTGCGATATGAAATGGCCTAAGCAAATAGTTGATATTAGTCGCTTATTTGCATACCCAAAAAGACTTTCTACCTTGATTCGTCTTATAAAGTCATGGTTAAACATGAAAAAATTTTAAAATTAATACAGCCCATAATTTTTTTCTTAAAGAAAATAAAAGCCATTTGAAATTCTGTGGTCATGTAAACAATTAATGACAGGTAACGCTTAAGCACCTAATAAAACGAAAAACGTACTAACTTTTGGGTTCTGAATTCTCGGATCTACCATAAAATCCAATTATGCGCCTGTGCACTAGTTTGTGCATTTGGACACCAACTCCCTAATTAACAACGCTCTTATTTACTCTTTAAGTCCTTTTATTTTAAAACGGTCGGTCAAACCCGACTATACGTCTCTTTACCAACGAAATTATACGCTCGGCACACATTTTGATACTGCGATGCAGCAGCGAACAGTCTTTTGATCATAACTCGACAACCGTTCATCATTCCTTTGGCGGATCGATAAGTTATCCTGATTACTAAATAAGTCTAGAAAGTTTGAACCAGCTTTCTTTAAAACTGTAGGAGGCATGACGTTTTTCCAAATTGCGGGAACGGGAGGGGGCGTGGCCAAAAGTGAAAATAATCTTGATCTGCCTGCAGGTATAAAAAGTTTTTGTCCCTTACACGTCAAACCTCTATCTCTTACCATCTCTTAAAACACTCTCTGTAGCTTAAAACAAGAAAGAAAGTCGGTCAAGCCCGACTATAACATACTCTGTACCAAGAAACAGTCTTTTGATCATAACTCGAAAACCGTTCATCCGATCTTCTCCATTCCTTTGGCGGATCAATAAGTTATCCTGATAACTAAATATGTCCAGAAGGAACAAGCCATCTATCTTCAAAACTATGGAAGACATGACGTTTTTTCTAAATTGCGTGGGCGGGAGGGGGCGTGGCCAAAATTGAAAATAAACTTGATCTGCCTGCAGACATAAGAAGTATATGTCCCATACATGTCAAACCTCTATCTCTTACCATCTCTGAGATCTGTGCGTTCATACGGACAGACAGACGGACAGACTGACAGACGGACATGGCTATATCGACTCGGCTGTTGATGCTGATCAAGAATATATATACTTTATGGGGTCGGAGATGCTTCCTTCTGGATGTTATATACTTTTGCACAAACTTATAATACTCTATGTACCTACGGTACAGAGTATAAATAAAGGAAAGTTAACTTCGGCTCGGCCGAGCTTTGTATACCCTTGCAGCACGTTTTTCTAACTAATTTAAAAATCATTTTCACTAGAAACTGACTCTAATTTTTTATGTTCTATATAGATGTCTGATTTCGACCAAATTTTGTGAAATCATGGGAAAGCATAGCGACTAAGATATAAAAGGTTTGGAGGCGTTTTCTTTGAAAACAAAAAAGTTTTTCTCACTAGAACTATTTTTTCGACCGACTGTTCCTATGGCAGCTTTATGTTATAGTCATCCGATCCGGCCGGTTCCGAAAAGTGTGCAGCGTATTTGTACCAGAAGACTTCGTGCGTTGGTCACGATTTCTTTAAAACTGCCGGAGCAGATAGCATAGAAACAGACGAACAAGGCTATATCAGCTCAACGTCATGCTTATCAAGAATATAAACACTTGATGTGGTCGGAAATGCTTACTTCTATGCGTTACAAACATCTGGACAATTTCAAAATACCCTCTGCAAGGGTATTAAAAAAATCGTGACAAATAGACTAGGGCTGGGCGCGTGAGCGAATTTTCTGGCATGGTCAGGAACGAAATCAAATCTCCTTACGCACGATTCACGCATGTACTTTTTTTTTTTAAATTTTGCGTTACTCACGAAGTATTAACGATTCACAATTCCCTTGAATGCAAGCCGCTTGCCTGCGCTGTTTGCTTACATAATGTTGTACATAATATTAAAATTAATGTTAATTCTCTGTTAATTAACATAGTGAGAGGTTATTAAACAGAGGTTAAAATTTCCCTGAGTAACCGGTATATCGAAGTCGGGCAGGGCCACCTTTAACTTACGCTCTCGTTTCTCTTAATATTCCTGTCACCAAAATACATCCCATCTTTGAAAGTTGTAAGCTGAACCTGCGTTGCAAAAGCAAATGTGCTGTCGCATTTTGAATTTTCAAATTGTATTCACCATCACCTAGTCGAAATATACATTTCGAAATCAAACTTAAATTGACTTCTACTTTGCTGAAATGATTAAATTTTGAAGAGTTTTATTTGCCAAATAGTTAATTGTTAAGCAACAATTCTATCATTATTCGATAATACACCCTTGGAGCGGCGCCTGGAGCGGAAATGATTAACAATAATAATAACAATAGCAGCAGCAGCAACAACAACAATTGTGAGCCATGCCGGATTGGCACTGTCTGAATATTTAACAGCAATTCGCTTCTGTTCTAATGAACAACAACAGTGAAACGACCCTCCAATGCTTTTCGTTCCCCTCCCCATCTTCAGTTCATTTAAGCAGGCTATTAGCATGCAATCAAAGTCAGTTCGCTTCTATGGGGCTTGGGCTAAATTGTAATACTTTATATTCTATTATTTTCAATAGAAGTTATCGAATAGTGCACATGCAAATTGACAGAGAACTGTACTCGTTATCTCCTATCTCTGACTCTGTCCACATGACGCTGGGAAAAGCCTTAAATGGACAGCTACTTGGCCCGGCCTTGCCTTAACTTGTTTTGCAGAGTCTCTTTTGTTGATTGTTTAAAGTCTGATATGGTTTAGTTTATTTATCCCTAGATGACAGTTGAAATGCTTGCATAGTACCCTTTCAAGACTTGTTGCCAGGCCAAAAACTATTTATAAAATTTGTATTTGAATTTTGGTAAAATTTTTACCAAAATGTCACGAGTTTAGTTCTTTTGTGGGGAGGGGGGAGGCTTTATTTTTAAACAAAAATTCTTGGAATATATATTTCACAATGTCGCTTCGCTTCATGTTTGTATGTCTAGGTAAGGTCAGTGCACCCGCCAACTATAAATTTTGCTTAATTGATAACGTAAATACCACATTTGGCTATAGTTGGATATTTCCATTGTAAGACACTTGAATGAATCATATTTTCATCGAAAGCGGATTAATTAGCATCTGCATGTGTTTAAGTGTACCTCTCGAGATCTTTTTATAATATTAAGCAAATATATTTCCAAAACTGGTTCGGGCCAAGGTAAAATGAGGTTATTCAAAAAAAAAAAAGTCTTGTTTTCTTTTTTTTTCTTTTTTTTATCAAACGGACGTGTGATATGCCCAAATGGAAGCGCTGTTTTATCTAAAGCCCCCTTAGACACATCTGAAGTTTCTTCATTTCTGTTGTCAGGAATAGCCCACAAAATTGGTAATTAGGTTGCCTAACAACTGTTTTACGCCAGTACATGGTGTCATCATGCATGCGTTTGGTAGACATTTAAATATTAAACATTGTATTGAAAAAATGTTGAAGGCTTTAAGCACTCCATCGAGTCCAAAATCTACTACGTCCTCGTATTTAACTGGTTTTGTTAGCATTTTAATTTAACCGAACCACGTTTTCGGTTCGGTTTCGTGGTTCACGCTTTAAATTTACTTTTCACATTAAATATCGATACTGAACTATTAGAAACTACTTCCAGCATTGTCTTGGTAAAAAAGAATGCTAAAGATATCCCTAACAACAAGAAGACAGTGCGTCTCAAGTAAGGCTGAAAGTCCGTCCGGATTCGAATACTGAAGAACCAGTTCGGTTCGGATTTTTGGTCTTTTGACCGGACCTGGGAACAAATCTTCTAATTCTATTACCTCCGGAACCGAACCTCCTATGTCTGGAAATCGGTTCGGTTCAGAAAAATTAATTGAGAGGATTATTGAAGCTGTTTTGTATACCCTTGCAGAGGGTATATTGAAATTGTCCAGATGTTTGTAACGCATAGAAGGAAGCATTTTCGACCACATAAAGTATGTATATTCTTGATCAGCATGACGAGCTGAGTTGATTTAGCCATGTCCGTCTGTTTCTATGCTATCTCCTCCGTCAGTTTTAAAGCTATCGCCACCAAACTTTGCACGAAGCCTTCTGGTGCAAATACGCTGTCGGAACCGGCCGGATCGGATGACTACGACATATAGCTGTCATAGGAACGATCGGTCGAAAAGCTAGTTCTAGTAAGAAAAACTTTTTTGATTTTAATACTGAAGTCTCCAAACTCCGGATTTACTAGTTTGTAATGCTTCTCCATGATTCTGCAAAGTTTGGTCGAAATCGGACATCTATATAGTATAGCTGCCATAGAAAAGTAAGGTTAGCAAAATAGTCTTAGTAAGAAAAACCTTTTTGTTTTCAATGTAAATCTCTTTTAAATTGGCATATATTTAGTTTAGATGCTTTCACACAGTTCTTCAAATTTTTGTCAAAATCGGATGACTATAGGTTATAGCTGCCTTAGGAATGATCGGTCGAGAAACTAGTTTTAGTGAAAAAAAACTTTTTGGTTTTCAAAGAAAACTTTTATGCTTTCCCATAATTCCACAAAGTGTGTTCGAAATCGGACATCTATATAGTATAGCTGTCATAGAAAAGTAGAGTCAGAAAAGTAGTCATAGTGAGAAAAACTTGTTGGTTTTCTGTAGAAATGTCCTTCAAATTAGTTAGAATAACTTGCTGCAAGGGTATACCAGCCGAGCAGAAGTTAACTTTCCAATTTTTTTTTGCTATATTTTCATATTTTCGCTGTCAAAAAAATCATTGTAAATCATATAGGACTATGAAAAAGGAATGAAACCGAACAGGTTTCAGTTGTAAGCAGAGCGCGCCAAGTACCGTCCATCAACTTTTCCTATGATGTCTGCTCACTGAAATGACAGATACAAATAAAACAGAGATGTTGAGAGTATTGAGAGTGACTTGAAAACTTTTTTTTATTTCTTTTGTCCTTTATATTTCTTAGCTCTCGAGTAGAGAATCACTCGAACCTGCCTTACGAAAACCGATTGAAGGGGGTAGTTTCGTTCAGCTCTCGGCAGCTGAGCATAATCAACTGAACAAAACAAGCCAAGTGTCAGAACGAAGTGGATTTGTATTATAATTGTGGCGTTACCCGCAGTTCCACGTTTCAGTACTGAATCTCTCAGGGCTGATTCAGACCTGGGCAGTAGGAATAACTGAATTTCGCTCCTGACTTCAGGCAAGATTTAGTACTTTTCACGAAAGTTCAGTGCTAAAATCATGGCTAAAATCAGCAAAGGTCATGACGTAATAGGACTTTTCTGTGGCTGAAACTCATATAAAGGACTCCATAAATTCTGTACCAGCTTTTCTGTTCATTAAATAAAGAAATCGGTGTTCGAACCGAACCTTATAATTAACGATTGGTTTGAAACTTCGGGCAGAACCTACTGTAGAGGTTTAGAGGGTTGTCAGTTACAGAAAAAATTACTCTGATCAATTCGATCTCTTTGTAACCCTTGTAAAGAGTAATGTAATTTTAGCCAGAAGTTTGGAATGCTTACAAATGTTAATTTCCGTTGCTTATATGTCCGAGTCAGATCTCAGATTAGATGACTGTATCCTAAGCAGCAGCACGATTTTGATATCAGCGTCATGCTACATGCGTGACGCTTATTTGTCATATTTATCGAGTATCGAGTATTTAAAATTAAGTTTTTAGTATCAAGTGCTGAGCATCGATCTTTAAGTATTAAGGTGTAAGAATTGACTACTGAGTATCAAGCACTTAGTATGGTACTGAGTATCGAACACAGAGTATTGAGTACTTAGTGTCAAGTATCAAATGTTGAATATAGAGTTCTGAGTATCGAATTCTGTGTAACGAGGTCAAAGTATCTAGCACTGAGTATCTGGTACTTAGTATCGAGTAAGTACTGAGTTCTGAACATCAAGGTCTAATTATCGAGTACTGAGTAACTAAAAAAAATGCATATAATCAATTTCAGAACTCAACAAAATTTGTTCGTAAAAGTCTAGGTTTTTCAGAGTACAAATTGGTGTCAACAAAAAACCAATCTTTATAATATAAATCGAACCATTCCTGGCATTAAATTAAAATTCGATTCATTTCACTTGGCTTCGATTTGGATTTTGTATGCCGTTTTGCCCTCAAATTTTTGCAACGGTTTCGCTCAATTGAAAAATTGAGCACGCTGCGTCGTCGCGTCAATTGAATCAAATCAAATGAAAACGCTACAAATCGCAACAATTGAAATATACGCATTTTTGCACCGCTATGGAAATTCTTGCTTTAACTGCAGAGCAGCTGACGTCTGTGGCCTACGTGATCGGAAAAGGTGTTCCCGTTGTGGCCACCAGAAATGTCATTGTATTTTAACTTATGCTAATATTCCGTTTCTCTTTCTGTTTCATTTTTTTTTTTTAGGAACAATGAGAAGCGCAAGGAAAAGTCACGTGATGCGGCACGTAGTCGTCGGTCCAAGGAGACCGAGATCTTTATGGAATTGTCGCAGGCTTTGCCATTGAAGACCGACGATGTCAATCAGCTGGACAAGGCCTCCGTGATGCGAATTACAATTGCATATCTGAAAATTCGTGAAATGCTGCAATTGGGTATGTTTTTAGTTGCCATTTTCGATTTTCTCATATATATTAATTTTCTTGGTTTTTCTTTAGTGCCCAAAATACGCAACTGCAATGACATAATAAAACAGGACATTGAAGCTACCACTGACGACGAGGAAGTTAAGCCCAAGTTGGAAATTAACGATGAAGATTGGTTAAAATGCCCCGAGGCCGGTCATCTACTCAAACAGACAATGGATGGCTTTCTTCTAGTGCTGAACCACGAGGGTGACATTACCTATGTCACTGAGAACATTGTAGATTATTTGGGCATTACCAAGGTGAGGCAGCAGATGTGGCTGGGAGCTTGAAAAGCGAATTAGGAATATAGTTTACAAGTATTATTAGGCAGTTGTTTTAATGTGTTTCGTTAAACACAAGCATTCAGATTGGAATTTCCTCGTAAGCAATGTACAATTAAAGTTCCAGTCGATATTAGTTCCTCTAGCCATTGGTCATGCTTAAGAAAGAACAGAATAAGAATAAGCAGAGAAAGAAAATGTACTTGTTTATTAAAATAATTAAAATGCCACTTCCCCTTGTTCTATATTCAAAGTACTGTGCCGAAAAATCCCGGAACTTTTTTCTCTAAATCAAGTCTGTATTCAATGAGTAAAATTGTTGCGTTTGAATTAAAATTGCAATCCGGATGAAGTCAAGGCAATTCACGTCCCTTTCAAATTCATTGACGTTCGTATTTCTCATATTAAGCATATACTCATTCAAATAGGACTAATACAAATATATGTATATTCTTTTTCTGGTTTCTTAAAATTGTAATTTGGCTTGGTTGAATTTATTAGTATTGTGGCGTAGATGTTGGTTGTTGGAATACGAATCTTAAATAGTCAAGCTCAAATCCCACAAAACATATTTGTATACATTTTATTTATTTTTTGTATAAGGAACTTTAGCGGAAGCTTAGGTACTGCTTATGGTGTTGAAGTTGGAAAAGTTGTTCAGATAAAGCTCGACAACGTAGCAAAGAGTAAATTTTTCTTGTAGCTGGTCAACTGTAAGACTATAAGCTATTACAACTATTTTTATGCGGCAATGACATCTTGAATTGTTGAAAGATCGCTTTTAATTTATAATAAAAATATCTTATCGGTCAGACGAAAAAGCCTTGCAGCCGAAAATATTGCTGCAATTTAAAGTTTTCTTAAATCTCCGTCGTATTAAGAGGAGGTAAACATTGATAGGTTTGATACAAATTACCTTGATTTATTACCAGAAACCCAGTTCCAATTCGAATTCATTGAAGAAAAAAACGGAATTCCTTATATTTAAATAGTTCTACATTCAATTCATTGATTTTTTTTTTAATTTTGATTTATTTATGCCCTTTTAAAGTTGTTTGCTAAGTGTGCCTTCAATTCCTGCATCTGAATGTAAAAAGCTTTCTATTCCAACGAATTTATAATGAACTCTCTTAACGAAATTTTGTATTTGCTGTGTGTCAGTCGTTTGAAAACTAGCTATTTTTGGCCATTATCAAATGATGTATCTCTAGTTTCCGGGGAATCCAGCTTGCCACTTAAATATTTCCTTTCTATGACTTGAACTTGGGTATCTTTAATTCGTATCCAAGAATCTTACGTCTACACCAAGACAGCTTATTGTTCAGTTATTGTTATTGCATTTATATATCGAACAAAGAATATACTCATATGTTTTATAGAATATTTTTGATTTCTGTTTGGCTTTTATATCCGAGCTGTATTCAAATTCTGAGTCACAATAAGTCGGGTTCTATTTCATGAACTATCATAAGATTTCTTATCAACTATAGGATGCGAATAATGAGGCATGCCAAGCAAATGCATAATTTTAAGAATCACTCTGGATAATTAACGACTTCGTCGGGGTATTCAACGCGATCGATCGATTTTTATGAACGCAATTTTCTCGAAATTCGACTATAAATCATACAATCCAAGTCATTGACTTCAACATTTTTCGCTTCAAAAATTTGCATGTGCCCTCAACCAATCGTAATTATATTACAGTTGAGTTCATCTCACGTTGAAGTAAATTCGCAGTTGGCTGGTGGCATCGATATTAAACCACTGGAAGAAGCTACCAGCAACTGAGCTTTTCCTACTTATAGCAGTTCTGTGGTCAAACCTTCTGTGGTTCTCTGAAACACTTCTAAACCATGAAAAATTGCTTTGAAATGTTGCAAACAAAAGTTTTGTAGATTTCTAGGTTAAACGCAAGCATCAGTGCTGAATATGCCGTTCTCTCACCGTTCAACAATGTTGCAATGCTCAATTCAATTTAAGTTAACACGTGGCGCAGTAGGCGGTCATTTCATTTGCATGCTCGGCTTATCGCTCACCATTTTATAAGAATCGCGTTTTAAATTCTCAATGTCTTGTATCTAGCAAACAAATTTTTCAAGACAAGATATAGGGAATTTTTCTGAACAATTGAATTTTAAATTCAATGTTCGATTTAATCTTTTTCGTTTAGATGCAAAATATTGACAGATATTTTACAATATCCTTTCGCGTCACTTAATAATTATGTGTACATGAGAGATAGCTTCATGAAAAACATGAGAAAACTGACCTAAATTTGACTAATAGATTAATTAATGGAAATCATAAAGAAGTTTTAAAAATATCTAATTCTAATTTATATATCCTTCTATTAACAGATTGACACTCTTGGCCAGCAGATCTGGGAGTATTCGCATCAATGCGATCATGCTGAGATCAAAGAGGCACTCAATCTCAAACGCAATGGCATCTCAGACAAGATCAAGGACGAAAACTTACAAGAATCCAGTGTTAGTACACATCATCGTGATTTGTTTGTGCGTTTGAAGTGCACCTTGACCAGTCGTGGACGCAGCATCAACATCAAGAGTGCCTCCTATAAAGTAAGTGTGGCTGCATATCCCTAAAATATCGATGAATGGTCTAAAATTTTTTTCATTTCTGTCTAAAGGTCATACACATCACTGGACATTTGGTTGTTAATGCCAAAGGTGAACGCTTGCTTATAGCCATTGGACGACCCATACCACATCCCTCAAATATTGAGATACCGTTGGGTACCAGTACTTTTTTAACCAAGCATTCGTTGGACATGAAGTTCACCTATGTGGATGACAAGTGAGTTGAGTGAGGAATAATTAAAGGATAGCTTAACAAATTACAAGTGCTTAGAAATTAGAGATTATAAACATTCTAGTTGGTATGAGTTGTTATCCTTTTAAGGGCTGTTTTCTCAACATATAGCTATCTGTCACATAAACTCACAAAAAGCAGTTCAAAATCTGAGTTTATCTTACACATAGCAGCTATGTAGGAGATGCGAAATCGACCCTTAATCTTTAAACTAGACGATTCTCTAATACTTGCGTATATTTCAGAATGCTGGGCCTGCTAGGATATACGCCCAATGATCTGCTGGACACTTCAATGTTTGTTTGCCAACATGGCGCCGACTCGGAGAGTCTAATGGCCACCTTCAAGAGCGGTAAGTGTCTGATTGTTCCGCATTCATTAAAACTAACTAACTGGCAGCAGTAACAACTCACTAACTAACTAACTAATATTAAGCTAATTACTTTAATGTACAAATTAAAATGCGTTCGTCGTTAGTTTTGTGCGGCGTAGCATAAGCGAGCAGGCGGAGTCCTGTTAATGTTGCTTCACATCAAAACAAAGTTGTCGCTAGCTGCCCGCCATTTCACGTCCAGCAGTTTCCCTTAGCTTATTGCATTTAATTAGTTGTAGCACACCGTCCACGGTCCACCACCGTCTGAGGGGTGGCAAATGACAGCACAAAAGGCCATTGGCGTCGTCGTTGTTGTTGTCGTTGGCTTTGCTTTAATTTCACTTTAGTTGCTAATTAGGTTTCGCAAAACTAAATGCATTGCTCAGGCAGCAGCAGCAGCGCGTCTGTCCCAAAACTCTCTAGGCGTTCTCTCTAACTCTCTCAGCTCAGTTCTGCTTCGCCAACGAGAAACGATTTTGTTGTCATTTTTTGTACAAAGCTAATTAAATTACATTTATTATTGTTAATTTATTTGCAAACATTCGCGTACATTATGCAAGCCAATTAGTCTGGAATTTATTGGGGGCTGGTTACTATTTTGAATGTTATGGAATTGGCAAAATATATCAACTTTCTAAATCTGAATTTGCATTGGTTTGGTTATTATTATTAACAAGCCGGACGGCATTTTCTTGGTCTAGAATCGAACCATCAAATGGTTGCAACGCTTGTCTTTCGATCTGATCGATTTCACTCAGATTTTTGCAATCTATACAAAAGATGTTTTGATTAATTCAAAATTTTTATGCAATTGGTATTAATGGAGAAAAAAGTTGTTTTTTCAAATTCATAATTGTATCTTGCAACAACGATTATTCAATGAATAATTAAATTACTTTAATAGTTGTAGATTATTCAGTCATTGTGCTTGAAAGGTTGAATTGTTCCTGTATTCTTGTAATCGTAGTTCCAAGTTCCAATTACGATTACCTAAAAATCGTATTTAGGAATTGTGTAATGTTTTTATTATGTGTTAAGATGTTTAGTATTCAGCAATTGTTTGTGCTTCTCTGAGAAATTAGACTTTTCAATAGAAAAGTGGAATCTCTAAAAGTTCGGTAGCCCCGAAGGATTCTTGGAGAGATTTTAAAACCAACCCAAGTCAAAATCTCTGGATTTCTGTCACTGTGATGAATGAATGAACCATAAGTTAGAAGTTCTAAGAATTTAATAATAAACAGAAAGTTTCGATTAGTTGTTGTACGAGTTTTTTTTGCATGATATAGAATAGCCAGTGCCAAGTGACTGTTGCAATGCACGTTCAAAGAAATCTGTCCAATTTACAATGTATTAAAACCTAAACCTAACCTAACCTTCGCCTGAAAGCTAATCCCGAACTTAAAGATTCCTCGGGTTCGAAGAAAAATTCAAGTAGTTATTAATGCTAGGTTGAATTCGAGCAGGTTTTTTTCAAGAGCGATTTGCAGACCTTATTCTATTTAGTCTGAACTGAATGCCATGTTCGCCATTCCATGCTCATTCCTTGGATCATTCCTTTCCTAATGAAAATTACCCTTTCTTGCAATTTATTGCTTTGAGGAATACAAATTATGAAGAAGAGATCATCAAAAAGGGGAGCTTTTTAAGGCTAGGTTTGTCCACCACTTCTCTCCATGCATCTTAGCGCACCAGACTATCGAGCTCTCGCGAGAGAAATCAGAGATGGTAAGAGATAGAGGTTTGACATGTATGGGACATATGCTTCTTATGTCTGCAGGCAGATCAAGTTTATTTTCAATTTTGGCCACGCCCCTTCCCGCCCCCGCAATTTAGAAAAAACGTCATATCTCCCACAGTTTTGAAGTTAGATGGCTTGTTCCTTCTGGACATATTTAGTTATCAAGGTAACTTATCGATCCGCCAAAGGAATAAAGAAGATCGGATGAACGGTTTTCGAGTTATGATCAAAAGACTGTTTCTTGGTACAGAGTATGTTATAGTCGGGCTTGACCGACTTTCTTTCTTGTTTTTATTTGAGATGTTCTTAACGTTTTCCATAAGTTTTTCAATCGACTTTTTTTTCTTCAATGCACACCCAAGAATGTTCGATTCGAATTAGTTTAGGCTTAACTCGTATTTAAAATTTTAATTCTACTGTCGGGATCAAATGATACTATTTATGCTTACAAACTGACAATTGCCTTTCAAAAGTGATAAGGACAGGTTTTTCTTATTTCTAAAAAGGTTTAATTAGCTTGTTAATAGCAAATTCAGCTGGTCCTTTGGGTCCTCCAATTAGTTCCTCTGTACTAACAAAGAAAATATAGTTTGTTAGGCCTGAATAGCATGCGCACTATCGTAAAAGTTAAAAAAGTTAAGGTTCCTTCTTTTCTGTAGTTGTATTATGTACGAAACGGTGATGCCTTTTCGCCTTCGAAATTGCCTATCGAGCCAGGGCTAAAAACTCATCAAAATTGCTGACATTTATCGATAGCTCTTACATTGTCAGTTCGATATAACAAAGTGCAATAGTGAATAATCGTCCCAAAGCTGACGGAACTACCCTTTGCCCAACAATCTATTTTCATTTTATCATTCAAGCTAACTAAACGACTAATTTCCAATTAATTTGGATAAACCAAAAAACTTGAGATTGAATAATTTGTTATCGCCTACGTGTATAGTCTATTCTCCTGCAATGAGTTGGCAAAATGGTAACAACAAATACATAGATAACCGTTTAAACTACAGTCAACAATGTTTAAGGCTTAATTTGAGGCAAAAGTATGTTTGTACACAAGAACTTTTGTACAGTCCTGTCTCAGCTTGTTTGTAACTTTTTGTCGGGAACTTTTGCTAATTTCTTCAGCGCAGCTCAGCTTCTGTTGCTCATCTTCCTTGGCTGCTGCTGCTATTGTTTGCTTATTTGTTGCTTTTAATGGCCGCGTCATGTCGTCTACATTGACCAAAATAATGTTTTCGGCTTCTATGGCACTTAAAATGCCAGCGTTGGGCCATAAAAACTCCGCTGCCACTGCTGACCATTGTTGGGTACATTGTACCCAAAAGAAGTGCATGGGGAAAAGCGGGAAAATTGTCACTGCACTACAATTGGAATTATTATTGGCTGCAATGACTTGAGCTTCTTGACTGGACAGTGCCACTGCCAGACACGTTCTGTGCGAAATGACTTTCGGTTTTATGATGCGACATGCATTTGACCATGCCCAAGGACTAGGACTAAGTCTAAGGACCAGGATTCAAACTTGGAATGCAGCAGCAGCAGCAGTTGCTGCTGTCCGGCTGCCTTTTGCGTGCATATCGCATATCGTTAGCAAAAACTTCCCAGCAAGTTGTAAAAATGTCTTCGAAAGTCGTAAAAGTATTTCATACATTTGTGTGTATTTTTTTGTTTTTTTTTTTTATATTTTTATTAAGTTGCTCGTCTTGGCTTTTAGCTGCCTTCCTAGCGCCAGGGAGCAAGTTTTTATTTTAGTTATGTTATGTTTGAAAGCTTGCTGGCAATATTATTGTTTATGAGCGCTGTCCGTTTTTATTTCCATTTGATTTTCATAAAGTTTACATGGTTATTATGAAAGAATGCTGCGGGATAATGCTGCTATTGATTGGGAGCTGGGGCGGATCATTTAAGTATATCCCCAGTTCTTTTCCCCTTTCAAACGAATTTAATGATTTTATAAATGTACAGTGAAGACTGGGATAATAAAACAATGATTTAAAATCGATGTAAAACACTGGCTCTAACCTATCTGAAAACTTACCGGCTTAGGTAAGATCTGAGGCTTGATTTAGGGTTTGATCTAGGCTATGATCTAGGTTGAGTTAAGTTTATTTGGGTTAGGTTAGGTTAGGTTAGGTTATGTTAGGTTAGGTTAGGTTAGGTTAGGTTAGGTTTGGTTAGGTTAGGTTAGGTTAGGTTAGGTTAGGTTAGGTTAGGTTAGGTTAGGTTAGGTTAGGTTAGGTTAGGTTAGGTTAGGTTAGGTTAGGTTAGGTTAGGTTAGGTTAGGTTAGGTTAGGTTAGGTTAGGTTAGGTTAGGTTAGGTTAGGTTAGGTTAGGTTAGGTTAGGTTAGGTTAGGTTAGGTTAGGTTAGGTTAGGTTAGGTTAGGTTAGGTTAGGTTAGGTTAGGTTAGGTTAGGTTAGGTTAGGTTAGGTTAGGTTAGGTTAGGTTAGGTTAGGTTAGGTTAGGTTAGGTTACGTTAGGTTAGGTTAGGTTAGGTTAGGTTAGGTTAGGTTAGGTTAGGTTACGTTAGGTTAGGGTACGGTACTTAAGGTTACGTTACAATAGGTTAGGTAATGTTAGGTTAGGTTACGTTAGTTTTTGGTTAGGTTACGTCAGTTCAGATTAAGTTACATTACGTTTCGTTAGGTTACGTTTCGTTACTGTAGGTTACGCTTCATTACATTAGTTTAGGTTACCTTACGATTGTTTACGTAACGTTACGTCATGTAACGCTACTTTAAAAAACTTAACGATACTTCACTTTACATTTCGTTTCTTTGTGGTAGGTTAGCTGACGTTACGTTAGTTTACGAATCGTTATATTTATAAACGACAAACTTTTATCAAGCGCTCTTATTTATTTTAAGTCCACATAGAAAAAAAAAATCTGAAATCAATCCGAAACGGGATTGAAAACAGGGTAATCCCGGAGCAGGCCTGAAGTGATCCTGTTTTTTGGGATGAAAAAAAAAGTGGGAGCGAAATCAATCTTTTCAGATCGGATCGGATCAAGAATTACCCTGTTTTCAATCCCGTTTCGGATTGATATCTTTTTTCAGTCTATAGAATTAATTTTGATAGCTCCTCATTGTCCACATTTGAGACTTTTTCTGATTACCACCCTGGTTCCATATACCCTAGCCTTCACTGTATGCACACATGCGGGCGTCAAAAGCTGCAAAATATCAACGACGCCTCCGTTCGTCCTGTGACAAACAGTTCAATAAAATACAAAATGTGCGGAAAATCGCAAATGTCATACGAGGAAAATCTCAAAACGAGCAACGTTTACCATTTTCCAACTCGCTCTGTGCATTGAAATGGAAATGGGGGGAAAATGCGTTTCCAGCATTTCCATGTGGTGTGTGCAAGGCAAATAAAGACGACAATTTGGCCGTCAGGCAAAGCAAAAAAAAAAGAAAAGAAGAAAAATTATGAAACGAATGAACGAAATTTTCAACCCAAGTTTTGGGTGCGAAGCAAAGTAAATTTAACGTGGCAGATAAATATTCTCCTCCAAGACCTTCTTGCCATAGAGACAGATAAAGGAAAAAAGAAAATGTTGTAATAAATTTGGAAAGCAAAAAACAATACCGAAAAGTGGCTTTGGCAGATTTTGTGCTGCGTGTGAAAAGTTTTGCAACGTGCGGGAGTGAATGTGACGGGAAAACTAAGGGTGGGGGAAAATGCATTTTCACTGACTGCATTTGGGGGCATTGCCGCGGCATTTGCCAGGCATTCAACTTTCAACTCTTGCGTGGCAGCAGCAACTGAAATGTTGATATTTGTTTGTTTGTTGCTTTGAGCAAAACACAAGATAGTTTGCTACTTAAAGAGGGCGAGAGACACGTACCAGAGTAGTACGCTTGCCAAATGTTGCCTACTTATTGGGGCCATTCCTAATGCAGAGTAAAGTACAACTCCCTTATCACCGGCTGCCTGCCTGCTTTGCAACAACAAATGTGCAGTCCGGGCACTTCTGCTTGAACTCAACCAACAAATTTCCATTTACCATCAAAAATTTGTAGTCTCGTTTCAAGTGCAACTCGAGCTATTTAAACTTTATATTCATTCGCCTTCGCGGTTGTGTAATCAACATAACAAGCAACTGGCAGTTTACGAGTCTGTTAATGCCTCACCCACAGACACACACACGCACATACAGACACCCACCTAGACAAGCTTCCTGTCTAACTGGGAGCCTTGTCTGTGCCCGGGTAAAACGCTTCCTGCCAAAAGTGTCGATGATGCTGACGCAGCCAAGTCGTTGCACTCATCAGGCTCTTCGCTCGTGCTCCTGCCTGCCTGCCTGCTTTCCCGCATTTCTATGAAATTCTCACACATACAAAACTTTATTTATCTTTTCTGGCCAGTGCACTGTGGATTTAATTTCAAAGAAGCTTAGAAATACTAGTTAGCGACTTTTTGAGTCGACATTCATAAAGGCTGTTCGCCAAAAAAGAAGGCTTATCCCCTTCAATAGTGTGCGTATGGCTGCAAATGAAAACATTTACTTGGACCGCTAGATAAAATATGTATGGCTACAGTAACATAGCGCAAAACTTTTTTGCAGTACTTAACCTAAGCAATATGTATCTCCTTTACTCATCGTCCTCAGTTACGGCATTTTCGTTCCAGCATGGTCTCGGGATATATGTAAAAAGCTGGGTTTCAACCCAACCGTTTCGCACCCGAAACTCCGACTTTTAATTTACTGTGAACCAAACCGAACCCCTACCGAACCCAAAATTCTGATTCGGTTCATCAAAAATTGTAGACATCAGAAAATTTGACCTTTTTCCTAGCGACTTCATCTGTTATCTGATTGGATTTGAGTGACAGTATTAAATTGGGCAGAAAATATAAATTAAAAACCCAGAAGAACGTTTAGAGTGCTTGTAAAATCCCCACCCATAATAGCCTCTGTTTTTTAAGATCCTCGTCTCAAAAGCTTTTTCAATGATTCATAAAAGCAAGAGTTTCACATTACATTGGTAATACTTTTTTAAATAAACTTCGGAATGATATTTTACTCAATAGTAAATTAAATTTTTAATATTCACATGTATTCCACACACCGTCTCCGACACACAAGCGATACAATTCCAATACGATTTAAGTAGTTTTTATGTTGAAAGCGATTTTAAGAACACATATGTAGGACTACTACTACTAAAATTTAGTAAGTAAATCGATATATCGATATTGAATCGAAATAAGTAAGCGAATCGGAGATTCGAAAAATAATTTGGGTTTGCCGCCCTGGTATAAAGCACAATTTAAACATTTTACTAACATACTTTTAGGTTTCAACCCCATTTAGAACCGAATCCCTAAAATCGGTTTGGTTCGGGGGTTATTTTTGGGTGCCTCGAATCCCAGTGTTTTTCAAAGTTTTCATTTACCACACAAAGTTGTAAGGTTTGTTAAGTGCTGCCCATTGCTGTTCCAGCCAGTGCTGCCTATCACAAATGTTTGTTTTCCCTTAAACTCGACCATCGCTCATCCGATCTTCAGCATTTCTTCGCCGAATCGATAAAGAATACTGATTACTAAATATGTCCAGAGGGTACGAAGTTTCTATCTATAAAATTGTGGGAGAAATGATGTTTTTCTTTTTTTGAAAATACACTCGATCTGCCTGCAAGTAAAGGGTGATTTTTCAAGAGCTATAGAAAATTTAAAAAAAAAACACATAAAATTTAGAAAAATGCATGAAATCTTTATTTGAATCGATAGTACGTTCCATATAATTTAATGTTTGAAGATTATTTCATGCAAATGTTGACCGTGACTGCGCCTCAAATGGTACATCCGCTTAGGCTAATTTTGGCATACTCTTTCCAACATTTCGGCCGGTATCTCACGAATAAATGCTTCAATGTTGTCTTCCAATGCGTCAATTGAAGCGGGCTTGTCTGTATAGACATGAGCTTTAACATAACCCCACAAAAAATAGTCTAAAGGCGTTAAATCGCACGATCTAGGCGGCCAATTGACCGGTGCCGAACGTGAAATAAAATGTTCACATAACTCGCCTCTCAATAAGTCCATCGTTGCGCGTGCTGTGTGGCATGTGGCACCGTCTTGTTGAAACCACATGTCATGCAAGTCAAGCTCTTGCATTTTGGGCAAAAAAAAGTTGGATATCATCTCACGGTAGAGCTCACCATTCACAGTTACGTTACGATTCGCATCATTTTTGAAGAAGTACGGTCCAATGATGCCACCAGCCCATAAACCGCACCAAACTGTGACTTTTTCTGGATGCATTGGTAGCTCTTGCAATGCTTCTGGCTGACATTCACTCCAAAATCGAAAATTCTGCTTATTTAAGTACCCGAATAGCCGCTTCAGTGGGTCGATTAAACTGACCATAAAATGGAAGAAGTGCGCGATTAACTTTCTTAACAGAGCACGCATTTTGATAATAAAATTCAATAATTTGCAAGCGTTGTTCGCTTGTAAGACGATTCATGGTTAAATTATAGACCAAACTGATGATGTTTGACAGTGAAACAAAACACGAAACGTGCGTGAGCTGTTTAAACCAGTGTTGCCAAAAAAAAATTTGCTAAAAAATCACCCTTTATAAGTAGTTTTTGTCCCATACAAATCTAACCTCTATCCCTTACCATCTCTGAGATTTGTGCGTTCATACGGACAGACAGACTGACATGGCTATATCGACTCGGCTGTTGATGCTGAACCAAAATTCTGAATTTAAATTCAGAAATCTATTTTAGGATCTATTCGGAATTATATTAAGGACCAATTTATTAAGTATTACAAGATTACCAGATAGTACTTAAGAAAATGTTGGGATCTGTGGGGTCATCTGACCATCCAAAGCACTTAAATAACCGTCAACACAAATTTTTAATGTGAACAGAACAGAATAGTGTTTTAGATTATTGTTGTGGTGTAGCGTGAACGAAGAGTGCCTCTGAGAATGAGAGGTCCTTTGACTTTCAGCCGTTCGCTCTCAATAAAGACAGAAATTTGCAAAAACTATCTATAAATCCGCTCTATTGTATCTTGATTTAGAAACCAAACTGAAAGTGTTGGATAATGTTTGTAACAAAGTAATATCTGATCTTCTATTTCCTAAGAATAAACCTAAAATTGGGAATAGTTGGTTCGCATGACTTCTTTTCTGATATTGTGCCCACTGTGCAGGCCCGCTGCCACTTTATGTTAATGCACTTAAATTTAGTACGCGACGAGAGTGGGCGTGGCCCTTGCATGGGTTGTTGCAGTTGCTGATGCGCCGCCGCATTTTATTACATGCATAATTTCGCCTTGGGAGAGGAGTCCAGTCCCGACTTCATCCCGCTGCTTCTGTTTTATTTATTTTGGTTGTTTTTTTCGGTAGTTGTCTGCCCTCGTCTGAGCCATGAAAGCACCAAACTAATGCCGTCGAAACTAATGGTCCAATTCGAGTGGCTGGCTGGCTCGAAGGCAGAAGAATCCTGGACTACAGCTGATGATGATGATGATGATGTGGCTGCCGACGCCTTCCCTAATCCTCGCTTCGCTCGCATGGATTGTAAAATTTTCCAGTTAATTTTAGCATCGTCGTCGTCGCCGCTTGCATTTGACAAATTAATATTGCATGAGCGGAAATGCGGCTTAAAGTTACGCCGGATGTGGCTGCCAAGTGTACAGCGGAATTTCCTGTGAGAGTTTTCGCAAATAAATTACTTTTCTTGGCTGCTCCAAACAGGTGCCCATGGGCAGAGGGGTAAAAAGAGTTGATCGAAAACTTTAATCTCAGAAAAGTTCAAGGCTAATGTGAATCAACCATCTGGCCATTTTATGGCACTCCACCCATCTCGAAGGACCTTTGACACAATTTGGCTACTCCAATCGTCATGGGTAGATAAAAACGGTACATTAAGTTTGACACACACACCCTCTTTTTAGGGTAGCTTTTGTCAAGAAAGATTCGTGATGACAGGCCACTGGTCACACCAACATCAATTCCCAAAAATAACAACAACAATGAGTTGTGAAATATTCTAAAGAAAAAAACAACCGTCAGCTATTATTTCATCAATCCAGTTTTTGCTTTGAGGGTTTAGATGACTAATCAGGGCAGCCAACTTGAAAAAAAAAAACGGACAGACATTATATTCATCTAAATATGGTATTACGTTTTCATTGTTAAGATTTTTTTAAATTTTATTTGAAAAGTTTTGTAGATTGGACGAAAGTTCACGATTTACGCCCTATATTGTACTCACACACAAATTGTGGCAGTCTAAACGATTTTTAAGAGATATTCCATTTAAATCTCATTTGTATTTGTCACATTCTGTTGAATTAATATCAGTGATCGTAAGTGAGCTACTGAAACAGACTAAAACCTGGACCCTCTAATTTGAATTTTGTTGGTCCTTCGAGCCGGTTGGCTAATTAAATCTTATTACATTAAAAAAGCTAATAAGTCGGTATCTGAAACGCGCCGCTCCTCTTTTTATTGCAAAGACATTCGAGATATCAGATTAGAAAGAAGCAAAATGAAGTTTGTATTAATTAAGTAAGTCAAGTTAATTATTTCTCATAAGAGGCTACACACATGGAAAAGACTGGGAACATTGGACTCAGTATCTTCTTATTTCTTACTTGTTTTTACTTCAAGAAATTTTTGAGAAAGCAACAATTTGATTTAAGTTGAAAAGTTCCGTTTTAGGAACATTCAAAACCCAACTGGAAAAACATTATTTTTTTTTTGAGCACTTAGTGACATATTTGTAGACGTGCGTCTAATTGGTAACTTATAATTTTCTTTGCATTTCTTTGCATTGATTTCAAAAAGATTTGGAACACTGTTCTCAAAAATTTTCTTATTTTGATGTTTATGCTCTGTGTGCATTTTGAGTTTTTTCAAGCCAGTTGAATTAGAAAACAATTTTGGTTTTGGCTTTTTTTTTGATTTTTTTTTTTGGATATTACATTTTGATATTATCGACTTTGATAACAGACTAGCAGTTACAATTACAAATTTAAAACGAAGAGTCTCTAAACCCGTTATAAAGTTTCATCTTTGACTCCCGGCTTCTTCATAATAATCTGAATCTTTCGATCCACGCCTTCTATTTAGCCAACTACCTTTCTCATCTATGAAATCTTTATCACAATCCAAACTTATGTAGAAATTTTGCAACTTTCGGAATTACGGATTTTCCGGACCGTTTCGACTTACACCATCCTGCTATTTGCCCGTCTGCAAGATAATCACAACTAAATACAAATTTTTTAAAATTTCTAAATTTGTTTTACAGTTCGGTTTAAGCCTCCTATTTAAGCGGGTAGAATTGCATTTTTATCAAGACTTCATAATAATGTCTCAGCAGTTCGCTGGCTTTCAATATGTTCAGAAATTTGCTAGTCTGTTACTACGTTCTGCAGATCTTAACCTGGTCTGCCGCTCTACTTGTTTATTGCGCCGTGATTGAAGTAGTTGCGCAGTCTCGGCAGTTCTCTGTTATTGCGATGTGCAAAGCATTTTGTTGGCGTCGATTGCTAGCTTGCTCTGCCAATTTTTCTGGAGTCTCGGAAGCACGCCGGGATGCAATGTGTTTTGCTGTCGTCGATTTCTCTCCTGTTCTGGCTCCTCGGCAGCTCTCCGATCCGCCTAAAGACATTCTCTGGTGCATTCTCATTACCTTCATCCGTCTTTATTTTAGTTTTCCGATATCTACACCATTAAAAGAAAGTTAAACAGCCTTCTGAATATTTCAGCAGTAATAGGATCTGCATGATCGGATAACAAATACACAGACATCCAAGTTTTCACAATTATAATACATATTAGTAGGATTGTAAGAATATTAGTACAGTCAACCGTCCGAATTAAATGAATGTTTGAATATTCCTCCCCCTGAATAATTGGTTAAGCTCTCGTTAATACCTTAATATCCGCTGCTAATATGCATATAGCTACCATTTATGGGCTTTCTGTGCTTTTTCATAATTTAAAGTAGTTTGATGAAAACCGGCCTAATATATGGTAAAGCTGCCATACACAAAATAAGTCTGAAAATTGTTTTGGTAGAAACAACCTTTTTGCTTGTTTTTTAATGTTACCGCCCCTAAAGTCGACCTTTTTGCTATTTGCTTTTAAATGTATTTGCTGATTTTGGTCAAAGTTGGATAGCTCAGCTAGGATGTCTGCCACAGAACCGATCGGTCAAAAATAGGACCATGTTAAGAAACTTTTTTTTTTCAATGCTACACAGAAAAAAATAAGATCCAAAAAAGCTCCATTTGGGAAGGATATGTCTTAAATATCCTTTTAATCATCCAGAGGAGCTGCAAAATCATCCCAATGATCATCATTTTTCATATCGTTTGGATGATTTTTAGCTCCGTTGGATGATTAAAAGGATTTTTCAGACATATCTTTCCCAAATGGATACCGGAAATCATCCTTTTTTTTCTCTGTGTAGCGCTCCCATCTAATATTGCAATAATTTGGTAGAATCAGTAGATCAAAACAAGCACTTTCAAGGGCTTTAAGGTAGTAGGCCGGTGTGACGGCCAAATTTTTTCGTGACCTTTATTTAACTATTAAATGATATACGATCGTTTTGTAACTTTTACATATTTTTTTTAGTACTTTAAATGTACAAAAACATTTTTTTTATTTAATTTTCCATTTATTTATTTACAATATGTAATGTCAAAGTGGAGTCCTCTAAAGAATGTGTAAGCACACAGCCTTCCGTAGTCATCCGAAATGAAAAAATCACAAAGATTATTACTGTGTAGACCTTATTTTAATGAACTAACCCATAACATACATAATAAAAAAATTAAAAAAACAGCGGACTTGTGAAAAAAAAATTCTCAAAATTTACCTTTTTTTTTTGATAAAATGTTTAAAAAAATAGTTTAGTATTAAAAAATTAAATGTTTTAAAGGTTAGGTATTTAGAGATGTGTATGTAGAATCGCTAGTTAAATTTTGAGCCAAATCGGTTGAATAGAATTGAGTTAGTGCTTCCCCGAAATTTCAAAAACATGGTTTCGAGAACAACGCGTTTTAAGTTTTGGCAACAAATAATACTAACATTATTTAATCAGCTATGCCCGGTGCATACAGCAATCCTTCTGTTTCCTCAAAATGGTCAATAGCAGTAGATATACCTTTCAAGAGAGTATCTTTAAATAATAAAGGTTAGAAGGACAATAAAAGAGGGAACGGTCAGAGCAGCTGCCGCTGGCGTTTCAACACACTTTCATACACTCCACGGCGCGCTCTCTTGATTTGCCTGTAACTTTGGAAATATTCTAAATTTCGGTCTGAAAATTTAAGAGCATATTTTTAGAATGTGATTCTTCCGAAAAATGTAAAAAAAAAACCCATCACACCTGTCTACTACCTTAAAACTTATGCTCACGAGAATTTAGCTAAGCCTTCTCGATTTCAGTTGAAACTAACAAAACTCGCCAAATATGATCCCACAATTTATTTTGTGCTGTCTGATCACCAATTGACAGTTACAAGTTAAACACCTGCCGCTCACCTCTCTCAGCAGAACTTTTTTTTTGCTTCTCTCGTGTATTCTTAAAACGAAGCTGTCTTCCGATAACAGCTTGAAGCGAATAGTCTCGTTCGGCTCTCAGCAGCTGAGCATAGGCAAATGAGAAAATTCGAGTAAGAACTACTCAAGCACGCAAACACACTTGCAGTTAATGCAAAAATACTCTCGTTGGTTGGGAAAAAAGTGGGTTGAGAAAAGTCCTGACTCTGAGAGTTTTTATTTTCCTTTCTTTGTAAACTGATTAAAAACAAACATTAGCGCATCTTCTAGTTAACTTTTGCCCAAATGCTATTGAATCACATTTCTAATTTGCGCTTCTTTTAATAACCAAACCGTTTACCTAATGTTAATTATGTCTGGCAAGAGCCTTTCACCTGTTGATTTATGGAGTTTGCTCCCAACTGAAGTGCATGGAATGGCGTCGCTTAATTTGCCAGTGTTTATTAAATATGCCGGCTGGCATTTGCGTTTACGACTTGTGCAACTGCTACGTGAATGCATGCGCCGCGGCAAATGTTAATGCCCTTCCGCTCCCTCTTTGGGATGCATCCTTGGCTTGTTGGCTGTTTATTTCATTAAGTTCATAAAATAAAATGTCTTACGGCGGAATGGTGTGTGCGGGTGGAAGAGTAGAAATTCCTGTTTCGCTCCTTGGTCTATTCCCAATGGCTGCTTATAGCTTAATTCTTGGCTGTTTGCTGTTCGCTGCACCTTTTGGCAAATATTTCATTTCATTTGTGCTTGGGCACTGACTTATGATGATGAATGTGCAGTGCAGTGTTGCACTTATCCAGCTTAAGATTCCTGTTGATGCCTCAGGCAAATTTCAGTGCTTTAAGGCAGCCGGAGGACTACGTGCCCAGTTCCATTGTCACGTCACAATACTCATAGCATCAGTTGGATCATTGCATTGGCTAACAAATGTGGCAACATTTTGTAGGAACACACCCTCCTATCAAACGGGTGCACTAAGAGAAAAACGAAAAACAACGTTTGCCAGGTCGTTTTGTTCTTTAAATTTCAAGTATGTTTCGATTAGTAAAACTTGTGAAATGGGAACAAAAATTCTTGAAGCTGGATGATGTAATCAAGTAATCGTAAAATGTGCTTGACTTCTTTCTCTCAGTGTATCTAAAATTAGATAACCATTCTATTGAACTCCTTTAACAAAAGCGAGGGGCGTTAATAACATTTAATGTGCCCTTCCCCTTAGCACTTAATGGCACTGCACCAAGTTCATTTCGATTCCTCAACACTTTTATGAGCCTGGCTAATTGACTTTATAACCGTTCAATGGCCGCTCTATGGAGTGAAGAGACGACGAGAGCTTGAGGAAGATTTCTTCTAACCGCCGCAGCCGCCGTCACCTTATCAGTTGACAAAGTTTTGCCGCTTTGGCAAGTTTTTATGCAAGTCTTGCAGAAAATTATACAAAAGACAACTTTGGGAGGGTAGGTTTTTGGCTGCATGCAAATATGCATTTGATTACACGCTCCAAACAAAGGCAAAATGACAAAAGTTACGCGGCAAAATGACTTTCGCCGTCGCTGGCGGGCGGCATTTAAGACGACGCAAGCTAAGTAAATTTGTGTGTTTATTTGGCAAAAACCAAGAAAAAGTCAGAGAAAAGAACAACTTTAGCGGAGTGAAAGAGAACGGCAAGGAACACAAAATGTCAATCGACCAAGTGGAAAATTTTCATTAAATTAAAAAAGCTCACACTTTTCTCCCAAACCGAAAATTGTCGTTACGAGTAGGAAAAAAAATAGAGAAGAAGAAAACCCCAATGAATGTGCAAAGTTTTATGTATTTGCCTGCCGGGCGGAGATTTTCTTTTTGTTGTGCATTTAGTTTTCCAGTTCTGTGTGTGTGTGTTGATGAGATAGGGTTTCCCTTTAGCTGTGCGTTTTCTGCTTCTGACAAAGCGTTTTAAATTTGCTTAGGCAAGCGAAAAAGCAGCACCAATTGCTTACAAAAATCTTGTCGATAATCGAAATGATGAGCCCCCCGATACGTATGCAACTCGATTTGATTACTGTAGATAGTGAAATTTTGTTAGAAAGTTTTGGAGATTGTCTGAAGTTGACAAAATTTAATCGAAATCTGTTGCTTCCCTCCCGATTTATGTCTGGTCTCTCTTGAAAGATGTGAAAGTCTGAAAAAAAGGATTTGGTGACAATAAAAAATGACGGGAATGAGCTAGAATACCTGATGTTTTTGTTCATACATGTGTTTGCAAACATGCAAACATACAAACATCCAAACATCCGACCACACAAACATACAAACTTACAAACATACATTCATACAAACATACAAACATTCTAAAATACAAACACACAAACAAATATGCAATCTTAAAACCATACACACATCCAAACACTCAAACATGCAAACATACTAAAATATAAACACACAAACATCCAAACATGCAAACTTAAAACCTAGCAAACATATACAGGCATACCAACATATGAAACTTCAAACAGAAAATCCTGAATTAATGACGCAAATTAAGATCGCGCAATTTCAACTCTAATATCAATTAAAACTTATTCCAAATTCCTTTTTCAAATTATTTGTGCACGTTGGGAAGCAAACATAAAAACAAACGTTTCCAAAAAAATGTCTCGAAAATTTTGAGAGAATACGAATAAACGGCCTTTATTCAAGAAAATATTCATCAATTATATAACAGAAAAAGCTATTAGCAAAAAAAAAAGGTATACTGCTAAGGTTTCAAATAATTGCCCCAAATTTGCCAACAAAATTTGTTTAATAACACCGTGCTACAGTGGGAGAAGTAGAAATTTCCAAAAAAAAGTTTGAAGTACTAGATCATTTATCAGCCATCGTGTTACGTATCTGAAAGCATTGATTAATATACACTAGAATCTTCTCGTCGCTATCGGAACTTACAAGATTATATAAAATCAGATGGTCCATTCGCGAGTTTTTTCAAGTTAAGTGAGCAAAATGAGCACTAAACGGTTTTTGTGCCATATCTTCCGATTTTGGGGGTCCCCGAGGAAAACCGAGTATGAGGAAGAGCTATAAGCGACATGCTCTACAGCGTACGCTAGGTCATTTCCCAGGTTCTTGCACTTTTGGGAATTAGCACTGTGTAATTGACGAAAAGTTCCCTATTTAAAGCCATTATCACGATGAAGCAGACTTTATGAAGTTTTCTCAGTAGGTGAGAAATTCACGGAAAAATAAATAAAACTTACAAACGAAAGCAAACAAATATTACCAAATTCAAAATACTTCGCCTACTTAGAAAACATTATGAAGTTTGCTGCATCCTGTTAGTTCCGGCTAATATTTTGAGAACAAACATTTTTAAAATCATTTTACATTCCCCTTTCACTGGATTTTGTACTCTAAATTAACTTTCTTCTTAATTATTGGCCTAATGAAATGTTGACCATTGTACGCTGGGACTCTTAAGTCTGTTGAAGAAATTCCTTTGCCAAATCCTTTTCACAATCGAATACAAAATGGTAATCTGCTGTGCACAAAAAATATGCCACCCTCAAATTTGTTTAACAAAAAGCCTTTTTGACTTCGGCTTAGTCTACGGTTTGGTTGTGGTCTTTTCTCTTCCTGTCCTTGTTTGTCCCTGAGGCTGGGTGGTGGCGGCTGGCTCAATCAATCAAAAGGCGCTTGTTACTTTGCCCTTCTTTGGATCCGCTGGCGTTAAACAAGTCGTGTAAACTGGCAAAATATTTGTGGTCTCCTTCGACACGGTCGAAGGGCGTCAAAAAGTTTGATTGCTTAAATGAAGTGCTAAATATTCTTAAGTAATCCAACATAAGGGCGTTGACAAGTAAATAAAGCAAAACCATTTTGATAACCAAATGAGTTTCTTTGCCATCAATATCAATTTCAAATTTGCTTCTATTATTTTTTTTCTCTGCTGATTATTTAGCTAATTTTAGTAAATAAGCAAAATATTTGCTTGAGGATATTCGGTAGGGGAATTACATTTTCTTGTTATACACTGTAAAATAAAATTGAGTACATGTATATTTTCGATGCTTAGCGCAGTGTTCGGTCATTCTATTTGACTTAATTATCCTCTGGAATTCTTAGTCTTTGGATTTTGCTGGCAAAGTTGGAATGCACCTCGACTTATTGCATAATGTCATAGATCTTAAAAAGGCTGTTCAAGGGAGAAGAATGTTTAATTCTGCGAATTCTCTTAACTTCAACCGCTTTGCTTTCGCATACTATCCTTGCAAACCGAGTTTCAAGTTAATCGGATGAAAAATGCTTGTTTTTAACGAACGAATTCTCACCCTGGGGCGCATTTACCAACGTCAGAAAATATAATCTCAAAATGATTAGCAAAATATCCTTACATACCAAATTTCAAGTCAATGTTATCCTTAAATTTTGTCCGGTCATTTTCCCACCTTGCGAGTCCCAAGTAAATTTTCATACTATCCATACTGTAAAAACTAAATTTTGTTGCTGAATTTTCCGGGAGCTCTCCCCTCCTTGGTGGCAAGTTTTACGACTTCGGAATATCATATCACAAATATAGTCACATAAGTTTTGTACAAACCGACTTTAAAATCAAACGGATGAAAAATAGGTTTTTGCTAACCCGAATTATGGCAATCGATGGAGTGTGTGGCAGGATACCTCCCTTCCAATTCGGGTTTAGAAAGTCACATGGGACCCCGGAGCAGCTGAATAGGGTGACCAACTTTGTTCTTGAAGTATTCCATGCTAAGGAATACGTGGTTGCGGTCTACCTGGACATTAGGCAGGCTTTCGACAGAGTGTGGCACGACGGACTGCTCTGCAAGGTTAAAAACATCCTACCGCCCCAACTTTTCTCTCTGGTGAGAAGCTTTCTCATGGACAGGACCTTCGCAGTAGTCTTGGAAGGAGCTGTTTCCAGCGTGAGGGTAATACGCGCTGGTGTGCCACAAAGTAGTGTCCTTGGACCAACCTTCTACTCTCTTTACACTTGTGACATGCCTACAGGAATAACAATACCCATTGAAGACCCCCAAGATTTACTCATTGCAACATTTGCTGACGATACTGCTATTATGGCGAGAGACCCATGCATCTATAATGCTACTGACGTCGTGCAGCAATATTTGTACCGCTTCAGCAGATGGGCTAAGCGGAGGAACATTGAGCTAAACCTTGCTAAATGTGTCAGCGTTACTTACACACTTCGTCACGATGAGTGTCCAGGCGTCTTCCTCAACGAGCAGCTGTTACGCCACTTACCTAGACATAAGTATTTGGGAGTATATTTGGACAAGCGCCTCACATTCGGAGCTCATATCAATGCGCTTGTAAGTTCACTATATGGTAGAGTGAAGAAAGTGGGATGGCTACTCTCTAATAGAAACAACCTTTCACTTCGTACTAAAGTGCACATTTATAAGTCCATCATTGCACCAGTCTGGAGATATGGGATCCAAGTATATGGCATAGCAGCGGAATCTCATCTGAGAAAGATTCGAGTCCTCCAGTCCAGGTGTTTGCGCTGACTATCGGGAGCACCCTGGTATATGTGCACAAGACACCTAGAGAGTGATTTAAGAGTACCCAAGATTGGAGACGTGTTAAATACACAGGCTGCTTACATAGAACGATTAAGAAGCCACCCCAACGCTCTAGGCAGAAGGCTCTTGCGCAGACGAAGAAAAGCGGGAAGAAGAGTAAGACGGGTCCTCAAGAAGCTTTTTCCCAGAGAGCTTCCTAACAGACATATACCATAGCAACCACATCACCTTCTTAACACTAGACAGAACCACTACACTAAACATGTTTCATATCAACACAAATTCACTCTCCCATAATCAAACTCTCAACTCTTGCCACACTTATACAGAAATAAGTTAATATGAATAAGCGCATACACAATGAAAAATAAGTTGCCAAATCAATGGTGACAGAAAGTTTAGAACACTAATACTAATAATAATAAAAAAAAAAAATATAAAAAAAATGGAATTTTCATACCTTGGGGACGGACTTTCAAACTTCATAAAATTTCATCTCAAATAATTTTGCATATTATCCTAAAAATCCGATAAAGATTTTTGCCAAATCTTAGATTTATGGTAAAACCGGTTTGGGCTAAGGGATATATATATATAGAATGACCTAGAAACAAAAATAACGATATCTATTCGATTTCATTCGTCAGTTTGAAAGCTATTGCGTAAAATATAAAAATACGCTGCACAAGTATCAAAACCGGCCGGATCGGATGACTATAACATTTAGCTGCTATAGGAATGATCGGTCGAAAAACTAGTATTAGTGAGAAAAAGTTTTTGTTTTCAAAGCAAACACCTCCATACTTTGTATTTCTTAGTTTACTATGCTTTTCCATGATTCCACCAAATTTGGTCGCAATCGGAAATCTATCTATATTATCTATATATATATCTTTATATATATCTATATGTCTAAGAAAAGTAGAGTCAGAAAAGTAGTCTTAGTGAGAATAACTTGCTTGATTTCAGTGGAAATGTCATCCAAATTAGTTATAAAAACGTGCTGCAAGGGAATACCAACTTCGGACGAGCCGAAGTTAACTTTCCTTTATTTTTATTCCCTGTTTCCATTGAAATTGGGAAAAGGGGGATCATGAAGTTGTTCGTATGTATGTAACAGGGAGAAGGAAACATTTCCGACCTCATAAAGTATATATATTCTTGATCAGTATGAACAGCCGAGTCGATATAGCCGTGTCCGTCCGTCCGTCCGTCTGTCTGTCTGGCTGTCTGTCTGTCTGTATAAACGTGTCGATCTCAGAGACTATAAGAGATAGCGCCACAAATTTTTGCATGAATTATTATTACGCAGATCAAGTTTGTTTCAGATTTGGAAAATTCCCCCCCGTCCCCCTTTTATCCCCAAAAAACCTAGACCTCCTCTAGACATCCAAGACCTAAAAAACCCTCAGATGCACAATTATCAAGTTAGAGCTTCGTGGTTTAGTATACATCAAGCCCATATCTATCTATTCTGAAAAGTACAATCAGATCGGACAAAATACACCGGAGTTATAAACGAATCAGTTGATCTGATAAGAGCACCTCCCGAGTTGTTGGTCAGGACTAGACTGGGGGAATCGAACTCGGCGCCTTTGGACTTGTTCTCGATTGGAATGCCGTCTAAACCAGTTGTGCCATCGCGTACGTTTTTAATAGTCAATATATTTTTGACATTTTGCAAAAATACGACCGCTTGTAATTCATAAGGTTTCATTCCCTGAAGTTGGAATATTAAATAGGTAACTGAAATTTTCCGATGTAGAATGTTTTTAGTCAATTCAAAGTGCTTTTTAAATCAAAAATGATTGTTTTAGGTTTTACTTAGCAATATTACCAGGAGTAAGCGTTTCTGTTTCGGCATAATTTTACAAGTTTCATAGTAAATAAATGGAAATATAGAATTTTTGAGTATATATTTTATTTAAACTTTCATTCTTACTTTAGTTTTTTCCTGTGTACTCCATTAGCCGTCTCTTACATCTTTGTTTTGGACTTTGGTTAATTCTAGGTCTGGGGCGCTGACATGAAAATGATTTTAAATTGTTGATATTGGCGCTGGTGTGGGCTTTCTTCCACTGTCAGTGTCAATTATTTATTGGAGCAAAAAAAAAAAAGCGCCTCCAGCTTTGTTCTGCCTGCCACCTTACTTCCTTTCACATGGCATGTCAGCTATTTTTTGCCGCTTTTTTCCGCGTCATTTTCTGAAATTGGCATTTAGTGTGCGACGAGCGGGATTTACACAAACACACGCGTGCATACACACTATATCTATATATATCTGCTGTCTTGCTATGGTTTAGTTACACAATGGGTGCATTCACCTACGCGATGTCCCGCTGTTCTCCCTCTTTCAATTCAGCCTGTGGCTGTCGCTCAGCATTTGGTTTGTCTGCCGCGTTTCCTTTACATGTGTGTGTGTGTGTGTGTGGGCGTGCGGTTGTATCTTATGCTGTCTGTGTAAAAAGTGTTGCCAATATCTGTTACTGCATCGTTGCATTTGTCTTTGTGTGTGTGAGTGAGTCTCACATTTCGTTTATTAAATGACAGCACGATATCTGCAAATGAAATTTTCCTGCAAAGCATTTAGCCTCGGTCGATGCTGCTGCTGCTGCTGCAATTGCTGAAATTGACAGTCAGACAGACAGACAGATAGATTGACATTTAAGCAACACTTTTGCATGGAAGCACATTTAGACGCATCATAAAATTTTGTGTTGTGCTGAAGCTGCTGCTGCTGAGTTTTTTATGTGCCCCGGCACTTTGGCTCAATTGTCGACAAGTGTAGCATACTTTTCGGCTTCCTGTCTGCTGGTTGTCTATATTTAGTTTAATCAATATTTCTTGCCAGCTCTGCCCATTGTTAAACCCTTAATTGCGTTGTAAAAAAAGGGCTTCGCTTTGTTTCAGGCTATTGAAAAATTCATAAAGCCACATCGACCCAGGACTCTAGTGAATTATTAGCCACAGTTTGGTGGATGAAGGGGCAAGTGAATGAAAAAAAAATGCACAACAACTTGTGCTAAATCTCTGTAGAAATCTTTAGCAAGTCCAATTAGACGTTTGGCAAATGGACAAATAAAATCCAGCCCAGACCCAAACCCAGATGCAGACCAAACTAATTGTAACAACATGAAGCGGCAAAAATGGGGAAAAAAATAAAAGACAGTTGAGTGACCCGACTACTAAATACCCCTTTTTTCTGTTACATTATGCTAGATGACAAATTTGTTGCTTATATGAATTTTTCAAATTCTATTAAAGGACTAATTTAATCCCATTTTACTTAACTTTTTTCTAGCCCAGCTTTTTTAACCTGATTTGTATTCCTTTAAGAATTGAATTTTTGCCATTTTTTGGGTACCCCGAGCTGCGGTTAAAGCTTAGTTTTGACACTGACCCTTTCATTTTCCGAACTTGGTGCTTATTGTTTTTTCCTGTATTTATTACTCACTTTCCTACAAACCCAATTTCATCAGGATCGACCTAAAAGGAAAGATTATCCTTGATCGTGGGCTCATTTTCTGTTCATCAATGGATTTCTCAAGTTGGAAACTTCTATTTATTAAGTAACTAGCTGAATACTCGGAGTCGCATGCGGCCACTTCTTAACCGGTTCGCGACGATCGGTTCGGTGGTTTAGACGGCAATATGGAACAATCATAAAAACATTCAATTCCTGATTACGACTTTTCAATAATTACTTCAAACTGTAATTACTTTTACAATTACTTGAATATTTGTACCTGTAAGGACGGACCATTGGGTAATTGTGTTTGAAATGTTGAATTGTTAGTAAAAACGTTTGGCATCAAGTTTTAACATAAACATTAAAGAATGTTTTTTTCGTTTAATTATTGGTTTATACTCCGCCGTCAGCTTGAGACCTCTGACTTATAAGAAGATTCTACCATTTCTTAAAAATCGAAACTTTAAACGATTCCGATAGACTGAACTCTCGCCCTCTTAGTGCATTTCTTTCCATGATCCGCTTTAACACATCGACTTTTTTATTAAAGCTGGAGAGTCTCGTGGCTACCTTTCCAAAGTACTTCAAAATTGGAATTAAGCTTGGAATATAAATAAATAAAAATAGTTCACTTAACAGGTCCAGATGGTCAAGCCAAGCTTCTCTCAATCTCTTGGCTTAAGCGTTTATAATTTTCGCACAAGAGAAAGTGAGCAGAATCCGAACCTGAACATTTGAGAAGCTTTTTTTTATGACTACACAGAAAAAAATCCGTTCTCAATGTACCAAAATCATGACATTTTGGTCATGATAGTCAGCTACAGCCATGCTCCGGTTTTCACTTATTTTTGCGAATTGCGATTTCAGCAAATTCGTACGATTTTAGTTTAGAGCGCTCCGAAATTCGCCAGTTTTTGTCATCGATAATGTTCCATTCTCAACTTGTTTTGTATCATTTCACATAACAAAAACAGCTGATGAGCGCCACTACTCATGATATCGATAGTCATATATTGATATATACCATGCCCAAATTGCAAATTGTTGTTACTGTGAGCAGTTTTCCATCACGCTCAATTTTTTGTATCTCTATTAAATAAATTGTTTAAAATATTGCCTCAATGCGAATTAAGTGGATGAGTCCGTAAGACAAATCTAAAAAGGTTAAAGAACTGAATAAAAATAGTTCCGTGGGCTGTCTGTTTGTGCATCAACCTTTACTTTGCATTTATTTTTCATTTCACGGACTCAGATGTCACCGGTTTAAAAACGGCAAAACTTTGCGATTTCAGAATGTCGGAGCACCAACTTTTACGATTTGGTGATCAAATCGCAAAGTTTTTGCGAAAGCGAAAATGGGAGCATGGCTGCTAAGCTCGCTTTTTCGAAATTCATGAACATTTGTTCACGATATGCCATGAACATTTTGTTCTTCCTCATGATCGAGTTGGGCTTGTTTTCAAGAACATTTTTGTTTTCGCTTCATGAACCGTTCGGGCTTGTTTAAAATAAAAAATAAAAAAGAACCAAACCAACCCCACAACACTCTCATTACTGGTAGTTGTGTGTGTAGGGACTTATTTTGAAATAAAAATTAACGATTTTATTTATTTATTAATTTACCTCAACTGGGAGTTGAACTCAGGACCTCGACGAAGGGTTGTAGTAGAATACTCATTGACACCGACATCTCAGCCGACACCGCCACAGCGTTTCTAACCAAAGCATTGATTAACTCGAAATTTAAATTGAAGCGAAAGCCATTGGCATTTAAACATGAAGCGAGTCAGAACGCCAGTAGCCAAGTGGAAGTCTCGCATTACTCTCAAAACGTCTAGGTCGGAGGTTCGAATCCCAGTAGAGGCAACGTTGAATATTTATTTTTTTTATTTTTTTAAGATTGTCTTTATTTTAAAGGCCATTATTGCGTTTAAAAACAAATATGAGGTCATAAAAACCAGTTTCCTATAATTCTAGGAATCACTTAAACAAAAAAAAGCATTGAAAATTATAATATATTAAAATTTGAATATTTTCAAGAACACTTTTTCTGTTTTCATGACCACCGTTCATTTTTTGTGAACGGAAAAAACAGACCGGAATCATAACCATTTGGTGACGATTTTTGAACGTCATTTTTTTCTCTGTGTAGTTACTTCACAGCTGGCACCAAGTGAAGGCGACCGGTTGTACAAGTTTAAAAAAAAACTTTTTCATTAGATGTCCCGAGGTGGGATTGAACCCAAACCCGTCATTTCGTGTGACTGTTTCTAGACGAACTAGTACCTCAGTTACGAGATGAAATTTTGCACAGTCCTCTTTTCACTGCCTGCCCGCTGTGGCCAAATGACTATTTCTTGTAGCTGCCATAGAAACTATCGGTTTCAAGTGTATTAAAACGTCGGCACAGACAAAGCATTTATTAGAAATCAAACAAAACAAAAGGCTAAGATCAATATGGAAATTGATGATTACGGTACATTAAGAATATTAGAATATTTGAATGTTCAAACTTATAAGGAAAATACTGCAACAACTCATTATACCCTTTGTTCCTTTGGTGCAGGGTATAAAAACAGCAACAGAGAATATTGCAGTCAAACTTTGTGAGTTTTTCTGTATTTTTTTTTTGTTTTTTGGCAACAATTGTTGCAAGTCAGTTGGGCGGCGCTAATGAAAAACGGCAGTAGCCAAGCTCCGGGCAAAGCGGGAGAGGTGAACTCAGAATGGATAGAAGCAGCCACCATTAAATTTTGCTTAATAAAGTTGCAGCTGGTGAGCGACGGACAAAAAAAATTGCTAAGCATCAACACTTAATTGTTTTCCCAAAGGTCTGAGGGGAGAAAAGTGATTTAAGGAGTGACTGCTGCTGCTCCTCTAGTGACTTGGAATTTACGAAAATCCTATTGAAATTCAAATCAAACAAACAAGAAAGCTTTAAATCTGCAGACTTAGATAAGAATTTTCTTCATTAAATATTAAAAGTATTTTAGAAACAGTCTCGGATAACATAATTTTTTGCAATTAAAAATGAGTTTAGACACACTTTCCCCATTCTAATCATCCCTAGGCTTGGTAGGCTGGAAAGGTTCTTGAGCAAATTGTCAAGTCTCAAATTACGACACCAAAAGCGTTCAGTCATAAAAATTAAATAAAAGCAAGCCACCAAAGCAGCTGTGGGTGCGGAGAGGAGGCCGACCTGATCTACATTATACGAGTATAGCTGAGCCCAGGCCAGCTTATGAGTGGGAAGCCGCAACGAAAACGACAACGAAAAAGGCGGCGCTGTTGCCAAGTAATTTGCCTCAACGAGGTCGCAACATAAACTCGATTTTAATTAAAACCGGCGAAAAAAATACGAATAAAATAAATATATTGAGATGTAGGTGGAAGTAGGCAAGCGGCAGGCTTATGTGCGCTTGTGCGTTTTTCTGCTGACAAACTCACTTTTGTGGCAATCATTTCAATAAAATTTAATGGCAAGGATATAAAAACGCACGTGTCCAGATTCTTATGAAAATTCATAAGAACTTGAAACCGAAACGCAATTGAAATTCATTGGATGCGCTTTGAGAGTTTCAGCAAAAGTTATGCTCTGGTTATATTATGCAAATCTGTAATGGTCAGTCAGGGGTAATTTCGGTTGAGCCTAATTACAGGGTCACAGATGTGTGTGTGTGTATGTGTGTGTGTAATTTTGACAAAGATAAAGAAGGGACATAAATTTCGTTTTTCTCAAAGAAAAATTACCATAATTTAAGCGAATTCTTGTAGTACATGCAGAAAATGTTTTAAAAATGTTCCATAAAAGCATCTTGTTTTATAAAGTTAGCATGTTGGTTAAGCATGCATACTTCACCAATTTTCCTTGCTGCTTTGTAAAATACCATCTTCTCTTTTTCTGCTGTTTTTCGCCGGCTCGATGTCATGGTATGCTTTCACACAACTTTAAACAGAGACACAACACCACAAAGGAGGCTGGTAGATCGTACAGCTGTTTCAAGAGGAAACACCCTCTAGTACCAGCGATCAATGCCTACCAACTGAACGTTTTTCTCCATGCCAGCGGGGCCATAACCGTTTGGGAATCCCAAAGCAGAATGCGCGCAAAAACATCGATAGGCAGCGTAGAAACAGACAGTCGTCTTTGAGTGTGTGTTGTCCCCATGGCTTTGCCGTTTTTAGTGTGAGAGATGCTCTCCCTGCTGCTCTCTTTCTTGAAAAAAAAAGAACTACAAGTTGAGAATTACAAGGAATTAGGTCAAAAGGAAGCAAATAAGTCATTAAATGTATACTGAAGTTGAACTGTGACTCCTGATGTTTAAATTGAGCTCCAAAGGTTGCAATTAGGACAGATGTTTCTATCTGTGGCAACAGTGGGAACTAATATGGAAAATTCTACCTATTACGGGGTAAAGTGGCCGAAAAAGTTTGTATAGACAAATAATTTTGAAACCGATTGTCTAGCAATTTGGTTTATTGTCAAGTAAGAGAAATATTAGGAAAATCCTCCCACGAGGAAAATGGCCTAAAAATTACAGGGATGCAAACCGGTTCTGAACCGAACTGAACCGATCCAAGCCGCACCGAACCGCTTATTCATGCTTGCAAACTGAACTGAACCAGCATATGTTCAACAATGCCGAACCAACTCAGTTCATATCAAAAAGGCTGTAAATCTATGAAATTTACTAAGAAATCTTAACTATACTTTAATTATTCTAGCTTTGTAGAATTTCTCTAATGGCGTCTTAAAGGACAGCAATCTGTAGGCTTACCTTTGGGACCCAGTGTTTCAACAAAACCAGATTTTAGACACTTCTTGCTATCTTCATTCAATTCCAAGATGACTCCTTAAATAGGGTCGACTATATGAATGCTATATGAAAGTAAAATAAATATTTTTTATGACATTTATTTTTCGAATTTTAGATAAAGGTTCAAACATATCTAGTTGGATAGCACATGCTCGCAACTAAGAGTGAACCTCTGAACTGAACCGAAACCGCTGTTTGGCGTTAACCAAAGTATCATAAACCAATGAACCGAACCAGTCATAATTCCCATTATGTTTGCATCTTGCTTTAAAACTCTGTTTATAAGGGTAGTAGCAAAAAGAATTGCTGGTTTGATTTTCTTCTGTTAAGAAATCCCACCATAGCACACTGGGCTGGATGACCTAATTCTTGGCATAAACTTGAATTTTCCTTCACAATAGTTTTTTAAATAAGCTATATAAAGTAAAAGAGGATACTCCAAATAAAACAATTCCAAAAATAAAAGCTATCGAAGTGAATTTTTGCTATATAAGGCTATATGTGAACGAACAATTCGGGCTAAATATGCAAAATACAGAATTATGTGTGTATTATTATGTAAATAATATTAAGCAATTGCACTTTAAGCCGTTAAAATTAATTTGTTTTGTGATTCGTCCTTAGTCTGAGAAAACCTACTAACATTTTTCCCTGGGGACTTAAAACTAACATTCGCCCACATTCGGCTAAAATGTATTTATTTAAAGCTGTTCTGTTTGTGTGCAATCCACTTTGCAATTAGCACTTTTGTACTACTATCTCCATCTTTTAGGAAAAATTGAGCTCAGCCTCGGACGTATGTCGATAATCGAAAAAAGCGAGACATCAAAATTAAATTAAAAAATTAACCTGCAAAACGCAAATAATTAAAAAAATTAGCAAATAAAATAAATAAAATTACGCATCCGCCCGGTGTGACTTAGAGGGCGGTGAGGTAGGCGTGGTCGGAACGGCTAAAAACTTTTTCCACATGTTATTCTGGTTGTTGTTATTCTGTGGCTGTATTTTTCGACATTATGCCCAAAATTTAGCCATCCAGCCCAGTGTGCAGTGTGCTTGAGTGAAAAAACTACCGGAAAATGATGTATAGAAACAACTAATTTAGTCACTAATCAACAAATGCATCTGTTGAGCCAAGAAGTGATACCAAAAAACCTTGCGTAACGTTGTATCCGTGAATTAAATATCCCGTATCGTTAGCTTTGAGTACTAGGCCCTTACTGATAATCGATTTAAACACGGCTGGGAACTCTTTTGTAGCGTCCAGAGCAAAGAAGCTTCGTCTTTCCTGTATTTCTCTCTCTTTTTTTTTGGCATTGATGGCCATTTTACTTGTTGCAATTTAATTTAATTGCCCCACAAAAAACTGTGCAATAATACAAGTTTCATTTATTCCCTGAAACTTGAGCGAAAGCTATGCGTTCGTTGGAAAGGGAGGCTCATTATAACTCAACCACAAAGCTAAAGATAGCACATCGGTCTCAGATTCACTCAGTGATTCATTTAGTTAATTCGAAATCAGCAGCAGAAAATTAGTTTTTTTTCTTCTTTCGACTTCCTTGAGCGCGCGTGTGGCTTAGTGGTTTAGGTATTAATTTCAGCTTTTGGTCTGACCCAAGCGGGTCATTAATAAGACCCGAGGCCTGCGCTGTGTTGACAGACTTCTTTGTTGGATTGATGCTGGCCATATGTGCAAATAAGTTGTTGGGAGGATTAAGGCGCTCTGAAAAGTATGCTATACAAAAGTATTCCAAGCACGCAACGTCTGGTGCTGCTGCTGCTGCACAGTGTTTAAATGGAATTAACCAAGTGCAGACTCTTCCTGCAGCTGCACTTTTGCCCTGAACTTGATTTGCCCTTAGTCAAGGACTTTTCCTGGTAAGCTTTGAGACGGGGGGAAAATATTAAAATATCTACGCGCGGCAGCCAAAGATCATTTATCAGCAATTTTTCTTTTACTTTGAAGCAACATTCCTTGCTGGCTGCTGCTGCTGCTGCTGCAGTTTGCTGTTAGAATTTATGAACACGAATGCAATCCGCCTTTGGCATGGCAATGGCATAGTACTGGATGCTGCCAGACAGCGGCCATTTGTACAAATAAGCAAGCACCAACTGGATGGCGTCGACGAATGCAAGACAAACATCAAAACCGCATTCAAGGTTATGTATCAAAGTTGAACAAATATAAATAGCAGCGACGAGGCAAAAGGATGAACACGGGATGTGCACATACACAATGCCAATGTGTCCAGGACACGCTCGAGTACACGACTAAATCCTTGAAGCAACATAATAGTAAATCATCATCAATGCATTGCAGGCTTGCAGTGCATTACAGTAGGACCCAAATGAATAAAATCATTTTTGGGGTGTGTAAAATATAAGGCATTTTCTAATTACTAGATCCCTTAACATCCCTTTGAATATTTTAATATCTTGCTATCAAATTCTTTGGATGATCATATAAATTCAACTTTATATTAAATTGCCAAAAAAAAAAGGATATTTCTTAATATTCAATCCAAACGCATATCAAAATCATCCAAATGATCATTAAAAACAGTCTATGGACTGTGCTCTTTATTGATGTAGCTTTCGTATGTTGGTGTGTTTGGAGGACAAGTTTAAACTGCCAATATTTTATCAGCGGCAGAATGCTTGTAATCCCAGTACGGTGTTGCAATTTAAGCTATTTAGTTGCTAAATCTAGCAATTTTGTGGGAATGTTATTAGTTATTTTAAAATTTTATCAGCCATAAATATCACCATTTTTAAATTATGTTTAGCTATCTCTAGATATTTTTTGATTTTTGGGACGAAGTTCATACTGATGCCTATTAAATTAGTTTGGAGACTAGTTTGAAGCGTAACCTGAGAACTAGGTGTGATGAATTAAGGCATAACCCAGGGCTGCAGGCTCGAATCAAAATTTACCAAAGGATAACGTTCAAAAAAATTTAAGGTCTGAGGTTTGTGCGTGAAGGTTTTGATTTGGCATAAGAGTTACCCAATTTAAATAGAAAACCAATAAATTGTTTTATATTACGATTTTTTTTCCAAATTTCCTCATATATGGAAAAGATTATTTAACTCAGACTTTAGTGATGATGATGAACCAAAGAAAAACCCTTGGATCTAGATCTGATTTTTGTTAATTTTTGTCTTTCTGGAACACAAAGATTCTCCTTGGGAATGTATGGAAATGCGCTGTGATTTGCTCTTTTAAGAGAGAAACGAAAATTAGACCGCGCACCGTGACTGTCCGTCACATCACCTGATCTCTCTAGCCAAGATACTCACCTAAAAGACCTTTCCAACACTTACACTTTAGAGAGAACTGGATTAGAACTATAATAGGAGTCAGATCGGGGCACCATGGGTCATATGTCCAAATGTTCTTCTTTCGTGGTTGTGGGAATGAGTAGGACATAGAAAGAGCTACATGACCTTCTTTGCGAATATTCCTTATTCAGAACTTGTCACTCGACGCTAAGTAATCGATACTTGGTACTCTATTCTCAGTACTCGACACAAAGTGCTCTATAATAATAACTCGATACTGTCAACTTTACATTTCAAATTAAGTACTCGGTACTCTGTATTGGATACTTGGTACCCGAACTCAGTACTCGATACTCGACGAAGATGCCATGACAACGTTATACTTTAAAAATTCCTGTTAGCTTGGTTTCACTGTAATCCGGTTGAGAACTGACCAAAATAAGAGTAACAAAACGGACATTGCTTCGAAGTGGCCGTTAGCTGAGGCGCTAGGAGTTTGCTTTCATATTGATTGTGTGGGTCGGACGTCTGCCAGACCACAGAGCTCTACTCCAAGACGAAAGCATGGGTCTTTTGGTAGGGACAATTCACATTGGCACAAGTGGATAAGGAAATAAATGTTTGGTTTGCGCAAGGATGTGCGCATAAATCAAGGATTTGTTTGCGGATTGTTTTCCACAGACCAAAGGTAGTTGACTTGAATTTAGACATCTTTGCTCTCTCTTTCTCTCTCTCTCTGAGTGAGTGACCTTTTGGCTTTTGCTTTAAGGCGGACACGTGGCGTATGCGTAATCATTTTTAATTGAATTAAGCTGTGACATAATCTCCGGCGCAAGCAATTTTAAAGTTTCCTTAAAGTAAATAAATATTTATGCAAATTGCCGCACTCCGCACCGAAACTCAATTGCAGCTTATTGGCGACTGTCTTCGGAGACTTCATAACCACTCGCCCAGTCAGTCGTGTGGAAAATTGCATTTGGTACCTTTAGCCGTGCAAATCCTGCCAGCTCAAACCCAAGCTTAGCTCAGTGAGAGTGGCCAACGACATGAAAGGGGTTTTTCCCTTTAGCATCAGAATGCAAAACAACGACGACGACAAAGACAACCAAATCGCAGCTTAGTTCACCCACAAGGAATGAAGTTGGTCATAATAATTCAAAATGTTGTCAATACACAGCGAAGCTAATAATGCCCATAAATGGCATAATGAATATTTTTATAGGATTTATTTTGATGCTCTTTCCATTCAAAGAATTACAAACTCTGAGTATGAACTTTTATAATAGTCATAAAAAATGTATTAAATCAAACTTATTGTAACCAAAGCCAAGCAATAAGGTAATCTGCTTAAGTGTTGTTGCTTTGTTATAGGCAAAAGGACTTAGAAGAACAAAAGGTGGCTTACTTAATGGCAAACAAATGAAATAACAAAACAAATCGAAAGAACATAGGCTGAGCTTTTAAATGGAACGACCGCCTACTGCGCCACAAGTTGAACTGAAGAACGAAATATACGCCTACCACCAGTATACATTTTCCCGACTTTCTTTTTTTCTAAACCGTCGCGAAGAAATGGCAAAGTTGGAAGGAAGGAGAATCTAGTTTTCAATTTGGTCCAGTCGTTTTCATGTTATACACATCCGAAATGAGAGAACAAATAATGCCAATATTAATTAACATTTCATGTCGACCCTAAAAAGAAAGGGACGTATAGAAAATGTCAAGATGGAAAGTGACAAATACTTACCCAAAATTGCAGAGTGAACTGCAAGTTGCATACAATGATTAGCATGGCATTTCCAATGTATTTTTTTACATATTGTGTTACACAATGTCATTATAAAATATCGATGTATTCTTAAAATATTGATTTTGTATTTTCAAAAATTTTAATTTGATATTTTTAATATGGGCTTTTTATTGATATGAGAAAGCTTTTTAGACTTTATCACATATAAACTTACGCATACGTTCTCAGTTGTCTTTATTATTATGCTCACAGTGCCGACCCTTAGTGCAGAATCGTTAAGATCCAGTGCTTTCAATGGAGTAAAACCGGGGAGTTCAAGTCAAACCTTTACTAAAATGTTATCGGATTCAGAATTTTTTTAAAAAACGATATTGAAGAAGCATTTGCTTTCCAATGTTTCCTAAAGGATTTGCGATTAAGGACGAATTTGATCATAAAAACGCAGAATATCGTAAAAAAAAACTTTTAACAAGAAAGAAAGTCGGTCAAGCCCGACTATAACATACTCTGTACCAACGGAATTATGCGCTCAGCATAAATTTTGATGCTGCAGTAGCAGCTGAAAGCAGAGCTGCTACAGCGCTGCAGCAGCGAAAATTTGAAAAAGAAAACATAGTCGCCTTTTGGCTAATGTTGTGTGTGCTCAGTGTTTTCTGATTGATTCGTCGCCAGCAACAAAATCTATGCCGGAGCCTAGACAAAACATATTAAGCGCTGCAAAGTCGATACGTAAAACCACAACGAATTCGGGCTGTGCGCATAGCCAATGGGCACCTCCTAGACTATTATGATGATTTGATAGATGACAATTGAAAAAGGTTAAAAAAGAAGGTGTACACCATCAACAAGAGATCTGGCAACATTAGTAGGGTTTGTCTTTCTCAGCATTATTTGAAAAATTAAGTCATTTGAGGGTTTAAAATCTTTGACACTGCAGAAGTTATTAACGTCTCGTAATGGGAGAAACGATGTAAAATAAGAAATGGAAAGCTTTTGAAAATATCGTAGTGATACTGGGTTTTACAAAGCTCCAAAGGGCCCAACCGAGCTCCTCATTGTGTGCTTCTACTTTTCGGAAAAGAGAAAGGAAGCTACAGTTAAAGCCAAATCCGAACGTCAAACCTTGAGAAGCGTTTTCAAGGCTAGCTACTTCAAAGCTGACGCCAACAGCTTGTGAATATCGAGTTCCTATATCAATAAGATATCGAAATGACTATATTTTATCCCTTCTTCGCTTATATTTTGAGAGCGTCGTTTGGCATTCAAATGTTAGTTTTGTTAGTTAGTTAGCTTGTAGTTAGTAGTTTATTATCGATTGTCTACTTATTCTGTAGAACATTCCTTGGTTATTACTAAATATTTTCGTTGAGAGTATAACAAAGTTCGCTTTAAAACAATAATTTTCGTTGCCTTCTCCCATGAAAAGTTATTTTTAGAGTGGGCCATAAAACGTACCCACAAGGCCCATCAACCCCCCTCACATCCGCCTAACAAGCTCTGCGGCTTTGAGCAGCATATTTTATGAGCTTTGGGGCAGACCAAAATGTCGCAGCAGTAGGTCCAACTCTGTCCAAATTCTATGCATGTTGGAAGCAACTTTTGGGCCAAAGTTATGCTCAACTGACCGAGAAAAACTAACAGGAACATTTTGTCCTTAGACCGCCCAAGGCGATGAAAGTCGACAAGTAATTTTGTGCCTTTGCCAGAACCCCATTAAAAACTACTCAAAATGTCAGTCAGGCTCCAGACCGCAAAACAAAAAATGACAAATATGTTGTATTTGTGCCAACACAAAATTTAAGTCTCCAGGATGAAAAAAGATGTTAATTGAAAACAAAAGTTGAAGAATTTGCATATATTTATTTCGAGACTTTTGCAACACTCAACGCTCCTGCTCTTCACTGCACTAATTAAAATTTAACAAAAATAAATGCTCGGTAATTGAAAACTTTTCCCCGTCAGTGACTTAATTATTTTGGGGAACTTCTGCGAGTTCCCCGCCACCACAATGCTTGCGTATTTAAATTTCATTATATTCTCATTCTCATTTTGCTCATTAATTCCATTTGTCAAGAGGAGATAGACGCCTGACGGGAAAATACCTGTGCTCCTGCCTTCTGCGCTTTTAATTAACTCAATTTGGAGTGCGAAAAGACATTATCAAAATACGCGTCTGGCTACCATAGAGATTTTTTAGACGAACAGCAAAGACAAATAACGCTTTGCCAGCTTTAAATTACTTTGTATGTACTTTGTACTACTAGCTGTCAATCAAAGCTGTTGCCTTGCTTAACTCCTTACGTGAATAGCAAAAGCTTAGACTCTTCCTTAAAGATGAATCCCCAACTTATTCCTCGATTGCGCCGGTTCAAAAGTGGTTCGGAACCCTTTCTCACCTATCTAAGTATTAAATATTGAATTTTATTGTAAACGTTGACAATAGGGATATACGTTTTAGTGATTCTAAACATCCTATTTTAAGTACAACAAACTCAGCTGAGTGAATTGCAATTGAATTCAGAAAATGCGATTTTACAGATGCTCAAGGTGATTTGAAAGAACGTAATGTTTGTAAATATTAGAGCAGAGGCTCCCAAGCTAATGCTTGCATAAAATATAAAAATAATACAAATAAACAACAAATTCTTCAGCATCAAGAAATCGAATGAGAAAACCGGTTATTGCCGTTGCTGTGTGTGTGTTTTTGGCTGTCTGTTGCAAGCGCAATCATTCGATGCACAACAACAAATGTTACGTATAAAAATGCATGATAATTTGCATAAACAAATGCGGCCGATGCGTATAGCATGCGAGCACTCCTGTAATAATGAGTTGAGCTTGACTGACCAACCAAAACAGATAGGAAGCTGAACTTTTAACAGTAATTTTATTTTGAGCTGAAAGTGTGTACTAATGTTTTAAAATATTCCCTCAGGAGTTATTCAGGATAATTCACCCACTTGGGTGGAAAATAGGTGGTTAAGTTGGCTTGGGCGAAAGTTATATTTTCAAGAAATAAGCTTTTAACTAAATTTCAGAGCTTTTCAAAACAAAAATTACAAAACAAAACAAAATATTACCTGCTTTATAAGCTTTATTGTGCAAAATTGAAACACAAATCTCTCCTACACTAATACGGTAAGGCCAGTTGGGGGCACACACACACAAGTGTTCCTGTCTGCTTTGGCATTGTCTCTTCTGTTTTTGCGCTCAAGCTGCTTTGGAATTCCCAAGCAGTTATGGCGGCTGCTGGGCTGAAAGTCGACTGAGTAGAGAATTGTCTTAAAACAACTGTAGAATCAACCAGCCTCAACTGGAAACAGAACAGGAAGAAGACTACTACACTAAGAAGCGTTTAACCCCTTATATATTATATTATTTTTATAGGATATTTTCTTTCTGTCGGTTCACTAAAGTTTCTTTCTGAAAATCACATTGTAATTAGTAATCAATATTTGAATTTCAAACTTTACCTTGCCTGGGACTTGAACTCGGGGAAACTTCAACACGAAAGGCATTTTATCGCACTCGACTACCAAGCACGCTCGTGAGTCACAGTAAAGAACGCGGTCAAATGCTAAGCACTCAGCTGCCTCTTTTATATTCCCAAAGAAGGGAATTCGAACTTGAGAATTATATGCGGAGTCTTTTTTTATTTTTCTAAATTTTAGGGCGGTTTTCTAGATTAATTTTCTATATTTTAGGGCGATTTTCTCAGCATGCCAAATATTAGTGACCCCTTTTATATTCTGAATGCACGGAATTCGTACTTGAGAATTACAAGGGGTGTCTTTTTAATATTTTTATATTTTTTAGGACGATTTTATAGACTTTTTTTATTGGGCGATTCGCCCTATTTTAAGACACAGTGCAATGTATTTTTTTCTAAATTCAAGGGCGAATTCGCCCTTAATTTAAGAAAGTATTGAGGAAAAAATCTAGAAAAATTACCTAAAAATTTAAGAAAAAATAAATCGAATTTCTAAATTTAAGAAATTATTTTCTATAAAATCTTTTTTATTGTTGTTTTTTCTAAGTTTAAGAAAAAATTGTGTAAAAACAAGAAAGGAAAATTATTTTAGGGCGAATTTCTAAAAATTAGAAATCAAATTTTTTGAGTGTGCGTTTGGGATTGAGCCTAATTCTGTCTACTTCTACTGAATAATCAGCTGTAAAACGGTAGATATGACGTTTGCATTGGCTGTCAACATAATTCTTTTACACATGTAGTTTTAAACATTTTACCGTGACTGATGAATCATTAGATCGCGAAAAATGTCAAATGAGGACAATCAAGGTTAGAAAAATTCATCATTATGGTTTATCAAGGTAATACAAGTTATATATATTCTTAGCAATCCGTTCTTCAAGAACACAAATGGGCACACATAACTTTAAGCCTATGATTTTGTCAATTCCAAACCTAAGAAGAGCATTTAGATTCAACAAATCATTTTAACGTGTCTGACAAATCATTAGCTCACGGAAAAATATCTTAATACTGTAACTACACAATTTTTGCTTGCTGCTGTGTTCTAAAGTTAATTTGAGGTTTCAGTATTCACATTCACTCAAACTTATTGGAACGAGCCTCAAACTCATTCATTCACTTTGAGCATGAATTGTTAAGCGTACAATCATGCAGCTCTCTATTAACCACTCACTCAAGTTCACTGATTAATAAATAACCCAACTCTTTTCTGATACGTAGCCTTAAAAGTGGCTTCAATACGCTATGTTTTTTTTAAAGAGTTTTAATTGAATTTTTTCTTCGATTTACCAACTGGCATTGGCACATAAACTATTATAACATGAAACAAAACTGCGGCAAACCGCAGAAGCCTGCATTTATTTTTGTTTATGTGGTTATTAATACTTATTACTTGTAATTCAATATATTAGTCAAGTCTGTTCGGAACTAGAACTTGACTTGACAACTTTTAAACGAAATATCTAAAGCATTTCAACTCTTTTATTTATTTTTAGTGCTGAGCAAGGGCCAGGGTGAGACCTGTCGCTATCGTTTTCTGGGCAAATTTGGTGGTTACTGCTGGATCGTGACCCAAGCCACTATTGTCTATGACAAACTGAAGCCGCAAAGTGTTGTTTGTGTCAATTACGTCATTAGGTAAGTCTTTCTTTTAACAATTTTCCAATTAAATCCCCCTTGAGCTATTAATGAGTCCCGAATTGAGCTACTCGTAAGAGGAAATTGATTACAAAACAATGCCAAGATATTTGCTCATTCTTCTTCTTTTTTATCTTTTAATTAAATTTTCAGCAAATTTAATTTCCCGTTAAAACATATTTAACGAAGGCAACACAAAGTTGAATCAACTCTCCCTTCGACTCTGCGCGTAAAATTTGCATATAGACGAAAATTTTATGTCAGGCTGAAATCAACGAATTAAACAGACGGAAAATTCAGTTGTGTTTGGAATTGATTTGGTTCTCTAATCTGCTGTCATTTGTTTAAAGAGGGCAGTTTTATAAATTAAAGGGCGGAAATCTTTTTCATATTCTGGCACATCAACTCTAATGGTTTTATTGACAAAATGAGCTTTTTTCTTTTTATATTCAATTTTTTCAAGCAAGCGCATTGCTTAAGAATGACAATCGCCACAGAAAAGTGTTTCAAATTCTCTTTTTGGTGATGTCTAACTCAAACTAACTGACGTTGCTTTTTCCATTCGCCGTCTGTCTTGTCAAACTGCCCTCGTTTGCCTCCGCAAACGTTTGAATGTGGGTCGTACAGTTAATCAAAAATAAAAAAATTAGCTTGTCACATGCTGGAAAATGGCAAGCAATTGAATTTTTTGTTACATCATTTGGTTATTGCGTGTGGACACGTGCCCTAAATCAATTAACCAAACACGAAGAGTCTATATAAACCCTTGTCAATTGTCTGGTTTTGGGTTGCTTTCCTCCACAATTCTTTCTCATTTCAGCTTAAACGTAAGTACCCCTAAAACATTTATTTAATTTTAGTCATAATGAGCAAATATTTGTGCATTGTTTGTATTCTTTCTCTTTTTTTTACACTTGCCTGGTTTCGAGTACAAACGGCTAAAAATTCGTTTTTAATTGTCCGTTGTTAATGAACGGGAGGAGTAGGTGATGGCCACGTGCCTTTTATTGTTACGGATTATGGTTTTCAGAACCATTTCTTTTGTCGTTGTCATCATTTTCATTAGCATCAGCACTTTCACTTTTAGCCACGCCCCCTCAATTAGCGTCAACCTATTCACCTAACATGTGATCAGCTCATTCCTCTTCCCTCTGCTTTTGTTCGTTCCCCTAACTGTCTCAATCAACTAATTTCAATTGTTCAATTTTTGAAATAATTTCTTTCAAATCGATTGTGTAAGCGTTGCGTACGCACTCACACACCCCTAGGTAGGGGAAGAAGAGACCAGGAAAAGAGACAAAGAGTAGATGCTGAGTGAGCTAGTGTGTAGGACAAACGAGCGACATTTTCACAACAATTCACAGCCCACATTTTTATTTTGATTATTTACAAGTTCTACCCCTTAAATTTACAATGAGAAGCATAATGTTGACCAAAATCTAAGGAGAAGGCGCCACATCGACATAATCTTTTGAACTAGCGATTTAGTGAGCAGTTCACTTAATTATAAACAAACCCCTTAAATTACGCTAATTAGTTGTGGTTCATTTATGCTTATATTTATTAATGCTTTAGATAAATGCATATGTGTTCAAAAGTCTCCCACTGGGCTTAAAAGCCTTCAGTGTCTCTCGCGAGCGCTTGATGGTCGAGTGCGCTAAGATGCAGACGTCCGGAAAAAACAACAAATATTAAGATTAAAAATGAATCACATCTTCAAAAAAATTGATGTGGGTTTGTGGGGTGGTAAAGTGGTTCGTGTCTCCGCTTCCCTTCTCTCCTCCCTTCTAACATTATTTTGAGTCTTCCACAGTTAAATTCGATTATAGGGATAAGTTTTAGTTCGAGAAGGCAAAAGCCGGAATCAAAATGTTGAAACTGCTTTCGATATCAAGCCATTCTTTTTACCGATTTTCTTGATTTGAGTCGATTTTGCCGATTTTACTTAATTTTCAAATTGTTTCTTACGTTAGCTCAAGTACCATCAATTTCGCTACGTTTTTTTGTTATTCAACTTTTTTTTAATGTAAATTCACTCAGCCCACCATTAAAGACAGGTAAAAATGAAGCTAACTTTTTGATTCCATCGCAGTGCAGCACAATTTCCATTTTTATATTTTCTTTTTATTGTTATGGTCTAGCGGGAGCGCAAATAGTTAGTGTGAGAGAAAAAGAAAATCATCATTTTAATTTTACAATGTTATTCGAATAGCCTCATCATCTCTTTGTACTCGGAATGATACTTACAAAAAATGTTAGTCTGCTCTTCGCCATATTCCTCCCCACATGATTTTGTTGGCTTAAGTCTTTTTGACTTCTGGCAAACAAAAACAAAAAGTATGGTCAGATTTGTATGAAAATTAAGGATATTTGGCATTGCTTCTTAGCGCTTCTAAAAGGCTACTTATTTTTTGTTGTGTGTTTGTTGAGAGGAGTTAAGTTCTTCATACTTTAAACATTGTACTCCAAACTAATTTTTAGATTTTTTGGAAAATAACTCCAATAGAAATCTCTCTCCTTTCATGGCCAATGAGAAATACAGCCCACACTTCAATGCTTTTTTCAGTATTCTTTGATGGTTTGGACCTCTGGGTTTGCGTATATTGGGTATGAAATTGCTGTTAATCTATGTTTTGAAATCTTTGTTTCTCAGATCGATTTGGATGCCACTTTTTACATAATTTTCCGACAGATACTTGCAATATCATTACCAGAAATCATTGAAATTAAAAAACTTGGAACGGACACTCTAAAGTTTTCAAAAATGAAAATAGGCTAGAGGGTATGGTACTTGCACGTAAAACATCTTTACTGCCGACGATGCACTATTATTATTGATGTGGCAACGCCATATATTCCATATACAACGCCATATAGTTCTTAAAAGTTGATCAGTGTTCAAGTGCGCCCATCAATTCTAAATGCTGATAAGTAATCAGATTATTTCACTATTGTCATTCACACTTTATGGCACTTTTCTTTTTGTGATTTTATATGTGATGTGTATTTTAAATCGTTATAGGGTACGCTTAAGTTCTCAACATTTTGATGTTTGCTCTTCGTGTGTGCGCGTTTCCACTCGTGTGCATTTCAATGACAATAAATTTATGGGGACCAGCTCTCATTGTTGTTGTTGTTTCTCTTGTAATTCTTGTTTACTTAATTGAAAAATACAATTACTTTGGCAGACAGCAGAAATAAGAGAAAGAAAGAAAAAGTGTTTTTCACTCATTCTCATTTTCGTTTGGGGTAGCCCAAGGCGACAGGCCTTGGGTTAAGTGTGTGCTGAGTTTTAGTTTGGCCATTATCTGATTTAAATGGTATTTTAAGAATTTATGCGAATATTTGTCGATAATTGTTTCATTAAATGCTAACAATGTGATCAAAATTTGTCTTTGGCCCTGTCTAATGAGTTTGTCAGTATTTGGCAAGCGAAATCAAGGTCGTTTATTCTGGGGGAGATGGGTAAGAGTTTTTATCTTTGTTTTGTTTTGCTTTGTGCTCTCTATCGAAAAATTTAATTAGAAAATTTTCCCCTCAATGAAAATGTATGCAAATCCTAAGGAAAACGAAATGAGAAATTTAAAAATTAACTTGAAAATTTGTTGAGGTGGGTAATTACCATTGATTAGTTTTGTGGTATGATTAAGAAAATTTACATTTTTATAGCTTAGCATGGCATAATTTTGGGCGTTCAAGCGTTGCTTTTAATTACCAAAGCCACTTGTCTTGTTGTTGCTTTTGCTATTGTTTTTGTCGTTGATTTATTGCATTTGCCAGTCCTAAAACTTTTCCAGTATTAATGGAATTTACACGAGTTATGTTAACACTTTTGGATGAAGATTTTTTTCTTTGCGAGGGCAGTTCACGATTTTCTAAATAACATAGTGTGTTTTTTTTTTATTTTGTTTATACATTATGCCATTTAAATAAGTACTCGAACTTCACTTATTTCTATTTTTAATGAAATTCGCGAGGTTGTCAAACATAAACTAAGTGACTGAATCTGCTCAAAATTGCCATGTGTTAGTTTTTACCCAGAAAGTAGTGTTTTATGAGCACTCAGACTATATTTTGTTGTATTTTCAACGAAATTTACGAGATTAAGCATGCTTGCAGTTGTCATGTGTCAGATTTTACCGAAAAACGAGAGCGTAAGTTAAAGTCGTCTCTGCCCGAATTCGAAATACCCGTTACTCAGGGCAATTCGAGTTTAATAACCTCATGCGGATCAGATAAGTATGCAACGTTTTTTTAACTCTGCCATTTATGATCAGCATGAACAGCCGAGTCGATATAGCCATGTCTGTCTGTCCGCCCGTCCGTCTGTCCGTCCGTACGTCTGTCCGTCTGTCTGTCTGTATGAACGCGTCGATCTCAGACACTATAAGAGATAGAGCCACAAATTGCAGGAAGCTATGCCGTACGCAGGTCAAGTTTGTTTCAGATATGAAAAATGCTAAGCTGTTTGCTTAAAATTTACATGTTTTAGTTTTCATGCCGAAGAAAAATATTTATATACTTTCAACAGCATCAACAGACTTATCAAGCTACCCCCGTTTTAATTTCAGTGCCAGCTGCTTAGGACCCAACCATTTTGTGGCATAAAGACTAAAAATTAAAACCATAAATTAAGTCAACAACAAGAAAACATTCCCGCAACAAATAAATGGTCTTAAACTAAAATTTCTCTCCAAATCTTAAATTATGCAAAACCTTTTGGTGGTTTTGGCAATTGAGAGCCACAACATAAATATTTCGTATGCACATGTTGACCATTTCACTTCATTTCATGTTATCGTCCTTTCCTAACTTGAATTCTTCCCCTCGAGCTATATAACTTTTTGGTTTAGTCACCGAAAACACAAATTGAAAAAGTTCGTGGCAGTGACCCTAATTGCCTTTTTGCTTTACCTCCAATCGATTTTTACTTTTATTTTCTACCCCACACCCAGACAGGCGTTAAATTGTGCCCCCGGATGAAATAAGCTAAAAGACAGGACGACTTAAGATTTATGGCCATGCAATTACCTAAAGGCTGTGCTACCCCAAACTAAAATGGTTAGTTATCTGGTCACGTAAGGCCAAACAAAGGTCTACATACGGCCCTACACATTACTTATAATGCTTAGATAGATTCTTCCCAATTTTTTGCCTTATCCAAATCGTTATTAAAGCTGCGTTATTAATGTGTTTAAGCGATAAAGTTATTCACTTGCCGCACTGCGTCTTTCGTACAACAATGTGTAGCCGGGTAGCCAATTTATTATGTTAATGCCCAACTGCTTCAGTATTTTGGCCAAGGAAGTGTTTGCTCTTGTTTCCGGTGGGCTTAACAAGCCCTTAAGCACCAAAGGTCGTCTGGCCGGTTACGGTTCTGACGTAAGTATAATTAAGTGTAAATGTTGCAACTCTTTAGCCGATATTTATTGGGTTTTCTATGCTTGAGCGAGGGTTGTATATCAAATGGTTTGTTTCTATTTATAAACTGATTCTTATCATAACCAGTTTAACTATTTATAACAAGCACAACTTTTGACTTTTTATACAGTTCAAGCTTTAAGGGGGTATTGCTGGTTGGAAGGCTGTTTTCGGGCCTTTTTAAAAAAAATCTTATTTGAAAACGGTAACAGTTATTTAAATTCTGTTTGTTTTATTTTATTAAGAACATATTGAATTAAATAAAAAACTATTTTTTTCCTTTGTACGAGGGCTGTTCAAAAAGTTGTCGGGCTTCGAAGTTGGAAGTCGGAAAAAAAGGTAAGGCTCTGGCGGCATGGATAACTCTACTTCGGATCATCCGAAATGGAAAAAGTAAACGGCATTAGATTCAGTACAGATATAATTCTGGCCCCTACCTCAATCATAATTTTGCGATTTTTTTTTACAAAATGTCGGAAATTGAAAAATGAAAAATCGATTTTGGGCCATTTTTTCTTGTAGTTTAGTGTAAAAAAAATATAGTAAACAAATTTTTAAAATTATTATTGAGGTAGGGGCCAGAATGGTGACAACTCTGCGTCGATTGCACTTTGTTTCATCAAAATCGGTTCAGAACTACGGGCGCAATCACCGCCGCCAGCTCGAAAAACGTGGTTTCGAGATAAACGAGTTTAAAGTTTTAGTTTAGAGTTTTAGTATGCAGTTCCATCAAAATCGGTTCCATAGAACTGGAGAAAAGTGACTTCGAAAGTTCAAAAACGTGATTTTGAAGACACTCAAAGAAAATTTTAGGCAATAAAACGTTTTTTTTTGTGAAATACTTACATATATCAGTCTGCAATGCCAGCAAACGCGAATCTGAAAAGAACGCTTTGAACGAAATTCGGTGGTTGCTTCAAACCGTTGCATTCAAAAAGTAGCCAAACTAAGCAAATCGCATTTTGGCGAAAACATTGCTGGACAAAAAAGGCCATATCTCCTAAAGTATTTCAAATTTAAAAAAACCCTTTTAGGACAATATTCTCAAATATCCAAGCTATAAAAATATGCGCAAAAAATCGAAAAAAAATTTTCGCCAACCAGCAATACCTCCTTAAGAATATTTAGCTAGTTTCAGGCACTTTTTGTTTTTAACAAAACTATTCTTTTTGTGAAATATTTTATGACGATAGATTCGTCTCTGCATGCAGAAAGATTAGAAGAAAGTAGCAAATTTTTTTTGGAAGTCAAAAGAGAAAGAAATGAAATGAAATGCATTAGGGATCGACTTGGGACAGGATATGAGATCCAAACAGGATTTCAAGGCAAATGGGATTCAGAGAATAATAAATTGTCGTTGATTAAAACGGATTGGTTTGCATATGAAAAAAAGCTACGAAACTTTTGATCAAGAAATTTAAGCTCAGAAATAAATAATGACTGGTCAGTCTTACTATACCTTTTTCCAGGAGTTTTTTTTTTGTTTTATTTGAGAATTGAATTGAGAATTGAAAGCTTTGAAACTTTATGGTCGTGAAATTTGGGACTATAAATTTAAAAAGAATTTTATCCTTAGGCTGCCTTTACACAGCTCGACACATGAGACATGATAATCTAGTAGTCCTGTATTTCATCATGTTTTGCCTAAAAAATGTAAGAGAAATTCATATTTAAAATAAATAACATGGCTCCAAGATAGAAGATATGTGTCAAAATTTACTCTGTTATTTGTTAGTTTAAGTCAAACTGACAGACTGAGTCGTTAACAACCAGGCTAAACGGCCAAACCTACAAAATTAAAATTTGCCCAAGTTTTTCGATTAGAAATAATGGTAAATTCCTATCCCTATGTAAGTAAAATCTCAGACTTACCCAGTGGCGCTGGGCTGAATGTAGTAGGTCGAAATAATGCATTACGTACGAGCCACAATGTAATGCATTACCTATGAGATTTTTTTTCAGCGCATTTGTAATGGGTCGAGAATTTCTGCATTACAATATGGCAAAAGAAGAATACGCTTGTGTAATGGGGACCCGAAAGAAACTTCGGCACGTCATTACTTTCTGCATTACAAAATTCAATAAACTCATGTACCGTGCGGAAAATTTGGCCATTTCTTAAGAAAGTAAGGCAGGTTGTATTGGGTTTTTGAATGCATACAGGCGAGAGGTAATGCATTAATAATGGACGTAATAATGAGCATTTGCGCCACTGGGTAGTTTTATATTACTCTCTATTGAATATTTCTTCTCCCACTCTGTATAAACTTTTGTGTCAACCCAGTTTCTAGAGTTATGTCAGTCATCTTACGAGGTTTATTAAGTGAGTCAAAGCAAAAACATCTTACACACGTGTAAACCTGGTTGGGAAGGCATCAAACCAAAACTGACGACCTGCAGGAGCACTTTCATGGGTTGCCTTTGATGACTTGTCGACAAAGTGGAAGCATTTGATAGGCTGATTCCTTTCTCTTTCTTTATGTTTCTCTTTCACTCTTAACACGCCTGGCACGCACATCGGAATGAACCTAGAAAGTTTTACGCTCTGGCATTTTATATGTCTTGGAATTTAATTTGTGCCACGTGTTATCCAGCGTCGTTACATTCGAAGGCTGTTACAATATTCCATCCTGCTTCCATAATATAGCTGCCTTTTAGGCGACGTTGAAATGTTAGCAACTCAGCTGATTTTGTTTTCATAAAGTTCAGAAGTCAGCGTTGCGTATACGCCACGTTTGTTTGCAAATTGTTTGGCTATTATTATTATTCTTATTATTATACTTTTGACTGACGAATTCATTCATTCAGTCACAGCTGAGCGGGTAAAATCAACTTGTTTGCATACCACACACACTTCATATTTCTAATGTGGCCAAGCATCATCAACCTGAACGAAGGGGCCACGTTGCTGACGAGGACGATGAGAACATGTGTCGTTAAAATGATGTTCTGTGTATGAGAGGAAATTGCATTTTGATTGGCTTGTTGCTGCTGCTGATAGGGCAGCATTCACTTGGGAGGGAAATCATTGTTTTTTTCACCCATCTTTTTTTTGTGGATTGGACATGAAAACATTTTTATGTGTGACATAAAATTCGTTTTGGCTTTTGCAATTTATGCGCTGGAATGCAAAACAAATAAGCTTGGCAAAATTTCTACACATATAAAGTGTGCTTTCTCTTGAACGCTATTAAATTAGATAAAAACAGGGTAAGGCAGGCACGCATGTGATGATTAATTTTGATTTCTAGCCACCCTCAGACCAGTGGGTATAAACGAAAGAATGTATTTGCTATCTCAAAAAGAGTAAGACGCGATAAGGATTCATTGGCAGCATAAAGAAGAGTTAACAGTATTTTTTTCAAACCAAAAACTGCAGATCGATTAGTGTTAGCATACCCCAGAAAGTTTTAGAATACCGTAATCTTCGAATAGGTATGGTCACACTATTTCTGGTTAAAGTATGTATAGCAAGCTTAACTACGCTGTTCCGGACGAACCTATACCCCATACCGTGATTTAGACATCGAAAATTCTTGACCCAAGTAAGAAACAATCTACTTTTTCCAAAGCAGCAAACCAATGCAATACAGAATATCTAAGCACAGCTCGTTTCCGAATTTTAAAGTCCTTTGCACAAGACCGAGAAACAAACCTTCGAAAAGGTTCGGTTGTATAAAAGATCTAATCAATGATTTTAGCATTTAAACAAAACTCATGCCAGATCCCAATAGAGTTCATACTGTATTGTACCTAAAACTTGAACAACAGAAAAAAGTTCAAATATATTAACGTCCATTTGGACTGGATAAGAATTAATATCCTTAATTTTTGGATTTTATATCACTTTTTCATAAGCTTTGCCCATAAAATTAATAAAAATTTTAGAGGATCGTGGAAAATTGTAAGCTCTTAAGATTGTCTTGATCAAAATTTAAGATTGCAAGTTCTTTTATCAAGTGTGAATCATAAGCGGCTTTAGACTATTTGAAACAAAGATTGAGGTCTAAAATATAGATAATGCACACACACACACACAAAATTTATATATTTTCCACTTCTAACCAGAATCAAGAATATTCAAGAACAAAGAACAATCTTTTGATTCAAACATTTCTAATCCGCCTCAACTTTGCTTGCTCTATCCGATCAGTCACTAATCCTCAGTCCCCTCGATCATGAAACCCCAAATAGGCACAAATTTAGATCAAACTGGAAAACAGAATTCTTACAAATTAAAATAACCATTCCAAGTTAACTTGATTTAGAAAATAGATAGCGGAGTCTTAATGAAGAATAATAATCAATGACATCAATTCCATCAGACCTCAGTTCCATTTTGCCTAAAGAAAATGTATTTACTCATTTCTAAGACTTAGACTGGATCTGTTAAACCCAAAGAGAAGTTCATTATAATTTGATTAAAACCCTCCTTTAAACACAGGTCCTAAAAGTTTATGAATTCTCGTTTTCACGTTTGTATCCCACTGGGAAGTGAAGAGTAAATGGTGGCTTATACATTAACAAATATCTGCCGCAAATGCCAAGGACTTTCCTGACTGTGTGTGTGAGTGTGCGATACGCACAATAAAACCCGATAAATCCCTCACAAAATCACAATGTTTTCAAAAGTTGAAGACTTTTTCACACGCAAAGCGACAGCTTGTAGAAGTGGAGAAGGAGCAATGGAAAGGACACGCACATGTCGTCGTTCTATATATGTATTAAAATGTGCCTACTAATGTCGGGAGTATCCTGGAGCCGTGCGATGCATATTTGAATAAACGTCAATGTAATTGACACTTAAAAAAGAAAGAGAGAAATACGAGAAAAAGAGGAGCAAAGTATAATAAAGGACAAAAGGTGGGCACAGAAACAGGTACACAGGCAGGCAGTTAAATTATGTGCGTGTGCACTCAAAAAAAGACAGCCAGCCCTGAATCGGATTCCGAGTAAACTTTACTTTTTCTTATTAAAAATTTATAAATTTGAAGGAAGATGAGAAGAAAATCTGTCGTAACTAGATTAGGTCGCCTCTTTCTAGTATGAATCGTTTTCTACTAAAAATTTAGACTTGAAGGTCCATTTCACCACCAACACTTCAATACACTTCCCCTTGTGGCCTAGTGTAGTTCTCCTAATTTATTGAAATAAGAAAAAACCTTTCATTTTTTAGATAAATTAATTGTGACGGTGTGTCAGTAGTACATTAATAAAAAATTCAAGTACACAAAACTCTTACTTCAAGTACAACTTTTTCAATCTCGAAAAACTTGACCTTGGACTATTTCAAGATACATTAGATGCATTTCCAACTATTTGGGTTATACTTTTATTTTGTAATACTCTTAAGTGAAGCTTGTTTAACTCTTAAAATAAGTCAAAAATATTCCTGACTAAAGTCTAATAAACAGTAACGTCATCTTTCACTAATTCTTCGATCTAAATAATATAAGAATAAAATATTCTTGACTTAAGTCTAAAAAATACTAAAGCTATTCTCAATTCCAAGGTCTAACCATTTTACAAAACAAAATTCGCAGAAAAAGTGACAACAACAGTTGGGAATTTTGGGATCAGATACGATTTAAAAAATCATTTTCATACTGCGGCATACTTTTAGGAGTTTTCATTTTCATACTGCGGCATACCCTTTGGAGTTTTCATTTCAAGTCTATTTTTCTACATAATCCAAAATTTTTTGAATTGAGAACGTTAGTACGAAAAGTTATTGATTCCAGAACGTTCACTCTTATTTTAATAATATTTACAGTCGTTTTTGATTATAGAATGTTTCTTACTTTGAAGTATTTACAAGAACAAATACCTCAAATTTTTTTTGTATGAATCGGTATAAATTCCATCGCCGCCGATCTAGAACTCTGGCAATCGCTTTTCCTGAGTGCTGATTTCTTTAAAATAGTTGATTCTTCTTTAGTTTCAGATTTATCAAATTTTTGAAGAGATAGTTGACTTCTGGTCTATATAGCTAGTTGAGACTTCTTGACCACGATGAAGCAAACTAACACCACTTTAACTAACATCAAATCACGTCGCTAAGCCCCATATACGTTTTCTAAGAATAATAAAAATTCTGGCTTAAAATAATATTACTTATAGTCGAAAAAAATATTTATGAATTTCATAAAAGTTCCGTCTTGATGATTTTTTTCCTTCTCCTCACGCAGACTTCGATTATTTCAAGAGCATGTTCCCCTTCCGTTCGACCTATATTACCATGACCTCTTCTTGGCATCGTAGCAAATATCAAACTCTAAAAATGATGGTGATGATGTACGCACATAAAGTTTTCACTAATCAATTAATTGTCTGTGACAAACTAACAAAAAAAAGAATCAATTGAAATCAGAATATCAACAGAAAAGAATAAAACAATTAAGAAAAAAGTTGCGCTTAACTGAAAAATAAAATGACCGCCTACTTCGCCACGCGTTTTCCCTCCTAAAGTTTTGGGCTTATGTTAAAATTTAAAGTGGTTCGAGTTTTACTTGAATGCCACCTCCCACAAAACATGTTGGCCCTTCGAGCCTGATAACAAATTATTGAGTACATTTGATTACACTACCTACTATGTATCAAACTTTCTTATATCGAACAGTGGAAACCTTTCCAAATTAGTAATTCCAATTACTTTGTACCCCTAAAAATAAAATGATAAATTTTTCCGAGTGTGTTTGTAAGTGAGGAACTCACTGAATGCATTAGTCGTTCCTAAGTATTTCCGTACCTGCTTCTCGTGCGCGTTCAATTACATACAACGAGGCCTTAATTTGCCCTTAAATTAATTTTATTTTTCATATTTTTCAGCATCAGCATAATTTATGGGCCCAGCAAATTTAAAGGCTTTTATCACTCAATCTATGGTAGAGGAAGAGAGGGAGACTCTTATTTTTAGACAATTGCCTGTAGTGACTATAAATATACGTGTCAATTAGCTAGTCTACTTTTTCTATGTCCTGTCTTCCAGTAGTCCTCAGCCCATCAAAATCTGGGCAAAGGCAAATCAATTTCACCTCGCCCTATTACAAAATTTATTTGTTTTCCTTAGGTTTTTATGTGCGTTTCCCTGCCACAGTCTGTGTAATAGGGGGATCATATGTTTTTCCATTTCTTTTTTGCAAAAATTGCGTAGTATTTCCTTTTTATGTATCACAGCAAGAACGTAAATGTGCCTCGCTCTCTCTTTCTCTCACTCACTCTCTCTTGTGTCGTTGACTGTTAAAAGTGAAAGTTTTCCTTATTTTTCCATGCCATTGCACGAGCCTAAATGCTCTCTCTCTCCTCTGAGGATTACATAATGAAAGTGAAAGCAAAAATATATTTCGAGTTCAAGGTCCCGCCTAGGCCGCATGCTCAAGAGAGGCCTCGTTGTCTCTCAATCTCTCAACCAGCCTAAAAGTAGGCTGCAGTTTGAGTGAAATGTTGTGCCTGGGCAACAAATTTTTGTTTGTACCAGGAAAAAAGGAAATAACAGCTGAGCTGAGCCAGAAGTCAGGTGGTGGCTGTTTACGACCAAAGCTTAGGCTCTTTTTCTTGGGGGACGATACGTGCGTACTTTATGACTGCATTTATCAGTCGCTGTGCAATTTTTCATACTTTCTCAAACATTAACCAAGAGAAAGTCTTCGTTCTCAGATCCTTTCCTTTTGTTTGTACATCAAGTTATTAAAATGGAAATCATCTAGTCTTGGCGTCAGCCAAACTGACTGGAAAAAAACACAAACACGCAAACTAGGCATAAAACTAAACTACTTTCAGTTGACATAAGACCGCCGTCATCAAAACAATAAACAAGACAAGCAAGTCGACTCGGAACTGTAAGAATAACATGCATAACCCAGTTATAACTGGTAAACAAGAAAATTAAAAATATATAAAAGTGTGACCAGGTTCGATTTGAAAGTTTGACATTCTACAAATTTTTACCTCCAAAAGCAACTTTTTAATGAATCGAACCATGATCGAAAATAACTCATTTATTCCCATTTTGGCGGGAAAACACTTTTTTGTGAATCGACTTGTGAGAGCTACCACTAGTTCGGTGTCGCTTGAACCGTTTCTAGGACATAAAAAAAAACATACAACATGTGAACCTGACCTAGCCAAAAATTGCCATTATTACCCTAAAAAAGGACGAAGGCGACTAACCTTATATTTTAGAAGAACTTATTAATTTTTGAAACGTATTTCTCAATAATATAGCGATTTCTGAAACATTTGGCAATTTTTTCCAAATTGTTATTCTAAAAATTAATGGTGAAATGCCCTGACAAATAGAAACTATATTATAGACCGCTTGCCCAATTATTCTAAACACTTGGAAAATATTTCTTAAATTTACGGAAATCGAAAAGCGGTTTCTAAAATAAACTATTGGTTTTCGAAAACCATTTAAGATTTAATTGTTCTAAAACTTAGACCTCTAAAAATAGAAATATATTTTGATGATAAATGACAAATATTGCCCAATTTTTGGTGACATAACCTCAAATAATGGAAAGACTGTTCTGAAAAGTTAGAGTGGATAATTTATAAAATAATACTCATTGTTTTTAAACAATAAATATACATAAACATTTTCTAAACTGAACTTAAAAATTACGATAATGGCTTAAAATCAAATATAGTCACTCTCAGCTAATGTTTTGCAATTTCCAACTTGCCCGCAAAGTAAGCCAAACCATCATACCCACACGAACTGTTACAGGGTACACAAAAACAAACCTCAAACAACATTTTTCACTTAAGATTTTGTCAATACATAAACAAGTTTTATTGAATTAGACAAACCGAAGACAAAATAGCAAATAAAAATGCCATGGGATACTATTAGCTAGTGGACCGAGAAGTAACAAAAAAATTATAACAAAAAGATGGAAATTTCTACAAAAATATGGGTGGAAAAATGGCGTGGGTTCAATTGCCTCGTGACACAACATGTTGCAAGCCAGCCGCCAAGTAAGAAGCAACCAAAAGAATTAATAGGGAATGGTCTAAAGATTTATGCGACAGGATGATAATTTTGTTGTGCTGTGGTATGTTTTTTGTCGCCTGATGCTAAGCGGCAAATTATCATGAATAAATAAAAATAGCTTTAATCGTACGGAATTTGGTTGATTTAATTTTTTTTTATAAGAAATTTTTAAGCATCTTTAATGAAATTAAGGCCTTGGCAGTGATCCAGCACACGTAGGCATTTAATTTGACGAGGGACTAATTTTTTTAAGAAAGGAATAGTGCGTGGGTAGACTTTTGTATGCCGGGATTAGGTAAATTTAAGTGTGACCAGGATCGATATGAAAAATTATCTCAGGTGAACGCAAAAATATGGTTTTTGAACCACAACAGCCACAAGTAATAGTTGGAAGGTAACCCAGCTATTGCCGGGTGCTGGAAGTACAATAAATAATAACACAAAAAAAAAATAGTTTCTACACAAAAAGATAAATTGTGAGCTAAAATAAAACTCAAAAAAATTGATTTGATCTCAACCTTTGGATGAAAATCTCATGTTGGAATCGTACTTGGTTGTGCTTGATATAAGTACAAGTGTCATTCCTAAAACGGATCCAATTTGGAAGAAGAAATAATTTTAGCCTATCTTGGCCTAAGTGAAGGGACAATTTTGTTGTCCCTAGCCATCTCAACCTAAGTACGGAACTGCAATAAAAAAGCAGAAAAAGCAAATAGAAACAGGGAGCACAAAAATAGTCGGGCTTAATAAGTTCACGCAGAAAAGCAAAGACTTTAGTCAACTTAGGGTTTTACGTCTGCTGCCTTGGAATTTACTCCTGATATGAGAAGGCAGCCAGTCAATTTGCAGTCAAATGAGCAAAGTCAATTAAAGAAGGAACAATACTGGCTCGAACTTGCTGACTTGAAAATCGAAAAGGTCTTTAAAAAAATCACATGGAACATTATTTTGTACATTTTGGGATTCGGCTTGGAATTTATTTTAGTATACATTTTTTTGGATTTATTTTTCTGCAGGAGATATTAACTCTGATTCTGTTAATAATTTCGGTGTGACCATATAATGAAAAGAAAAAGCTGTACAAATACCATAATCGGATTCAAAATCAACAAAACGACTGATATGAACTTTCCATCTGAATGATTCCATCTTCTTAGCAGCTGTTATGTGCTTAATAGACTGAGATTTTACTCAGTTGTTTGTAGTCAGTGGTAGGTCACAGACAAATTCAGCAGTAAAAACCCATATTCAAAAAGTTCAAAAAGATTTATAATATTTTGTTTATCCTAGGAAAATTTACGATCGAGCTTCGCACCCCGAATCCATCAATTAAATGGCAGTGAGGCTCCTGTTTTTAGAAATATTTAATCTTTTCCATAAGAAAACTTTTAAGAGCATTTCATAGTCGACGCTATTTTCAATTGATAACTAGAATTTTTCAGATTTTTGTTTATGGATTGTTCAGTTTGTTGTAGAATGGTTTGCTCTGCGAGTCACATGAATTTTGTCACAGTATGTAGATTGATTTTAATGATGTTGAAATATAATGGGTGTGTGTGAGTAAGTGAGTGAGTGAGAGCAAGAGTCAGTAGCGCGTGGCATTAAAAGTTTCCAGCTGAAACTGAAAATAAAACTAAAAATACAAGTCACATGCAGCCCAGCGGCTAGAAGCACGTGGGCTAATTTTCTTTAATGTGTGAAAGTGTGCGGAGGCGTTTAAAGTGCCAGCCTATATATAAAAACACACACACACTCACATATACTCTCTTATAAAGTAGAAGAAAAGTTTCCATCAGGGACTTGAGACAAGAGCATCTCTAGAATTTTATTAGACGACACAGCCCAACCTCACTCATTGTTGTGTGACACATGTACTTGAGTGACTTTTGATGTATGTGCCACGCCTATGGATGTGTGGGGCATGTCACTTGCAGGACCCGATAGCTATCTTCTTCATTTCTTTCTGCTTGCTGCAAATGTTGTGGATATCTTATCAATTTGTGACTAGTTTATTAATTTCCGAGTCTAAACTAGATTTTTTCATACTCCCCTCCTTTCTAAGTAGGCTACTCCTGCACGTGTCCTTTGTGGGCTTAGGTTCAACCATTAAAAGTCGCCGGCAATTTCTTCTTTTTTTGTGTAGACATTAAATGTTTATGAGCTCCTTAAATTGCGTGCCTTTTCTCTAGACGCCAAAGATGGCTTAAATGATAAATAAAAAGAAACAGAAAATTCGATTCTCTGGCACTCCTGGGGAAGATGTGGTCGTGAGTAAGTAAAGACAAATTGGCTTAATTTCAAGCGTCCATCTCTATTTAGTCTGACCTAACCATTTGTGGCCATTGCGTGCAGTTTGGTCATTATTTGTTAGCACTCTTTATACCTTTTTTTTTTGGTTGATGTTCAAATAACACAAATTTAATATTAATTCATGCTTACTTTTCTGCCCAACTCCTGCCGCCAACCATCAAGAATATAAACAAACAACAATCAATAGTTGTCTTAATTAACTTGATACGGAGAAACAAATTCTCTTAAATGGAATCGATATTTCTTTAATTTCCTGTATGACCTGACAATAAAAATGTGTATATTTTGCGTACTTTCTCTTGCTTATAACTTGACTCTCGTTCTTTTTTCTGATTTCCATCTATCAAGGCCAATCACTCTATTTTGTTTGCTTCTTTGAGGTGCTACTGATAACCTCAGCTGCAATTGGATGCGTTCAGCAGAATAGTTTGTTTGATTGAATTTTTTTTTTGATATATTAAAGTTATTTTTCCTATTTTTTGCGTATTATTGAAATAGATTTTCTGCCAAGTGCCCTTTCTTACACGTCCAAAATGTATGCTATGTTATTACTGTACTTTTTTAAAGCTGATAATTGATCAATCTGGTCCGATAAAATCCTAATACTGCTAAATAACAGTGACTTTTGACTGTTTTAGTTCAAAACACCTGCCACAACAGTTTGAGAATATTAATACATTGTGGATCGTGCTCTCCTTTTAAGGGCACAAAATCGAATGGTCGTGTCACGACATTCGCAAATCTTCTAGTTCAAATCGCAAGTTTTTTATTACCCCTTGATAATAGTCAAACTTCTCCGAAAAATCACTAAATTGTAAATATTTTTATGATTTTCTATAGATTGGTTTAGGGGTTTTACCTTTTATGTTTGATTTTCAAAAAAGTCTAGATGGTGCTACCATCTAGCATACTTCTTAAAGGGCGGTAATTGATCCTTTAAAATTCTAGTATTTTATTCAAATTATTTTAATATATCAAGATCCATCCGCTTATACATTCTGCAAGTCATTCTCCAACCAAATACTGGATGCATAACCACCAATTTCCCCACAATCTTTAATTCGCAAAATCCTGTCATGTACCGCTGTCATGTCCGTTGTACGCACTCAATACATAAATGATGCGTGGCCAGCAGAAATAACCATTAAGCAGCAAACAAAATATGGACGTCGACGGCTTAAACTTCAGGATACTGCAGTCGTTGCCAGGCGACTTGGTATCATACAAATCGATCTTTACAGTTTGCGATGCCAACGAAGCCATTAATTATCGGACAGAGTTTTTGAACTCACCACTTCTTCCACGACTGAAAGTTGGATGTTCGGCTATTTGGCTTCGATATTTTAAAAGCGATTGGTCGAAACCACTATTTAAAACCACCGAAAATGTTTTGCTGCCACGAACTAAAAAGCGTCTCACAAATGTTCCAATTGAATTCAAGCGGATTTTTCGCATTCGAAATGACAATCAATAAGTCGCAAGGCCAAATAATGTCTTAAATCTTAGATATCTTTGCGTCTTATATTTGGGCGTACCATGTTCTTCAAACGGACAATTATACGTGGCATGTTCTCGCGAGGACTAATCATCAGGCTTTGTTGAATTGGCTAAACACGGCCTGACCACACCGGTTCTTATAAAATACTTTATATTGGTACCGGTTTCGGTTCGGGTTTTGTATGTAAAATTTTGTTGCCAATCGTTCCCAAGAATTCATCCAATGCGTGCCCCTTGCTCCAATCCGCTTGGCTTCAAAGATTGTGCAGACTATTAATATTAAATGTATCTGAGTCAAGTTTCTTCGAAATAAGTAGCTTAAAAATGGAAGATGTGTTTTCTTAAAATCAGGCCAAGTATTCTTGCTAGCCCAGAAAAATATATTTATTCTTTTCAAACATTAAATCAATTTAATATTTTTCTTTGTAAGTATTTAATACAAATGTTTATATAAAATTTCCTTCAACATACAAGACCAAGAGGATTTGAAAGAATCTTTAATTAAGCTTTATTAAAAAGTTGATACAATATCGCATTTCATTTCTTTGCTTAAAGTGACTTATCCATTGTAATATTTCGACTTAAAATGTTGACAACAGTCAACACTTGACGCACAAAGCAGTGGGAAGGCGGTCAAAGGAAGCCAGCTGGCATTTACTCCGGCTATTATATATCACTTGAGGGTGTGTGTGTGTGTGTGTCTGTTTGAACACAAATTCTGCCGTCCTGCCTCGGTTGTAGCTGTATCAGATGTTGGCTCTGAGTGTGTTTATCTAAGTCATATAAAAACAGCCATACAGCCAGCAAAAGGTAGAAAAGGCAAACAGCCAAATTACAAAAGGGGAAGCAAAAAATCTCAGTACACTGATGATTTATAAATCACTCACACACATACAGAAACACACATCATCTGTTAGCTAGTTTCGTTTTCCGTGGGGGCCTGTAGAAGTAACAATAAACAAGTCTATTAAACACATTCGCTGACATGGCTTGAAAAACAAAAGCAAACCACAAGATTGATTTGGTGATGTTAATTTGAATTGACAAATTTGTAAAGTTGCTGCTGCCTCTGGTTGTAGAATAATGCCATCATAAGCCCAATTTTGTATTAAAGCTTTGTTTAAAATGCGTTGTTAATTGTGTGTTTCATTCCCATATTTTGTTCTGTGCTCTTTAATTTCAACAAATTAGCGTCATAATGAAAGGGCTAATTAAAATAACAAGCGCAGCTACATCAACAAACAGTAGATGACAGCGCTGACACGCAACAAAAACAATAACAAAAAGACATTTATTCTAAACAACATGATTGATGATTATAATGGCACTTGATGCACTAAAAATTTATAATAATGACGAACAAATTGAAAAGATAAAACCAAATGCGGTGGGCCAAATATTTTATGAACTTCGATTCCACCCTTGTTACTTGAGGGATTGATCTTTAAAACTAACATGTTACATTTCCGTTTACTTAACTCAGTTGATGCATTGTCTGAGAATTCTACAAATTTTCCATATTCAAGGTATACTTAAATATGAGTTAGATTCTGCTTTAAGACCCCTTACTTATAACGGCAAATAACTACTTTTATCACAGTACTTCATATAATTAAAAATACTTTGGATTTGCTTAGATAATCAAGAAATCAGGGTTGCAAACCGATTCTAAGTCTAAGCTAAGCTACGTTGTGGGCTTATACCGAACCAAGAACCAAGCTAGCGTCTGATTTAAAATGCTAAAACGAACCGAACTCCGCAGATTATAAAATATTTGTTCGCTTATCTTAAGGTATTATTCATAGATTAATTTAAGAATTTTATTAGGAAAATAACCTTTACGAACGGGCTTGCATTGTTCTAGCCTTGTAGAATTTTCCGGCTGCAAACAGGTTCCAACATTTACAACTGAATTATATTTGCCATTATTCTGCATTCTTTCTATGGATTGCAATATTTAGCAGCTTTAATGATAATTATACGTGCTCTCCCTCGGTTAAAGAATCGTCAGTCACCTACTTTGATTAAATATTTCTAGTTCTGCTTCACTAAATGCCCTGGTAGCTGAGAATGCAATGAAAAACTATTATCTAAAAGCGAAAATTTCTCAAAAGAAATTGAATGCTCGAAAATTCAGAGAGAACCACTGAAACGAACCGAGACCCCGGTTTCTTTTGAACCATAAACCGTGTTATAAACCGCACCGGTGGCTTTAAACGTCCACTGAACCACTGAATCGAACCGGTCTTAATTCTCGCATCTCTGTGTATGGTATTGTGGCGAAATAATTTTTTTGTCGTTCTGAGTTACGAGGTTTTTGGGAAACCAGTCATTTAATGACATGATCTCTACTGTTCGCTTTCTAACAATCTCATCTCTGGTGCATTATGCTAGAATAATTACGTTACTTTTTCCATAACTTTGTTTTCTGCATGTTTTTCTTGAGACTTGGTGAGTGCCTTTTTGAAAATGCTAGTACATCAATTGGTCTACCTTATATCCCACCCAGCATTTGGAACATAATTGTAACAAAAATCACCTGAGGAGGAGTCTTTTTCAAGACCTTTAATGATTAAAAAGAGATCACTGTCATGTGCGACTCAAAGAAGATTTGAAAATGTCACATGCATATGCTCAAATTGTACTTCCTCGAAATAAGACTCGAAAAATACTCTCGAATGACTCGACAATGAGTCTAAGCAGAAGAGCAGGTTAAAAGCGACTTTAAGAAGAGTCGCGACTATTGTAACGTTTTCTCCCGAACGTATCAATTACGATCAGAAAACGAGCGCTTATTATAAATTTTACTTTTGCTATTTTGAAAAAATATATAAATATAAATATTCTACAAAGTAATAACTTACATGAAAACCATTTATGAATAAAAATTGCCATAAGATATTGGCGAAAGGTATAACCTCAGAAAAGTTAGTACAATAAAAAAAACTCAAATTAGTTTGAGCTAGAAATGAATTTATTCAATTTTTTTAATCACGCAGGCTAGCTTTTATCACTTTTGGCAAATAAAACAGCGTATGTCAGGGGTGCACACCGGCTATGCGCCAAACGCGCATTCGTTGTTCTTATCCGCATAGCTTAGCCGCACATTCACTTAGCATAAATTGTTTCTCTCTTCTCATTCTCTCGTATACCTCTCGCATCAAAAAATATATATGTATGTAAGTCGTCTTCGGCGAAGATTTTGTTGTTGGCATCATCCTGTTTTCCTTTTCTATTTTTTTCATAGTTACTGTTGCTTCAAGAATGTTTTCTCTATTTGTAAATAGCCGTAAACTAGCTCTTGGCACCTCTGTTTTTTTCCCCCGAGTTTTCGTAGAGATTCGAGCTGCGTAACGCCCATTTTATGTAAAATATTGGTCATTTAAGGTTGCCAGAGTCCGTAAGTAGTAGCTATAAGCTACTTTAACGCTTTCGATAAGAATGCGTTGTACGATGTCGAAACATTGGATGACCCACTCTGTAAATGCCAAATTAAATTGCATTATGAAAAATGCAAACGCCATTTTACAACATTTCCTAATTCCTACAACTTTGCAGTTTATTAAATTCTTCCAAGTGAACAACTACTTATGCCTGCAACTCTCTTTCCTTCTTCATATCCTTCCATAGCAGGCACCTGTTCAGGTGTTTCACTTTGAGTTGATTTCTTTATCATTTATCATTTGTGATGTCAAATTAGGTGATAAAGCCCCCCTGCTGTGATATATAATACCCTCTCCCGAAACACACAATATTTGACATCTCAGCTGCTGCTGCTATACAGGCAGACGCTTAGAATGATAAGAAGTGACAGTATGTAGGTTTGTGTGCTTCAGCCCAACATACATCTACCAAAGAGCAATACCTCAATTTACTTTTTTGGCATTGTTTGTGTTTGTCGTTTGTATACAGAAACTTGATTTTTTGGTGCTGTTGCTGCTGCTTGGTTTGCCTTGTGTTTTGCTTATCATTTCCCCCCTCCCAAATGCCCATACATTGCCAAATCTCTTGCTTGAGTGCGTTTTTTATGTTTTTTGCAAAGTGCGCGACGCTTTTGGAAAACCAGTTCCACCAGATGCCGGCCGGCGGCGGCATACATTTGCGATTCCAGGTCTGGCAGCCGTCTCGAACGAAAACTAAACCGAACACAACTGAATTGATCATCGAAAGTTACTCTTAACTTTCGCTCTTTTGAGCAGTTTTTCGGTTTTGTTTACGCTCTTCTCTTGGCTTTATGTTGGTTTGGACTGCTGGCCCATGTGCACGTAGACACCCAGTAGGCTTTCGATGGAACTCCCTACAATTTAATGACGAGCATTAAAAGTTTCGCAAATTATTTGGAAAATTACGTGGCAAACGCGTCGGGGAATGCCGTTTAGAATGCGTCGCAATTGTGAGCGGAACTTGTGAAATCTCTCTCTTCTTCTCCTACCGTGAGACCAAAGACAAATTGCATGATTTGCAACTGCGCAAATTGTTTGCTAATTTGTTGTTGCATCGGAGGTTTGTCTCTCTCAGTATGTTGAATTATGTGGGTTGAGATATTATATATATACAGTGTGTATCGCGACGAGGGCAGTTTGAAAAAAAGATTTTGCTGTAAGTATACTCCAAATCGAGCTGGTAGTCTTTAGGCCCCTCTTGGTTCTATCATCAGTAGACTTAGCCAGTCTCAATAGATTCATTTAAGTCGAACGATTTCAAAGACCTTAAAGCAAATTTTTTTTGAAGCACTTAGTCTAAATTTTATCCAATTTGTTTGTTCCCCTCTTAAAAATGATTTTAAAATTTTACGATTGTTTCTGTGATGACTTCTTCAATTGAAACCGATATCTTTCTCAGGAGAATGAACTCACAGAATATGCTTAGAATTAATAGATTTTTGACTTGGTTAGCTTCTCCGAAGAAACTGTTGACGAAGTCTGCGGGATAGAACTTAAATAGTTTTGTAATTACTTAATAATTCAAGAATGTTTGGTTCTTTCGTGTATTTAAATTAAGTACGAAATATTCTTCAACCAAAAAGGCGAGCAAGTAAAGTTAGTAATGGTCATGGTGAAAAAAAATTAAAGTTTATTGATGAGATGTTTTGATTAATAAAATTTTTTATTTCGACAGTTCTCTATCAATGCCCTCAAAATCTCTTATGTTAATATCCTCAAATTCTGAGACTGTAGCGCAATGTAGAAATTACAACATTTTTAAGCAGTATTTCAGATCTTAGAGTGTCCTGAATATTTTTTTAAACCGATCCGAAACTTAAGGTTTGGGACAAATTCATGTTCAACTATTTTTGCCCACTTGGCTCTGTTCAAGGTTCGGTTCCCAGTTTGAAAAAGTTAAAATTCCGGGTTCCAACGGCTAGATTTCTGACTACAGTAATGACATCCATGGTCTTTCCTTAATGCATGGCCCTTGAATCTTTCTCCTGCCTTACTTGAACTATAATCGAAAACAATCTAGGAACAGCATTATAATTTTATGTGCTTAATCCAAAATCATGTTGTGCCTCTTTTATTAGAACTTATTTTGTTTCAATATGTTATGGAGCTGTAAGCTTCTAAATATGTGCAACAGAAAATGCGAAACATTATTAAAAAAACTGAACAAATCTTGAAATCCAAATGTTGTACTTAAATCAAGTATTTTCCTTCTTAATATACATATAATTAAAAACGTAACATGGAACTAGAATTTTCATTCTTAGCTTACATTTGTCATTGAAAACTATTAATCCAAGTAAGAAATTTTAATTTTTCTGCGTTGGTTTGCTGCAAAAAATTCGACGGCTTTTCCATGGTTGCGATTTTGATCTAGTGTTAGCTGTTGCGGCTTCCATTCATTAATGTAGATGGAAAGTGCTTTACGAGAATGCAATTAAGCATATCCTTCCTGAGGCATTGAAATGAAACAGCAGAGTTTCCATAGCACAAGATGAAATCTGACTTATATGTCAAACGCAAATCTACTGACAGCCGCTGGAAATTAAAATAGTCACGAACTTATCAAGCTGCCCTTGTATCTACCTAAATACAGCTATAAATGGCTGCACCTACTACTTATACGGTTTATTTACGAGCAATCTCAAAATGCACAACCAGCGATCGACCCACCTGATGAGTAATTAGATGGTTAGGTGATGTCAATTTAATTAACAATCTATATAAGGCTGGCGTACTTTTATTACATTTCTCAAACGAAATCTTAGCAAATATATTCCGAATTTGCTTTTAATCACAGCAAGTGTCAAAGACTTTGTCATTCTCTATTGAGTCATGTTTCGAGCATTATGTTACCATTCAGTATGTACAAATGTACTCGTCATTTCGCTTTAGGGGGCTCGTCACCGTCGACAACTTGGCATGATGTAGCACTTTTGACAGCCATTTGGGGGAACCTCTTTTCCGCTGATAATTGAAATGCACATTTATATGTACATACGCTGGTTTATCTTGGCTCTATACAATCATTAAGTTGATTTATTTGGGTCATATTCTCTTGGAATCCCTTTTTGGTGTGTTCTGTCCAGTTTTTGTGGCTTTCAATGGAATGATGGAAGACCGACAGTTGATTTGTGCTTGGCAGTCTGCACACAAATTTCCTGAAATGCAAAATGGTTGCACAAAATTCCAGTCTCTTGATGTTTTTTTCTCTTTCCTCCAATCTCATTTTTTCTTTTTTTGGCACACTTTGTGTTTATTTTTAAAATAATTTGCCATGTGTTTATTTTGGTCTTACGGAAAATGACAAGGTGATAAGTACTGGACAGATCTTTTAGTCATCTTTTGAAAATTTAAATTGAGTAATCTTTAAAAAGTTGCTAATTGCTGAGGCAATACAGAGATTAGCATTGATAGTTCAATAGAAGTTTTTGTTTGCTTTCAACATATACAAGGTACAAGCTGTATGAACGAAATGCAACTTATCTCGTTTTTGCTTCATACACTTTCGCAGAAAGTGTGTTTTAATTTTAACAGCCATTGGAAACCAAAATACTAATTTTTATTTAAAATGTATCAAAATAAGAACATTAATTTTTTCGACTTACTAACTGACAGTTGAAGCTAGACCCCTGAATAATTTTACAGACCAGGCCTAACGGCTACAGCAATACACTCGAGCCTAAGCCAGTTCTTTTCTGTTGTGTCGGTAGTCAAAATTGGTTAAAAAAAACTCGTCAAATATAACCTGCCCTGGTTTATCAAAGACAACTAAATTTAAAAATATTTATATATGTCAGAGAACCCTTTACGAAATATTTGACAAGTGTAATAACAGCTTTAGAAAGGATTTCTTTCGCAAGAGTTCTGCGATCTTAAACCATGATTTCGAACAGTTTGGGTCTTCAAACCGCAAAAGTTTTGCGAAAGTGAAAATTGAATTAAGGCTGATAGGCCTTGTTGTCCTACCGAATGACTGAATCTTTCACAACCGGGCCAAATAGCTAAAGTTACACATATATATTTGAATTTTAAGCCTAGAGCCATACTGAAATAGTATTTGGTTAATGACAGAAGAACGAAGAGCACTCGAATGCTATTTATTTCTTAATTTAAGCAACGAAATCAAGGGAAATCATTTTTATTAGGCACACACAATCACTTAGAAGAGTCACGGTGCTTAAAAAGGTCAAGATAGCCTTGCGAAAAATCTTGCGAAATTTTTGGTATTATTCTGTTTTTTTTTTACAAGAATAAAAGCTCAGGCGGCGCTAATGCCGGGGTTCACTACTTGCCCAAAGAAGCTTTTATATAAGTACGATATTTGACTAAATTTCGCACCTTATATGATCTTTAATCTTATCAAATAACTATAAATCTTGAGATCTTTAAAGAGTATACAAACTTCGTCAATTCCGAAATCAACTCGTGCTTCTTTTTCATTGTTTCCATGCGAGTCATCTGGTCACGAAATTTTATTTATATATATATTTTTTTTCCTAATGAAATGAATTAATTTAAAAATGTTTGCGTGGCTCGTTCTCTGGTCTGAGAATATACATTCCATTTTTATTTGTTAACGCCAACAATAAAAACTGCATTAATATTTGGAGTTTATTTGAGGCCTTTCGTTACTCACACGCTTGAAACCAATTATCGACTTTTGTCTACACTTGAAAACAGTGACAATTTTGAGTGCTGCTTGATCGACAGGCTTTTAAGAAAGTTGCTTCTGCATAAAATTTCATCATCAAATTATGTAAAATGTTCTTGTGAAATGGCATTTGAAAGTGAAAATAAACATACACTTGGAAAAAGGGGTGTGCAAAATCTGCTTGTACGAAAGTTAGAACAATACAGAAAACTTATGAAAAGTGTGTACCTACTAAGTAAGCTAAGCTAAGCAGCTATTCTAAATTCACAAGATAAGATGGCTGCGCCAAAGTATTTCATGAATAAAAGAAGAATTCATTGTTAACTTTCGTGTGTAAGCCGAGATCATAATCGGAGTAGGGTCCACCGAGTCGACTGTTATCAACAGGTTTACACATCAATAGTTACTAGTTCAGGTTTGAGGAAAATCTGAATTGCTTAACTAGTTAAAACCGATTGCTTAATGCCAACAGAAAGAAATTTTGAAAAAATCGTGTGATATTAGGTAATCGATTTATATCGAGAATCGATTAGCATTGAAATTATACTGGATTCTATAAAAAATTATTAAATGAGAACAAAAGGTCACGTATCTAGAACTTATTGCGCTAACATTCAGCCGAAAGATTTTAAAAAATGTCGTCGTAATTCAAGAACAAATTATCATGTATTGAGTACGAAACTGGCTTAACAACCTAACTCCACAAAAGAATGCAACGAAAATGCAAAATTATTTTAAATGTAATCTGTTCTACAAATTCTCAAATGGTTCTAACACTTTGTTTATGAAGTGATCTGCAATAAAACGTTCTTATTATTTGGTTAATGCAGCCCTATTTGATTCAAAGCAGAAACCTCGATTTATAAACCAATAGTGAAAATTTATTTTTTGTTAAATCAAATTCTCAAAAATGCACAGAAATAGATTAAATTTGTCATCTCGGAGTATAAGCTGGTTTTAGGTACAAACTGTTTGACACAGCTTTTTTTTTAGTGTATTGACAACAACATTTTATTACAGTTTCAAGGCAGCTGCCGTAAAAAGCTTCAAATGATATTTTTTCGTGTGTCTTGTGTCGCTTGTGACCTGCTATTTACACGTCCTTGTTCATGTCCTTTCATTTTTATGAACTCTTACGCAATGGCTTTAGTTTGATGGTGAAATACGCAAAGAGTTGAGCCCATTTGAAAAATACTCATCTTTGGCAATTTCAGGTCATATTTGTGAAATTTTTAGATTTTTAATTGTACTTTTCTTGAATATTTAATTAAATTTAACACGCTGCTGTGCTGTTTGTCAAATTCTAATGGAAGAGCATGGCTACAGTTGGGAAAGCAAATATAGAGGTGGCACGGGATTCACTAGAGGTTTTTCAATGAGTTTTTTTACGTTCACTTTCGTTGTTATAGAGTATATTAAAGTCGGGCTTGACCGACATACTAACTTGTTTGTAACAGCGGCACTGAAAACCCCGACATAACATTTTTTTAATCAAAAAATTAATTTTTGCTAATTTTTGATAAAAATATATTTTCTTTGCTTATAATTCTGTGAAATTTTTTTGCTGTAAATAAGTAATCAGAAAATCAACTGAAAAACTTTTATCTCCTTTTCATTACTATTTGCATAAAGATGTCGATTTTTATCGGCTTGTCTTAAAAATTGGGCTAGTCACGGTCGCCACTTCTAATAGAATGTTAAGGTAACGGTAAACGTATTTTACTGCCAATCAAAACTCCATCTAATTCTTCAACCTATTTTTTGGAGCATAATTTTAGGCTTTGTCACTGCAATATCATCACCTTTCAAACCAGTGCAAATTCCTGCTCTGTATTTGTCGCTGTACCCTTATCAGTTTATCAGCTTTCGGCATATAGTTCAGCATTTACAATTTGATTAGGTGTATAATGGGTACAACAAATGTACATACGAGTATACACACTTCCTCTAGCTTGCCAAAAAACTGTGAACAATTAGCGTTGGCCTCTCAGTGTTTGGCATAAAAACAATAATAAATATCTAACGTTTTGAAAGCAAACATTTTCACAAATAAAACCAAAGCCACTCAGCAAATTCCTCTGACTCAAAAAAGCACTCGAACTAAGTGCGCCGACGCTGTGCTCTTTCGCTCGCTGGCTCTCTTCATTTGGCTGGTCGTTCGACACGTATTTCATATACTACAAGCCTTCAGCTACGCCAGCTTTCCACTCATTCGTCTCTGGTACGTCGTCGTCTGTGCAAGGCAAGCAGCGCTAGCCAAAAAGCACCCGTATTTTTCGTGCACTTTTCCAAAACAGACAGAAAAAAACACTGCTTAATACCTTCAACTAAACTGTTTTACTGTGCTTTCTATCTAACGTAGTCGAATCGCCAAATCAAGCCAAAAACCAATCAAGCCACAATAAAATGCAAATAAATAAAAGTCAACCATAAACGAAACGACAAACAAAAAAACCTGTAAATATTGCAAATGTAAATTTAATTCGGCAACAGTTTTTAGTTATCAAGTGCTTTATTCAAAAGGTAAAAAATTACATAAATATCGGTGTGATCGTGAAATATACGCGTATACATAAAAAAGAATATAAAAATAAAAACAAATTAAATACAAATATACTAAGCATTGACAAAAATAAACTTTATTATGCGTGTGGAATACATATGTACGCCTATGTACCCACAAATGTGTCCAAAAGATTAGCCCGAAAAAAAAAACATAAATAATATTTACCACTGGTCCAGGCCCTCCGCCTGAAGCCTGCAAACGTTTGTTATACGCGCAACAATCAAGAGCCTTTAAATTGATATTTAGTAAATCGAATCAGTTTTACACAACACTCGATCCTAACCTGCAAAATTGTAATGCATTTTGTGCGTTCTTCCTGCACTCTCTTCCGACTCTCTCTCTCTCTGTGCTCTGTGCTGGCATTACATAAAATTGTTTTGCACTTTTGTTTATTTATTTGCCAAACAAAATATTTGTGCATTTAATTGAAAGTTAAATGTGCGTTTAATTGAGAATTTTTGGCATCAATTTTGTGCAACATTACGAAACGTTTTTGAGAATTGTTCATTCAATTTACTGCTATTCTGCGCTGGGGGCAATTGAATTCGAGCAAAGAGCAGCGAGCAGCTTCACTCCCCTCCCTCCCCATAACAAGTCATTTAATGTTTGTTGTCGTCGTCTTCTTGTTTTGTTTCTCCCTCCCTTTCTCTTTCTCTCTCTCTCTCTCTCTCTTTCAATTTCAATTCTTTGCCCGCTTTCGACGCAGTTTTTTTCCCCTCTTACTTTTCATTCTTCTTATTTTGTTACACAATAAGAAATTGTGGCTTTTAGTTGAGATCAAGTATCTTCATTTAGTATTGTCTTAAGTCAACTTCAAGTCGACTTTGTTTATTTATTTGTGCGAAAAGAATAGCGCTGACTGTGCGGCAGCAAGAAGAGAGAGAGAGAGAGAGAGCCGGAGATCACGCGATCGAAATTCCAGGCGCTGACTCTGCACTTCATTTTCAACGCGTCAACCCGACCTATTACACAGTTCAATATATATTACAGAATCGTTGCAATGTTGTCTTATCAGCTGTGGGTTCTCGAACGTTTTTGTTTGAATTTGTTAAGTGATTTTGTACATTTAAACAGGGAAGCAAACTGGAAATTAAGAGTGGTTCGGTTCAGCGGTTCATGGAATTTTTGAACTTAAATTTTTGTTTAAAACCGTACGTTTTTTTTTTTACTTTTAGTTATAATTTGTAAAATTTGTGTCGTAAATTAGTACCCACACTGCAGTAGAACTCCACAGATTCCTAAAATTATAATGAACCATTTAATTGAAGCAACCGAACCGAAACAGTTTCTGTTTCCCAGAATTAGGCCCAGAATTCTTAAACATATGCTGGATTGCGAACATGAATATATTGTCAGTCAGTTTGCATACCTCATTTTGCTTAAATGTTGTTAAAATTTGATGAAAAACATATTGGATAGATTCACTTTAAAATGGTTTAAATTGTTTTGTTTTAAATCTCCCTATATTTTGACTTATTCGTTCACCTCCCTAAACGAAATTTTGAGTAAATAATGCAGATAATATGCAAACAGGTATATTAAGAGATCGGCTGGCAATTGCAAAAGACTTACTGGATTATATGTTGTAAAATTTGTATCAATGTAGAGGGTGGAATGTTGTATACAAATTATCCTCGGGAAACGATTCAAACTCCCAAATTAATAAGTAACATTGGCTAGAGGAAAGGGATTCACGTCTTAAAACTCGTCAGAGAACTGAACCGAACCGAACCGTTTTTCTTTGTGGTTTTCAGTTCGGTTCAGCATTTCTGAAAGGAAGCCGGTTCGGTTTGCGATTCGGTTCACCAGCTGGAATAAGCGGTTCGGTTTGGTTCAAGCCCAGTTCGGCTTAGAACCGGCTTGCATCCCTGATTTAATCCGGTGCAGTTTATTACATGGTTTTCGAAACTATCTGATTGTTCACTCTTTATTTATGATTTACTAGTTGAACCCGCCTCGAATTTGTCTGCTTGTAAGCTTTAAAATTATATTATTATTCGTCCAAAACCGCTAAAGATCCTGGTTATTCGGCTAATTTGGTCCGGTTTTTCCAGAATCAGGAAAAACCACAAATAATTATTTCGCTTACTTAGATTTCAAGTCAATGGGTTGAAAAAAACAGGATGAGATATTTTCACATCTCCTTAATAACAACTCATAATATTTCTCATACTTTACTTACAAACCGAGTTTCAAGTTGTTCAGATGATAAAAAGTATTTTCCTTGATATATCGTCGGATTTTTTTGATTATTTAAAAGTAAAAAATTATCTGCCAGCAAGAATAAGAAGCATTTTTGCCATACATGTCAAATCTCTATCTCTTACCATCTCTGAGATGTGCGCGTTAGTACTTACAAAAAGACGACTCGGCTGTTAAAGCGGATCAAGAATTTATATATGGGGTCGGAAATGATTTGGTAAAGAATATTCAAAAAATAACTAAAATTATTTAGCCAAATTCACCAGAAAATTAGCCGAATTCGGCATAGATATAATTCAATATAAAATATGAATTATATATTCAATAAAATTAGTTTGTTTTTGCCTTAGCAAATATGGGACTTTTACCTGAATTTGTCAGGCATCCTACAAGAATATGTTTGGTCTCAGCACCAAACAGAAAACTAAACAAACTTTTCCTGACATTTTCTTTCATTTTTATACCCGTTACTCGTAGAGTAAAAAGGGTATACTAAAGTCGTGCAAATGTATGTAACAGGCAGAAGGAAGCATCTCCGATATCATAAAGTAGATATATTCTTCATCAGCATCAACAGCCGAGTCGATATAGCCATGTCCGTCTGTCCGTCCGTCCGTCCGTCCGTCTGTATGAACACCTAGATCTCAGAGACTAGAAGAGCTAGAGCAACCAAATTTTATACGTAAGCTAGTATTGTCTGTAGGCAGATCAAGTTTGTTTCAAATTTTGGCCACGCCCCCTCCCGCCCCCGCAATGAAAAATATTGAATAACTCCCACAATTTTTAAGATATCGAGCTCAGATTTTGCGGTGTAGTGTATGTGGCCAACATCTACAATCTCACAAATTTTCAAAAGGATCGGATAATAAATGGCCGAGTTAAAAAAATGTTGCATACTTATCCGAGCTGAGCTGAGTAACGGGTATTTCGAAGTCGGGCAGGGCCGACTTTAACTTACGCTCTCGTTATTTTATTGATAAAGGGGCCTACAGTTCAGTGGTGAATCCAAACGATAAAGATTGATAAACTGAAGCTGGCGCCAATAGCTGAAGAAGGTGTTCGGTTGAGTAAGTCTTAAAGCAAACACTTTCATTAGAAGTCCCGAGGCGGGATCGTGACCACCCTCTCTTACACAGCAGACCCTCACAAAAAGCAACGAAAAAGATGTGCTAATATTAAAAAGTGACAACAAAATATGTACTTGCTGTTTTTTTTTGTAACTTTCGAACTGTTCAATAGAAACTCCACTTAAAACTATTTAGTATTAAACATTTTGGTATAAACATTGTCTTCTAAAGGAGGCTGCAGGACCTCAGCGGCATTATATTGGCGCTGCCGGATGAGAGATTTTTTCGATTGAAGTCTAAAAATTAACACAACTGATTTATGTTTCAATTCTTTCTGTTAGATCTGTCTGGTTAGGTTTAGTTATTTAATTAAAATGATGCAAAACTTTTTCCTTCTCTTTTTGTTTTTAGTTTTTGCGGTTTTAACCGGTCGCCACTGGCGCCCAGTGTAGTAAAGTCTATTGTTTAAATACAAAAACAATCACAACAAAAATGAAATTAAGCAATTGTTTAATTGTATTGTATTGTAGTGTCTGTCTTCCGGCTACAAAGTTGTCGATGGTTCTACACTTTCATCTATCTTTTCAAATTTCGAATTTTGACATTGAAACTTTCCTTAAGTGGAAAACCCTTCACTGTAATATCACCCTATTTGCTTAGCTATTTCACCAGAGCGACGAGCCCCCAAAAAATTTGATTTGCAGCACTTGATGTCATGTACAATCGTGCGATGGCTGGCCGTTATCATGATCAGTCGTCGGCGTCCTACGCTTTAGAGCATTCCACGGAGGTTTCACGAAGGCCTCACGGGGATTTCACGCGCTAAGCGTTTGATACTCAGCCACTGGGTGCATGCACATAGTCAAGAGCAGCAGCAGCAACAGCTCACTCACTCATTGAGCTAGCCCAAGTCGGCCGATCATTAAGTGCTCACTATCTTATCAGGAGAGAGAGAGAGCGAGAGGCATGAAATAACATCATGCTGAAGTCGAACAGTTTAATTTTGTTCTTTGCAACGACAAATGTGTCTAATTGTTGATTTGGTTGCTGTGGTCCTCCACAGATTATAGATTGGTGCTTATCAATCTGGGTCCGGTTCGAGTGCTGTTTATTTCTAGTCAGACACACCCACCTTAAGATCTACGTTATCAGTTCATGACATTTGCGGGGATAATTGATAAATGGGTTAAGGTGAAGCAGGGCTTACGGCTTGAGTTCGAAAAACCTGTTACGAATTTTCAATCAGTCATCGCTTGACTTTTCAGTCACCATAACCAGAAAATGTAAAAGTGCTTAACAGCTTGGCTCAATTCGGCTCATTAATAGAACACTTAATATTTTTAATTTAGTCGCTTAATAAGTAATTTCCACTAACCCCACACAAAATGTGGCCTTGAGGTGCCCCACCCACTACCGAGTTTTACGAAATATCGCGCGCTTTTTCTTGCTGTGGTGTAACAAACGAGTGCAAAATAAAAAAAAGATTCCCTCAATTCAATTCCTTACCACTACGAAACGCGTTTTGTGCATCATTCTTGCAGTAATCTTGAGAATAAACATGAGATTTATTCACTTGCACAACAAACGGCGGCAAGTGAGCAAAAGGAACCAGTTGAAACCGAAACTAAACATCCTGAAGATACAGCAACTGCAAACGAAAATCAAACTAAACTAACAGCAACTGCAACAGACATCATAGAGCTGGAGGATATAGATAAACCAATTGAAACTAAAGAAGAAAATTCTAAACCAACAACAACAACAATTGCTGCTGCAACTGCAACTGCAACCAACCCACCAACAACAACGACAACAACTACCATTAAAGACCCATTGCCAACCGAATTGCTGATCAAACGTGAAAATCATTCACCTGGTCCCCGCACCATTACCTCCCAAATATTCAGCTGCAACAACAACAACCACTCCTTGCTGCGTCTCGAAGAGAAACGTCCCAAATCGGTGACTGCTTCGGTATTCCGTACCACTCCAACAACATCTTCAACCACTCTAACATCCACCTTGAACTTAAAGAACGCTGCTGCCAACGTTGTTGCTGCCGTCGCGGAGCCAACATTGCCGCCCACCACAACAACCACGGCAGCAATTTTATCATCTTGCAATCAGCAGCAACAGCAACAACCACAGGCACAAGATATGAACAAAGGATTCTTATCATTTGCTGAGGATGGACGAGGTGTAACAAGTAAGTAAAACGAAATTTGTTAAAAAACAAAAGTGGGGGGTTCTTTTTACAAGCCAAATTAATTTTGAAATTTTAACTGTTTGGTTAGAAAGGGAAAATTTTGCTGAGTATAAAGATCGATTAAAGCATCTGATCCATTTTTTCATGTAAAGATAAGGAATCCCAGTAGAAGAATCAAACATTTGGGATTGTTTTCACATGACTTAAAATATCCGGCTCGAAGGGCCAAGGAAAGATAAGATTCCGGTGCAAATCATACTGATGGGCAAGAACCATCAAAATTGATTTCACATAAAAAACAGAAATTTCGGCCATGTCGCTGTAGAAGAGAGTTAAATCATTTTTAATTCCACATCAAAGACGGAAGCACCCGTCTGGGTAGTATGAGTTTCAAAAGTAATATATTTTCTACGTCTTCGGGCTTCACGAGATTCGTACTTACAAACGATATCTAAGGTTTTAGTCAGGGCTGCAAACCCAAAAAATTTTGTGGATCTCCGGCTCCCTGGTTCGAACCAAAATTTACCAATGGTTCAGGTTCAGAATCTTGAGGTTCAAGGTTTTTGGGCCAAGGTTTTGGTTCGAACCTTGGTACAGCCAATATATATATAGTATATAGCAGGTACATATATAGCATAGCATGTTTATAAAGTAATCGACCTAAAACCGACATAAACTGTTAGGGAATTGTCTCGATTTTGGGTTGGGATGGGATTTCACAATACTTTATATAAATAGAAACATTTTCATACAGCTCATGACCATCAAAGCAATGACAATGTGTTTCTACTTATATCAAGTATTGTAACGAAATAAAAACTTCGAAGTTCTGGATACAGCCCTTAAAGTAAAATGCAATTTCGTAGTCCCCATACGAAAAGTGTTTCCACAGTAATGTGGATAATTCTATCAAGATAACAGAAGAAGTTAATGGGAAATAGTTGAAATTTATAATTGTTGTTGAACCGAACCGAAACTTTAGGTTCGGAACGGGTTCAGGTTCAGCTTTAATACCTTAAGAGGTTCGGTTCAAGGTTCGGTTCACTGTAATCTGAAAGTCGGAATTCCGGGTTCGAACCGGTTCGGTTCAAAACCGGTTTGCAGCTCTGGTTTTAGTGCATTTTATTTTAGCATTGAGCTCCGAAAATAAACTAACAAGAGAAGACTAAAATATAAACGAGACCAACTTCCTTGAAGAATTATTATACTCTGTACCGTAGGTTCATAGAGTATTATAAGTTTGTGCAAAAGTATGTAACATCCAGAAGGAAGCATCTCCGACCCCATAAAGTATATATATTCTTGATTAGCATCAACAGCCGAGTCGATATAGCCATGTCCGTCTGTCCGTCCGTCTGTCTGTCCGTATGATCGCTCAGATCTCAGAGATGGTAAGAGATAGAGGTTTGACATGTATGGGACATATGCTTCTTATGTCTGCAGGCAGATCAAGTTTATTTTCAATTTTGGCCACGCCCCCGCAATTTAGAAAAAACGTCATATCTCCCACAGTTTTGAAGATAGATGGCTTGTTCCGTCTGGACATATTTAGTTATTAGGATAACTTATCGATCCGCCAAAGGAATGAAGAAGATCGGATAAACGGTTTTCGAGTTATGATCAAAAGACAAAATTTCTTGGTACAGAGTATGTTATAGTCGGGCTTGACCGACTTTCTTTCTTGTTTCCTTTTCTTTATTATAATTTAATTTTTAAATTGTGAATGTTATTGCACAATTGAATTGCTGTGCACAGCTCTGTCTCAAACAAAGTGGTATTTTAGTCTTTATTCAAATGTTGATAACTTTATCTCTGTCAATCTTGTTCTCGTTTCCGAATTAGATAGATCGGAAATGTTAAGCTTAAAGCTTTCAGCAACAAATTAAGAATAAGGTTGATTCATTTCTTACCAAACTCGCCACTTATGGCACCATCTTGCTGTAACCACATGCCGACTATGTCCAACTATCTTCGATTATGGTCAAAAATAAGCGGGCAATCATTGCACAGTAATTTGCTCCGTTGACACAATAATATTGCGATTTGCAATTTTGCGATTGTAAAAAAGTCCAATGATGCCGCCGGCACTTTTCAGCGTGAATTGGCAGCTCTTGGACTTTTGTGGTTGTTGTCGTCGCTGAAGACAATTTTTCGGTCAAAAACCCACAGATTTATAAATAGAAGGTTCGTACCTTCTAGAGGAATGGTAAAGATCGGATGAACGATTGTCGAGCTAAAGGGAAACCAAACATTTATGCTGGGTAGCACCGTCTAAAGCAGCAATGGGCAGCACTTACAAACTTTTCCAGGTACAGAGTATGTTATTAGTCGGGCTTGACCAACTTTCTTACTTGTTGTCTTATAGTTTCCGTGTTTTTTGTCGTATCTTTATCCAATTTTCGACTCAGCTGTTAGATGATAAACAGGATTATATCAATTTTATCGAACAAAACATGAAAACAGTTAGTAAAGAATAATTCTTAGCCTTATCGCTGCCTACTTTCTGAGCTCTAACTACCAAATGGATTATCTGATAAGCTCATATATGTATATTGTTTATAAAAGTTTTACAATCAGTTTGCTCAAAAAAACAGGAAGATTTGCTGACAAAGTGCAATTGCCGGCATTTTAGCAAAGTGCACACAGCGATCAAGGCTAAAGTAAACGTATGAATAGTGCTAACATACATATTCATATACATATAGGTGTATATACGTATACAGTGCTAGGGTTTGCCTGTTTATAGATTCTACTTACAAAAAATAACAACAAAAACAATCATAGCATGAAGAGGGTTTTGTTTTTGTTTTTTTTTTCTACTGACGCGCGCTATTTGATGTGATTTGACGCATTGTCGTTACGTTGGGCAGCGGTTTAATTGGTCAGGCTGTGTGGTTCACTTGATTGCCAGTCGCCTGCCCCGCCCGCCTGCCTGCTTATCTACACAAACAGAGGCCGCAATTTGCGCAAATAAAACTATTCAGTTGTAAAGACAAAAACAAAAAAAGCAAAAACAAATACAAAAACCGGATTGCATTTTGTAAACAATGTTTCAGCCCTCGACTGATAAGTGCAACTAGATGTATTTGCCGGTTGGCCATTTCTCAGTTACCAACTCTTATGTCATGATCATGCCACATTTGGTTGAGAGTGCACTGCTAGAAACGAAGAGGCAGCATAAAATTCGGCGGGATTTTATTTATATATATTATTTTTTGTGAGGAATTCGTTTGGGTTGGTGACAAAAGCGTACAAAAAAATATGAATATTAACTTGAGCCAATTAATATGTTAAGTGATGTGCCTGTCGTCCAGAGCGAAGTAAAGTTGGCGCGTGTGCCAAGGCCTAGGCCAGGCTGTCTAGCATATGTGTCCCCCCTTCAACCGAATATATGTGTTTTCAAAATCGAATCCGCAACAGCTTTTGGTCTATTTGGATACCCTATAGCCATTAAAATGAGGTGGTATGGCACTACAGACGAATCATTTCCGAATCCATTATCTGACAAAAAGCACGAAACATAATTTTTTTTTTTAAATTACTAAGAACATTATCACTTCTGCTGGGTATTTTCTGGTCGCCTTTTTTCTTTGTATCACAAATACTTATTTTTTGTCTACTTTCTGTTGACACTTTAAGTTTTCTATTTTCTTTTGTTCTCGGTCTATATTTATTTTTGTTTCGAGGAACATAAATACAAATAGCAGTGGGAACTCTTTGAATTAATTTCATCTCCAGTTTTGTTTTGATATTTTTATTTATACTTTCTGGCTTTGTAGGTGTTGAATGGCTGTATTCTTGAGGTAGTTTTCCTCTTGATTATTTTTAATTGCACTTATTAAACTTTAATCAGTCGCTACACTCTATCGTATGTCATTACAACACAGATTACAGTTGAAGAAGGTGCAAGTCGTCATTAGCACCCCTCCAGCAACACTTCTCAACACCACCAAACAAAAATGGGGGAAAAAGGCAAATGCCACTGTAATTACTCGATGTTTTGTTATCCGTTTATAATCTAACAAAAAGACAAATATTTGTAATGATAACCAGGCCACAAACAAATGCGTTCCATAAATTATCAATAACTATCACCATTTTAGTGGTCTTCAATAGCAACAACAATAATATGATAGTTGTTTTTTCTATGAGTGTATCTACCTATTTGGTCAGTAGCAGCGTCAGGCGTTTATTCCTCGTAAAACGCAATTCATTGCATTGCGACGCAATTGATGGGGGGGGAGTTAAAAAAAAGGCTACAACTTGGTTGTTGATGTAGCGCCTTTTCGTTAGATTTTGGTGCTTAGCTCTGTATTTTAGTACCAAAACGAAGAGGCGATGCTGATTTTACAATTGACCATGTGAATAATTAAAAGGGCTTTGGAATCGAGGATTTTAAAAGACACAGGTTACTATAAATGGGTATATTGTTAGTTGTTGTAAATGCTATTCTCGAATTTTCTTAATTAACTTTGCTGCCCATTTTAAGATTCAGTCGATCAAAACCAACCAAATAACAAATGGACTATTTTTGTTGAACCAAACCGATATATAAGGTTCGGAACAGGTTCGGGTTCAGCTTTCAATTCTAAAGAGGTTCGGTTCAAGGTTCGGTTCACAGTAAAGTAAAATTTGGATTTCCGAGCTCGAACCGGTTCGGTTCAAAACCGGCTTGCAGCCCTGATCTAAACTTATAAGGTTCGATCCGTACCATCCAGGTGTCTTCGTAATAATCTGACCTAATAGGAAAGTTTAGAAAAATTCGAGCTGTTTTGAACTATTTAATCTACACCCGTCTGCAGCTGTCATCTTTTAAATCACTTTCTTATTTAATACCAATGTGAGAACCATACAAATTGTCCGATTTTCCGGACCGTTCTTCATGATAATTTAAACTCAAACAGATATTTTTCATTTCTAATTTCGCAATTTTTTGAGTCGACAATTTTTTATTCGGAAACGGATAACGAATAATTTTAAAAAAAATTATTTTTATTCGAAAAATGTATTCCAAATAAAGATAATCGAAATTGATTTGTTCAAAAACTTATTCGTGCCAAATTCATTTTTTTATCCTACTTAGTTAAGAGAAGGTACGAATTACGAATTCTTATTAGGAGGGTACACCAATTTATCTTCCAAAAAAGCCATAGGCCCTGACCAAACGCCACGATTAGCGTTCTAGTCTCCAAAACCTGGGCGCTTAACTAGAGCCACATTTTTTGTCATTTGGAAGTTTGAGGTAAATCATTCAAATAAATAAATAAATTATTCAAAAAGTTATTTGTCGAATCACTTTATTTAAATAACAAATAATTTTATCTAAATTGTCATTTGAATGATCGTTATTTTTGGGCTAAAATTATTTACAAGTAACATTTGATTTCAAATAATTATCTAGATGATTCGTTATTCAAATAGGTCAGCCGTTTTAGCGAATTCCTGCTTGTGAACTTCTGCTTCCACTGCTGTTTCAGCAATAAAAAATTGTTACCGTCGATTGCTCGCCTGCTACGGCATTTTTACAGCTCTTTAGTCTCAGTCTGAGTTTTTTGACTTCTCATTTTACTCATCGCTCGCTTTAAGAGGCTGACACACTTGCTATTTAATGGCATATTTATATAATCGGATACACTTTTACATTTATAATAATAAATGTGTGTTAGGGCAAACATTACAGTACAAAGGTACGCAGAGTATATAAAGTTTGTGCAAATTTATGTGACAGTGAGAAAGAAGCGTGTCCGACCCTGTATATGTTCTTGATCAGCAACAACAGCCAAATCGATACAGCCAAGTCCATTGTCTGTCTGTCCGTATGAAGGCACAGATATCGCAGATGGTAAGAAGTAGAAAACTAACTGGTATGGGACATAAACTTTTTGTCACGCCCATTAGAATTGTTGCAGGCTTCTACTTTTTATGAGTTTTTTAAGTTTTATTTGTTCCAATTTGTTAACAAAAGTAAGATAATTTTGTTAGTAGGCCTTAATGCCCATTTAAATAACAAGCTATTCACATTGGAAACATATCAATATGCGGTACCACTAGATTAAACCTTGCCTTACTTTTTTAGTTATTTGGCTTATGAGTAAAATCTGTTAGTTCATTCTGACGGACAGACGTACACGGCTATATCGGCTAGGCTTTTGATGCGGATCAAGAGTATATATTTTTTATAAGGTCGGATCAGCTTTCTCTGTACAGTGTATAAAAACTATAATGTAAAGTGCAAAAAGGGTTATGCTTCATTTCTATCTGTCATTGACGTGTGCTGTCCTAAGCCAACAAATGTGTTGACAGAGTTTTGTCTGCCCGCTATTTCCATTGAGTTTTATCTTAAAGCTTAAAAGATCTTCTTTGTATCGTTGGAAATCGATCGTACTATACCCATATGTAATATTAAATAGAATTGCTCATTACAACGTCTAATATAATGAATAGCATTATGCGAGATTGAAAACAGTGTAAACTTTTGTTTCTACACTCTTCTTACATAAATCATTAGGCTTTGGCTCAGTTTTAATATCCCCAATTCACGGCTGGTCGCGTCGTCATGTTTCTTAAGTACTCATGTCCGGCACACAGGGCATCATTTGTGTTATTTTACATTTTTCGAATTTGATTTGAGGCTACGTCACACACTCAACCGCAAGAAGGAGAATGTGGCGAATGAGGCGTCGTTGTCGACGTCGCCTTCAATTGCAGATGATGACATAAATTTATTTAAATTGAATATGCTCTGGCTTTTGCTCTATCTGCCTTTCTAACAGTCACGCGTTAAACATGCTTTTGATTTTCATGTTGAAAACCTTTTTTCAAGTGCATTGAATGTGGCTCAAGTGCAGAAATGCCTTTCACATGCTGCGTCACGAGTTGCCGGCGACCTCTGACTGGCTGATTGGGTGATGGTCAGAACTGAGCTAGTAAAACAATTAACCTTGCTTAGTAGGCCTAGTTTTTCAGTTAGTTGCTATATTGCATTTGTATGGTCAGAAGAGGAGGGTAGGTGCTTTATATTATCAAAAAAGCCATAATTTTATGTGTTTTTCGTACGTCGAGCAGCACTCGAGTGTCATAATTACAAGTCTTGCCGGTAGGTGAGAGCAGGCGGCAGAGGAGGTAAGACCTTTGGGTGTGTTGCATTGTTAATTAATTTGTTTGTGTCGAGTGCGGTAATTGTGAGAGCAAGAGAGACCGCCTCTATGTACTTTATAACCAGATGGTGAACACATGAAAAAGTGCAGTTTTAGTAAAGCTGTGCAAATCCCTTGATTGTGGTTACAATGCAATTCTAATTGGGGTGTGTAGACTTACACACACACACACAGTTGGAGGAACGGCTTTCCATATACTTTTATGGTTTGTCATTTTAGTGTTTTGTATTTAAATATATGACCCTCTCCGTTGATTGTACGAGGAATTTTATTTAGGTACATAAATATATTTCACTCTTTGTATGCAGGTTAATACCAGTTTTATTAGCATTCTCTCGAGTATAGCTTGGGTTATTTGCCCAGGTGATCAATGTGATGTGCTCGTGACGTAAATTCAACCAATCAGATGAAATCTTTGACTTAGTGGAATAGCTTGAACCCAGTGATAAGGTGCCGATTATAATTTATATATTGAAATGGGAAAGGTAAAAATGTTGAGTGCCATTTTAAGCGCCAGAAGTAGGCTGTCTCACTCTCCCTTGCAAATAAAAATCGTTGCTACCCTTAAAATAAAGCAAATCGGTTCGTTCCTAAAAAAGCGCTTTTGAATTAGTTCCGGGTTCCTCTAGAATTTTAATATTCTTATAGTCCATGGTAATTTTATCATCTTGCACCGAAAGCGTACTTTCTCCGCGAATCGAGCTTCTAGATCCAAGAATAACTCCGGGATCAATTGAAGAATTAGAGCTGAACTCAATAGCATTAACTTTAAGAAAGAATTTGCTAAGGAACATTCATATTTGTATATGTTTAAAATTTTGGAGACTTCCGTAAAGTTGGTTTTGTTTAAGTTCTATATTCAAGCACTATTCGTTCCCAAACTTAATATACTTAAATTAATATCGGAAAATTCTTAGATTAAAGATTCAAAATCTTTCTGTACTTACAGTAAGCCAAAAATTGGAAGAAAGTGCGTTCTTAATTTAAGTTTAAAACATTTTAAATTGCAATGCTACCTCCAAATAGTGTGAAGCGGTCTGACAATTCGGCTCTTAAAATTCAAACCTGGCTCTAGTACTGGAGTAATGGTAAATTTTTGGCCTACAGTAAGACCATCTGGATCATAGCTTAATTCATTTTCCTGGAATCTTTCCAGCTGTCTTTGAGTTGAGCTTTGAACTTTAATGGGCTTAAAGGAAGAACATTCTGTACTTGTTGGATGTAGACTTATTTGGTTTCAAGAACTGTTTGAAACTGCCCTGCAGTTGTACGTTTTAGTACTGAGTTTTTTATGGCTGATTCAGACCTGAGCAGTAGGTATTCAGGCATGTTTTAGTACTTCCCATGAATTTCACCCATGAGATTAGTTCTGAAATCATGCCATGATGATCAACGAAGTCTAAGCCTCAATTGCATTTTATTAGACTCTAACACAACATTTTGCAACAAGTTTGCTTCGCTGTGTCAACTCTTCTAAGACAGACTTATATTGAGCTTTAAATGTCCTTGGGGATTTCAAACAACTCTCATGAATGATCAGATTCGTACTAAGATCAATAACTTCTTGCTTATTGAACGACTGCTACCGAAAGTTCTAAATTAAATTTAAGTACGAAATTTCTTAGTTTTTTCCTCAACATATCCATTGTATATTACTTAGTCTACTCCGACGGGCATTAATTGGGATCTAAGGTTTCTTAAAATTATCCCAAAAATAGAGATTATAAAATATGATCTTGATTCGAGAGTTTTTTAATCAAAAACTAACATTTTCCTGGCACATTCAACTCTTAAAGATATAAATGTATGATTCAAGTTTGAAGAACTTTTGATTTATTTAGCTTGCGTTTAAAGATTGCTTGCTTCTTAGAGTCGAAACTCTTCCACTGCTACAAACTACCATCTTTTTGAGGTAAACCTCTAGACTTACGAAAATAAAGTATGTGGGTAAACTAGGGTAAAAATGTTTGTTTTTCTGTGAAGCAAACTTTTCCTCTCACCCCATCAAATGTTGATTAATAACCCAGCTCTCTCCTCCAGCGTTAAAAGTTAATAAAAATCATGGCTTGAGCAATTTGGGAAACCAAAGAAGAAGAAAACGAAAACAATTCTCAATTAGACTCAATTGAAGGCTATCAATTAGATGAATGAAATTTTAGGGCGGTCAAAGTCAAGGGTCTGGCTTGTGCGTTTAATTAAAACACCATTTTCTAATAACACCTTCTCGCTCTCCTTCTCTGTACATTTGCAGTGCTCAAAGAGGAACCCGATGATTTATCCCATCATTTGACGACAACCGCTTGCATACAGCTGGATGATATGACACCGTTTGGTGATATGCTAGTGGGTCTAATGGGTTCTTGCCTGCTGCCTGATGATATAAACTCATTGGACTCGACCACCTGTTCGACAACAGCAAGTGGACAGCAATATCAGAGCCCAAACAATAGCAGTAACAGCACCAGCAACAGTTATACCAGTAATAGTCCCCTTAGTCCACCAGCCCTAAGAGTCAATAATGCAGCCAGCAGTAATAGTAATCCCAGCAGTAACCATCCACAACAACAACTCCATCAGCAACACCAGCAGCAGCAGCCGACACATCACGACAATAGCAACAGCAGCAGCAACATTGATCCACTGTTCAACTATCGCGAAGAATCGAATGATACAAACTGTTCGCAGCATTTGCATTCACCAAGCATTGCATCAAAGGTAAACCATTCTATTCGTCACTTCCGTTCGCTTGCTCTAACCAATTTTCCCCACTTATTTTCCAGAGTCCCGAGGACAGCAGCCTGCCTTCATTATGCAGTCCCACTTCATTGACACAGGAGGATGACTTCTCTTTGGTGGACTTTGAAATGCGTGCTCCCTATATACCCTTAGGCGATGATATGCCCTTGCTGACGGAAACCGATCTCATGTGGTGTCCACCCGAAGATCTACAGACCATGTTGCCGAAAGATATCGATGCAATGCAACAGCAGCTGCAGGCATTGCAACAGCAGCAATATCAAAATAGTTACCACCACCACCAGCAGCAGCAGCAAGCGGCAACTCTTCACCAGCAACAACAGCACCAGCATTTCTCCAATTCACTGTGCTCTTCGCCCGCCTCCACAGTGTCCTCGTTGTCGCCTTCACCAGTGCAACAGCAGCAACATCATCCACAGCAGCAGCAGGCAAATGTTTTTACCACCGATTCGAGTGAGTTGTCAGCTCTACTTTGTGGTACAGGAAATGGTACCCTCTCCATTTTGAGCAGTAATGCGGAGGAGCGCCATGAACGTTTGCAGCAACAGCAAAGTTTACAGCAATTGCAGCAGGAGTTGCAGTTGCAGCAGCAACAGCAACAACAACAGCAGCAGCAACAACAATTGTTGAGCCTCAGCGTTGAGTGCAAAAAGGAAAAATATGAGGTGGCAATGGCTGCCAGCTTATGTCATTCCATGGAGGATGCATTTGAGAATGACTACAGCAAGGATTGTAAGTATCCGAAGAGACAAAGATAAGCAAATATGCAGTTTCTAGTTCTATTTGCGTTCATTTGGAGAGGCCTAATTTAAACTATAAATAGTCTTTTCAATTTTTGTTGTCCGTTGAACCGACGTTTGTTTATAAATAGCCGAAAAGCATAAAGAAATTCTCATATTTAAATTTTCGCTTGTGGGCGCTTTGCGTGCCGAGGAAAATGTCATGTTGGAGCTGCGGGAGACCTAATTGATGCGGGTCTAAGAAGTTCTTTTTATTTTTTGGTTGGGTAAATAATTATGCGTAATTTTCACACATTGCTCTCTTACCTTTTGACACATGTCACCTAGGGGAAGGGAATCAGGGCACTTTTTTGTTTAGTTTGGTTTGTTTTGATTGATGCCCTGTCAGGAAGCCTGTCAAAAAAAAAAGTCAGAGGTTTGAGTGTCACTTGTATTGATTTGTGTCAAGCTGGCGGAAGAGTATATATAGAAACTGTTTTAAAGAGCCTGAGGAAGAAATTCGAGGAGGAAAATCGAAGAAGAATCGAGGTTCTAAATTTTTATAATAATGACTTCCCAGTCCTTGCAGCCCACAATTCAATCACAGAGACTTAGATAAGTCTTGAGTCGTGCAACTATTCATTCAGCTAGGGAAATGCTTTGACTAAAAAATTGATTCTGAGATGTGGAAAGCATTAGATGTCTGTACAGTACAGTTCTTAAAGGTCTACGGGTCCCCTCATCAGCAGATATTTTTAACGTCACAGCCCAAGTCGTTTTGCATGTACGAAATAGGTACTTGGGTACTACTAGTATGTAGAAGTCCGAGTCGCTCATTCAAGTAAAGCCCGCTGCGTGTTTTTGGGCTCCGTTTTAGAACAAGCTGGAAAGTATGCCAGGTATTTACAGCCGGCCCTTCGGAACCAATAAAATTTTGAGGTTGTAATTGTAAACTTAGACTTAAAAATTAAAACATTTGAAAGCCACATGAAATGGATCTATTTAGATAGGTCAGAACCCCATTCGCCCATATAACCCATGTACTATTTATATTTGGAGAATTGCAAATAAACTTTTTCAAAACATTCGCCATGAAAATGTATGCACTTTTGCATTCGCTCAAACCAATTTTTGAAGCACTTTTTCCACCTCGATTAAAGCACCATCAAAACATGGATTCTAAAAGTCCATCAACAGCTTCGAACGACGTAAAAAAAGTTTACCTCGCAGTTTATTTTTGATATTAGGGAATAAAAAAATCATTGGGTGCTATGACGGGGCTGTACGGCGGATGATCGATCAATTCGACGTTTTGACCGGTCAAAAAGTCGCTTCTGTGAAGTGAAGTGCTGGCATTTTCATGGTGGAGAATAATTCGTCTTTGTCGGTTGGTTATGCGAACTTCTCCCAAGACTCCCGTCAATCACATGGTCGTGAGAATAGACCGTCCCCTGTTTATCAAGCGGAATAGAGGCCACATGACTTGTTCCGCCGAAGAAACAGGCCAACATAATTCACATCGAAAATTGTGATAAAAATTCCAACAAAAACTTCCTAAAATGTCCATTAAAAAAAATTTATTTTTTCATTTATTGTAAGCAACACAAAGAGCGCTAGTCGTCAAAACGATATTAGACATTTAATGCTAAATAACGTCAAAATGTAATTTGGTATTACCACAAATTAGCTTCTGGCAGGTGTTACCAGTTCCCGACAATCCCGTAAATACTTCTTACATGAATTTCCTTTGGTTGGTATCAAACTTCTCCCGTTTGCTTGGAAGTTTTTGTTAATTTTGATTGGTAAAAATATCTCTAGAATTAGAATCTTTTTTAAAGAAAATTGTATACACATTTGAATAACTAAATTAATTCTTTTGAAGTTGTGTTTCTCCGAGGGATGTTTTGAGAGATTTTAAAGCCAACTGCCCAGTGGCGCAAATGCTCATTATTACGTCCATTATTAATGCATTACCTCTCGCCTGTATGCATTCAAAAACCCAATTCAACCTGCCTTACTTTCTTAAGAAATGGCCAAATTTTCCGCACGGTACATGAGTTTATTGAATTTTGTAATGCAGAAAGTAATGACGTGCCGAAGTTTCTTTCGGGTCCCCATTACACAAGCGTATTCTTTTGCCATATTGTAATGCAGAAATTCTCGAGCCATTACAAATGCGCTTAAAAAAAAAATTTCATAGGTAATGCATTACATTGTGGCTCGTACGTAATGCATTATTTCGACCGACTACATTCAGCCCAGCGCCACTGGGTGGCTTAAAATCTTTAGAGATTTCTGTGTGAGATTTCATTACTAAGTTATTTCATAGTAAACCTGCAGTTTTAGCCGGCTCGAGGTAATGTTATGCTTCTCACAACTTTGAACAGAGACACAACACCTCAAAAAGGAGGCAGGTAGATCGTTCAGCTGTTTCAAGAGGAACCACACTCGGTTGTATTGCGCTCTGAATACGAGCATAGCCCTTCCAACCATTAAGCCATTTTATCAAATTTCACCGGCAACTGTCCCACCTGCTTCAGAGGAACATATTAAGGAATGATTTTAGTATTTCAGTATATACCAGATTTAAACCACAAATTCAAACAGTTTGTATTCCTTATTTAAACAGTCAAAAGTAAATCGGCTGTAGATTTTTATACATATTTCAGCTGATACAAAGTATAAAAAATTATTTAATAATATATAGAATAATTTATATCTTTTTGGTGTATAGATAGGTATGTGGGCAACATCTGCTTTCAAGCATTTTTTGAGCAAACAAAATGTTATGGATCTTAATTATCATCAATGTCAGGGACAAAAGAAATTTATGTAGGCATTTTTGACAAAAATAGGCGTACTCACAAACGGAATTAGAAGAGAAAAAAGACTTGCACTCTTCATGAAAGTTATACTTTCTTTATTCTTTAAAGTAGTATGACTGTAGCTCTAACCAATGCCATGGAGCAGTTTGTTATTTGATGTCCAAAAATGGACAATTGCACTTTTTATGCCTTGATGCCTCAAATTAAAAAACTGCACAATGAATGGAACAAATAAATGGAAAAAACTGCATATTTCCACTTGAAAAATTCATAAATATTAAACCATAACTAACATGTGGACTCCCCTTTTATTTCACTCAAATTTAGCCACAAATCTGGATTGGAGCGATTTGCTGCAGATGCATGTGGGTGAGGCCACAGGCAGTCCTGCAGTATCGCCCGCACCCAGCAAGGCAACCACCATACAACTGCAGCAGCAACAGCAGCATAACATCATACTGAATGCGGTACCATTGATAACCATTCAAAATAACAAGACCATGTTGGTACAGCAGCAGCAGCAGCAGGAGCAACTGCAAGAACTAATGTTGCCAACTATCAAACAGCCAGCCATGAAGCTACTAAATGGCACCACTATAGCGCCAGTGTCCACCAAGGCCACCATACGTCTGGTGGAAAGTAAGCAGGCACCCAGCAATCGCACCACCATACTACAGACTTTGGTGCCCCAGCAGCAGCCACATCATGGAAACAAGCGTCATCTCAATTGCCAATTGAGCTCAGGAAACGCTGTGGAATCCAAGCGTCTGAAGAGCGGTGGCATTTTGAGTTTAGATGTGCAGTCACCACAGCTTTTGCAGCAACTTATAGGCAAGGATCAGGCTCAAGAGCAGGCAACCAACACGAAGAGAACCGCCAGTGAGCGTTGGTCAAACACCACAGCAGCAGCAGCGTCAGCAGCAGCAGCAGAGAGCAAACAGCAGCAGCAGCTACAAAAGCAACAGCAATCCAATTCCGTGCTGAAGAATCTGCTGGTTAGTGGACGCGATGTAAGTGCCGGCTATTGCATTGTGCCCATGCGGCCCAAAAAGCTAATGACCAAGGTCTAGACTCTAATTTATAGAGTCTAGTGTCTAGAGTGTCATCCTGCCACCCCCACTCAATTAGTGAATTGAAACACCTCCAAAAACAAAAAAAAGATTAAAAAAGCCGGCTATGATTATCCCAAGGACAACCCCATTTTGCAACAATTTGTCTTTGTAAATGGATCGATTTTAATTATAGTAAAATCAACAAAAACAATTTAGTCGTATCTAGTTACTAATTTTAATTTAGTCTTAGTCTCTTGGATCTAGTTTAGTCTGTAGCTTTTAAGTGCAGAGTGGACTTTAAATTTATAAAATTCTGTAGACTATTTAAAATAGTGCGAATTAAAGTTATCTCTAATTTGTTGATTTCATTTTAAGTTAACCTTAAGAAGCCCTCCCCCACCCCCCTCTCACTACCCCACTGTTGTTATTCTGTTGTAAATAAATATAATAGGCGTTTAACGAGTGACTACCAAAAGCATCACAACAAATGCAATAAAATTGTAAACAAAAACGATTTTGATTCATAAAATCTATGACAACATTAAGATTCTTTTTTGTTTTTTTTTTTTCACTGTGATAGCACTTCCGTTTTTTTTTTTAACTGTTTCTGGGTTTTTTTTTTTAATTTTCTCTGTTATAAAAATTGTTCAAGGAATTTGTTAGATGTGTAAGCGATTTGACTGACGAAGAAGAAGGAAAGGATGAAGAAGGTAAAGCGCCAAATAGTAATCAGAAGCAGAGATCATATGATAGAAATCGATGCGATAGATCATAGACTAAAAATTCCGATCCATTTAAAAGTAGTTCCCCATCCGTAGTTTAATATTGAAGCCAAAACTAAGATAACCGTTCATGTTCTGACTATCGAAACGAATTGAGATAGATAAAACTTCAAGTTAAGCAATTTCGAAATTTTTCCATACTGGGTACTTAGACGCTTAAAACGCGACCTGGTATCTGGGCCTGCTCCTAAGGTTTGGGTTACAACTTTTACTGAGTTTCTAGTAGTAGTAGCTGAGGATCGAGCACAGAGTATCGAGAAGTGAGAATCGAATATCACCGAAAATAAAGGTAGCATTCTAAGGCGAATAGAGTGCTGAGAGTCGAGTACCGAGTAACGAGTACTGACTTTGGATCACAATTTGTTAAGTTGCCTAAGAATACTTCTTTAATTTTCGGTGATACTCGATTTTCAGTACTCGATACTCAATTCTCGACACTCAGTACTTTGATGCTGAGTTATCGACGCTCAGTTTTTAGTTGGTTCTTCATACTCGGTACAAGAGATTAATTAATCGTAGCTCAGTTTTCGATAATACTCGATACTCAGCACTCTTTTATCAGTACTCGAAACTAAGAACCCAATACTAATTACTCGGTGTTCAAAACTCAATTCTATACTCCACAGTCTAATAGCCACACCACCGTCAAATGCTTTACCAGAACACCACAAAATGTGCCCTGTCAGCGTGACGCCAAATTCAATTTTTACTCCAACTAAAATCTTTCATCTCGTAATGAAAGAAGTTTCACATCAAAACCGAACCTTACCTAAAATGTTCGCAAAGAAAATGATTAGGCGTGTTCTCGTCATTGATTTCGATCCAAATTATGGGAAATCAGAATTTAAAACTTCCATTTTTCGAAAACTGACTGTTTTATTCTACTTTTAACTTCGAAATTCCATCTGCGTTCAACTTTTTTGATGGCTGGAAAACATCAACCGAATACTCTAACTCTTAGTTGAAAATTAGATCTCTTACCAAATTCGATCGATCGAAGTCGAAAACCAGAACAGTTCTGTATATAAGATATAAGTTCCAACAAAAGAATAGCAAGTAATTTTTGAACTCAATTTCTTCTCCACAATAATTTGGGCTCAGTTCAGATGCTTAAGCGTTTTCTGGTTGTATCTTATAAAGTTGGGAGATTCAGAGACGGGAATATTTATATATTTGTATCACTGAACCGATGCAATTTCTTTAAGCCGAGCGGCTTACATCTCTTCGTTGCTTCTCCCCCTTACCATAAAACACCCAAAAACAAATTTGCTAATATTCTTTTATGAAATGTCGCATCTGTTTATTGTATGTTCTTTTGTAGAAGCCTATTCCAACTTGATTGATTCGAATTGATTTTGTTGATTTAGTTTATTTTGAGAAAGAAAATAATAAAGTTGAAGGAAAACCACTGTAAATTGTCTTCAAAATTGAAATTCGAGCGCTGAAGGTACAAAAAATAAGAAAGAAAGCAGAAACTAAACAAAACGAAAACTAAAGTAGAAAAAACAAGCATATTAGGTATAGAACAAAGTCAAAAAGTAAATTTAACTACCACAACAAAAAACAATCCTAGTGTTATAAGTGTTTCCTAGGGCAGCGTGGCGTTATCGACAAAAACAAAATACAACAATCTACCTACCTGCTTTGTTTCAACACACGCCTTCTCTGATTTATAGGTTTGTTTTTAAAATTTAGTTTTATAATATTATGATTTTTCAAAGAAAAATACAAACAAAAGATATATGAAAATATTTTTGCAAAAATTTGTTGAACTGCAGTTTTATTTTTATTTCTATTTTAATATTATTGATTTTTCTACACACTGACCTACATGTTTTGTTTTTAGGAAGCGGTGCGTGATGCGGGGAAGAAGCCATCAGTTGTTATACAGCAACAAATTTTCATTGTCCCGAATTTAATTACCTTTCTCTTCTGTTTCTTGCCTTGGCGTGTCTGACGCACATTTTTCCCCGAAATGAAAATAAACCAAAATATAGAAATCATAAATATTCAGACCTAGTTAAGTGCGAGTGAATAAATGGGCACCAAGTTACACGCGAGTCGATAAGGCTCGGTACGTAAGGTAACTCATTTACCGGATACTTACCAATACTTACTCTTAAAAGTTTTTAATTTAGAAACAAAATTTCGGTTTTAAATTCTATCTCAATTTAACATTTTGCAGATTTCGCGATTTTTTTGACCGTTCGATCTTGCCAACTCCATGATAATCAAAACTCACCAACAACAGCAATTGATATTTCACTAACTGTAGCAGCATTATATTGTCCTTTATGAACTTCTACTGCTCGGTTTACCGCTTCTCGGTTTTTCTCAAACGTAAGCTGTGTTGATCCATTCTGACCGTGAAACTTCAATATTTATCTATTCACCAACTTTGTTTACTATTAGATAAACAATTGTGGAGTTATAAGCAAATTAAGTTTTGTTGAGCCAGCGTCCTAGCACTTCATTAGGAATTGAATTGAACCTATTTACAACCTTCTTCAGTACTGTTTTAGTACTTTCTATGAAACTCAACCATCAGTTCAGTACTGAAACAAAAACAAGCAATCCAAGGCAACCAGAGATTCAGCATCAGAATGTCCAAGTCCCCGAAGATTCAGATATGAAAAGAAAAAAATACAGTGCTAGTCCCGCAGTTTTAAGGCTCTGGTTTAAAGTAAAAGAGCAACGGGGAAACGATCATACAAATTTTCCAAGATGCTGATTTTGGGTAATGATCTTTCAAAACGCTCAACCAATTCGGGTGATCCCATGACGGGTTTTAACAAAACTTCGACTATTTTCTTGAAAGAAATTAGGAAAATATGAAGTAAACTTATATGGTACTTGCACTTGCTTAGCCCAGCGGATAGATTTTCAAAAGTTTATTTGTAATTCGAATGGAAAGCAAAATTAGACTGTTATAACAGTTAGCTACAAAATTTTCTTGATTTCCAAAATTAGAAAATTAGGTCAATATTTCCTTTTAGTCCATTTAACCAAATGGAGTTTTCAGAATTATTTTGAATTTGATTAAATGTTAAGCAAAAAGATTATTATAACAGTTAGTTGCAAAACTTTTCTTTATTCTCCAGAATTGAAAAATTATGGCAGTATTTCTTTTTAATGTGAAGCTTTGAATCCGATCTAAAGAAAAACTGAAAAGTTACAGACTACAGTTTGGCTGATTTGGCTGTGCGTCATTAACCTATCTGAAACTCAAAAAATAAGAAACGGTTATATGCAGTTTAGCATGTTGTCAGTTTTGTCATTTCAGCTATTTAGTTGCTAGATCTAGCAATTTTTCAATTGGGAGTGCCATTAATTTTTTCAAAATGCGTTTAGCATTACAACTTGATAATTTTGAAAATCGTGTTTACCTGTTTTGGATATAATGCCTTTTATATTGGTGTGAATCCTGAACATTCTTTGAAATAGAAGTTCCCTGAGTATAAACTTCCAAAACTGAATTTCAGAATGTTGAATTAAGGCATCATCCAGAACTACAAATCAAAAACATTTTTGCTGACCTCCGGTTAGTGTGTTCGAACCAAAATTAACCAATGGTTTACGTCCAAGTATTTAAGGTCTGAGGATTTTGGGTGAGGTTTTACCCAATTAAAACAGAAAACCATTTAATTCCCGAACTTCTTTACAAATAATTAACTTCCAATTGTGCAACTCAGACTTGAGAGATGATGATTAAAAAGGTTCGAAGGCTAAAAGTATAAAAAACTCTTTTTTTTTAAACTTATAGTTCTATCTCAGATTTAGTTAAGCAGAAGCGAAATATTTGGTCCGGAAACAGGTTCTGGTTCAATTTTTTTATTCACACTAGGTTCTGTTTAAGGTACGATTCACAGTGGAAAAATATGTCCGAATACGGGCTATGGCCGGATCGGTTGATGACCTGCTTAAAACCCTGGCATATTCAGTAGTAAAAACCATGAACGCATTGTCTTAGCTAAAATCATGTTCGAAGAGCAAGAAAACTCAGGAAAAATTTCCCTAGCTTACCTATACCCAATTTATTTTGTAATGGAACGCAAGTTACAAAGTTATTTTAGATTTGGTTTTGAAATACAGCGAATTATATTTGTAAAAATCTATATACGAGACTCGATCTCGGAAGCTTTTGGACTTGAACTCGTTTGGAAGGTTATCTCAACCAGTTGTGCCATTGCGTACGCTGGCTGCTTGACGGCTAAAAGACTACATACTTGTATTGAATTGCCTATAAGTATTCATTAATATTTTTGTAGCATTTTGCAAACCTGCGACCGCTTGTAATTCTCAAGTTAGAATTCGATAAGCGAAGCGATTACTAAGCCCAAGAACACAAATTTTCTTCGGTTTTAACTCTTAGCTAATTTGGATGTATTTTGAGCTATTTCTAGCAATTTTTGTTTGCAAATGTAGCAAATTTTGGATCTCTAATGCTGGCAACACTGTACTGGGTTGAGTTGACGGTTCATTCCTGAGCTGCTCCTTCCTCCTCTATCAGTAATATCGGTGAACCATTTAAAAATGTTCTGTATAAAAATGGATTTAGCGCGAAACCATGATTCATTCTGTTCCTGTTCCAAGGCACATCACTGAATGAAATCTGATTTCTGCTTCATTTATTTCTGTCTTTGTTGACTGCAGTTTATACTGAAAATATGTGCGAAATTGCTAGTTGAGGCAGCAGATAATAAAGTGCAAATTTACCTGGTGACAATTGAATTAACCCTAAAACTAACCAGTTTACACACAAAACAATGAATTAATTTTATTTTTTTTTCTAGCAATTTTGTAAATTCTCTCGAAATGATACAACTTTCGTCAGGCCATTTCCACCCACTGCTTCCCCCCTACATCACATTATTATTCTTTTATAAAGGCAGCTCGTGCCGCCTTCTTGTTTGAGTTTCGTTTTGTTATTGATTTTGCACCTCGTCCTTAGCTGCTATGTACATCCTGTTTTCTTCCTTTTTATATGTTGAGTGCACAGCTGACGCTCTGCTCTCACTTTCGCTTTTAGGCTCAAGAAAAGTAAGAGGATTTGAGCAAGAGAAAGAGAGAGAAATCCCGTCGCCTCTCTCGCACGTGTCTCTTATGTATTTGGAAACTCTTCTTCTGTTTTTATGGCCAACACGGGTCGTTCATGTTTATCTTATAAAATTTGCATTTAATCACTTGGTTAATTTTTGTTTTGCCAAAGAAAAGAACCGGAAACTACCTCGCCAGAAACCGTAACTACCTCCGGATTAAGCACACAAATTATTTCCAATCAGTCGCTCATCAACCATCTAGACAGAACGCTTAACTAGGAGATTTTTTTTTGGAAATCACCACATTACACTTAGACAAATTGAAAAGCAATCCTTAAAGTCCTATTTAGATATAGCTTAGCATATGAAATTGAAAGAAAGCTTAGAGTACTTTTCCCCCTCGATAATCATTTAGTCAAAACATCAGCTCTCAAGCAGAGTTGAGTTTATATAGTAAAAGTATATAGATGTAATTGAATAATTATAGCCCGAAAAGACTGTGAGCCGAAAAACTCTCAAAAAATTATATACACATAAAAGAAGTTAAAGGAACGAGGCAAGAACAAGAAACACCAGGCATACTCTCGAAAATAAAAATTATTATTCAATGTGGCTTTAACTAAAATTAAACTAAGCTCCAACTAACTAACTAATCTGCCTAAATTATATATATATATATATATGGATATGAATATCGGTTAGCATTAAAGTCCCTAAAGCATCAAGTCAAATTTTGTGTAGCAAAAGAAAAACCTTTGTTTTCAAGAGTGATCGATCAAATGATCCTTAATGAGATTTAGTTGAAATTTTTTAATGGCGTTACGTATGATGATCAGGTCAGAAGTGGAGGAGTGGAGAAGTAGTGTTGGGTGATTAAAAGTTGAATTCAGTTGCTCGCTTCTTACCCATATGCTCAGTTGTTCACTTTGTTCAATTCGTGACACGGTCGCTTCGTTTGTTCAGTTATTCTGTCACTTGCTGAGTGGTTTGCGGATAAAAAAGAAAAACAAGATTCAGTTGCAACCGAATAACATAGATCAAGTAATTGAGCAGTTCAAGAACTGAAGAATAAGGAAAAAACCAAGAATAATATGGTTAATTGTTGAGAACAAAATATTAAGCAACTGAACAATCAAGAGCGAAATTATTCAATAAGTGAATAACTGAACAATAAAGTGTTACATAATTTCTTGTTCACTTGTTTAGAACAATTCTTTAAGTACATGTTTACTCCTTCAGTTGAAGAGAACAACTGAACAAAGATGAGCATCAAATGAACAACAAAGAGGAGGAGAGGAGTAAGGAACTGTACAACAAAGAGCAGTAATAGAAGTATATGTTTACTCTTTCTATTTATAAGGCAACTGAACAAAAAAGAGATATTTATAGTGAAGGGTAGTGAACAAATGAACAAAAAGAGCTATTTCAGAAGTTCTTGTTCAGTTGTTAGTGAGCAATTAAGCAAAAACAAAAGTGAAAACTCATACATCCAAGTTAGTGACCAACTGAACAATTGGACAAAAAAGAGGACTTGTGCAAGAATATATTTTCTCGTTCAGTTAAGTAAGAAACTGTTCACTCAATCAGTTAAGTGCTCAACTGAACGAAAAGAGCCATTCTATAAGTGTATGTTTACTAGTTTACTCTGCTCATTGGGCAACTGAACAATTGTACAAAAATAGCTTTTGAAAAAGAAGTACGCTCACTAGGTTAATTTTGTGAACAACTAAACAAAAAAGACCAATTCATAAAATGCAGGCTCAACTGTTAAGTCAGAGAGTAACTGAACATTTAACTAAAGAACAACTCTTAAAGAAGAATATGATGAGCTTAGTAAAAAAAAATGGGCTAAAAAATATCAATTGAAGAAATACAAGTTTTCTCGATTACATTAGTGAGCAACTGAACCAAAAAAGAACAATTTTAAGAACAAGTTCACTCAGTGAGAAACTGAACAATTAACCAAAGACAAACACTTTAAGAAGAACATGTTCAGCTCAACTGAACAATAATGAGCAATTCTAGAAATTCAAGTTCTATTGATCAGTTTAGTGAGCAACTGAACAAAAATGAGCAATTAATGAAATTTAGTAAGAAACTGAACAAAAAAGATCATATTCACACTCTCTGAACTGAACAGAAAGATACATTTATTTTCATTTTTTCTATTTTCATTTCATTTGCTCATTTCACTAATCAAACCCTTCATTGTTCTATTACTCACTCAACCAACACTAGTTAGGAGGAAAGGTGCGTGAGATTACCGATAGCTTTATGGCGGACGTGTAAAGAGATTGAGGAAACGAACAGAAAGTACATACAATACAACAAATATACCACATATACCTCAGTACATGCATAAGTACGACATTGTATTGTGTGCGTGTGCGTGTGAGCAATCACACACATATACCGCAACTACCGTATATACCTCGTGTATACATATATCTATATATATTTATACATTTAACTAAAATATACAATAAATCATCTACCTAAATACCAACATTTCGATAGTTCAATACACACCCCTAGTGAATGTTGTGCAAACAAACCCAAAGTCCCCCCAGCAGACGTCGAAACTCGTTTTTTAACTACCTCCAAACTAAAAACAAAATTCTTGTTGTATGTGTCTGGCATTTATATAGCTAACTAATCTAACTCGAAGCTAAACAAAATATAGAAGAAAAGTAAACTAAATGTTGTGTCATTTTTATAGCCTACTTATGTGCGTCAGCAGAATATACCTCAGCAACACAAATGCTTCAGTAAAGTAAATTTTAGTATAAATTGTGCAACACTATTAGCTGTAATTTCCACACACACACACACACACACACTCAGACACAACATATCCGTCTCTCGATTTAGCCAACTCATCATAATTCAACACTGAACAAGTCGGGCCAACATGACGAGCAGTTTTTTTGCAATTGATTTGGTTGATTTTGATTAATGTTCTTGGGGCAAATCAACTTGCCAAGTCAATTTGAACTCCTGTGTTCCGTTTTTGCTCTTGATTAATTGTTATGTAAAATTATTTGATAATACCGAGCAACAGGTTTAACCTCCATAATTATTTCTGCAAATAGCTGAAAACGAAATACCTCCAAAACTGAGTCGAATAGCAAAACCAATAACAAAATGACAAAATGAAATTTTAGCATAAATTTAGCCTTGAATTTGACTCTAATCGATGGAAAGCAAAAATCTTAGTCTGTAAACGCCGCAAAGTATGCAATATTATACATACATATATTTATATACAACAACAAAACAAAAACATACATACACATATGTACAAGCATATAAGTAACCATAACACAACTATGATATGGATATAACTCTATATATGGATTATATAAAAGTATTTTAATAAACTTTTAATAAACATTTTAGTAAATCAAACATAGGCAAAAATAGAATACCATCATACATACTCCTCGCATAACAAGGAAAAACAACCAAACAAAAATTTACAAATTGTGTTTCTTTCTGGGGTGTCATGAGAGGTGGCTGTCGCTTAAGCGACAGCGATATTCAGCTATGGACAATGCAAATGGCACAAACGGAGAATGGATGCTAGAATTTGAACTGTTATCGTTGGTTTTATGTGGTGTGTTCATAGCGGAAATCCAGTTGGCTGGCATCAAAAGCTAACGAAAGGTCGCAGAATCAAACAGAAATATTTAATTATCATATATCTTTCAAAATTGTTATACTCATGGAAATAAGTTAAAGAGCAGGAAGAGCGACACGCCCATTGCCCTATTATATTAGGCGGATTCCAAAATAGTTGGAGTGTGGCTAACAACCACGAGGTTGAGGTACTAAGTGTCTACGGGACGACATCCCAGCAACCATTTTTAATTGCAGAAGATAAGAATAAAATTCTTCCAGCAGGTATCGATTCACTCTAGCGAAATCTCTTTGACACTTCTGGTCGATAAGAAAGCGATACCTCGTGAAGATTCTGGGAGATGGGAAAAAGTATCTTATATAAGACAAAAGCCCTATTTTTCGTAGGGTTTCTAAACTCTTGGAAGAAACCCTTATGTAGTTTCTCCCAAGAGTTTAGAAAGCAATTCTCCCTGGAGATAAAATAAAGTCTGTGTTCCGGAAAAAAAATGCAACAGCTCTGTGTGAATAAAACATACAAAACATAGTTGGTAGAAAATTAATGAAATATTTGAAATGGAAATGGAGCAAGAAGAAAGAATTACAACCGGAATCTTTGCTAAGGGCCGCAACGTGAAAAGCATTTTAGCTACCAGCTCTCCATGTGCAGGCGAGTTGTGGAACACCCGTTTGGACACCTCAAAGCAATGATTAGACGTATTGGGAAAGCACTTGAGAATTTCACGAAATGCAAATGCCATTATCAAGTGCCCAGGCGTCCTGCACATCTTTATCATTGCATGTGTAGAAGAAACACATAAAGGCTATTCCGAAGTGCCCACTCGTATCGAGAGGGAACAGCCCAACATAAGCCGGACAATAGGAGGCCGCAGAAAATGGGCGGAAATTGTCAGTTTAGTCATTTTAGTTACAGAAGTATTCAACTTTACGGTTTTCTCATGAATTGGTTCTGGACCGCTCTATTGTCCTCGGCAGCGCACTGACTCCGCGGCATTGCTTGCAACGCTCTCAGCGGTCTAAGGCCTCATTGCTCTGTTTTAGTTTATCCAATATTTCTAGATGTCTGATGACTTTTGGACTTCTTTTTGGAGGTTGTGAATCGGAAGAAGCCAAGATGCTTGAATTGCTAAGTTTTCTATCCATTAATGAGTCATATGTGAAAGCTGCGCCTTGCAATTTTCAAAGATTTGTAAAAATGATGTTATAATTTCTTAATTCCTATTCCTCATCGGCTTAGAAGCGACACTTTCTCGAACCCACTGAAATGGCGAGCGGCCTGACGGTCCCATATGGGCATTTTCCGGTCTGAAAAGTGGCATTCTCCTCGTCATCACTGCACTTCCATTTTTCGTTGCATCTTAAAAACTGAAGTCCTTTCTCTGCATTTGCGTCATGTGCGCCTCTGCATTGAACCGAAAACCACAAAGAAGAACGGTTCGGCTTAGTTCAGTTTTCTAACGGCCCCTAAGACGCGGATAGCTTTTCTCTGGCCAATGATACTTATTCATTTGGGAAATTGAATCGTTTTCCTCAGATAGTTTTAATGCGACATTTCGCATTACATCCAAAGCAATGCCGAATCGATATTAAGGATGACTTGACTCAAATATTACAACATTTTATCCTGTATTCTTCTGCAATCGCCCGCCGATATCTTAATTTACCTGTCATCAATCTGCATTCTTTCCTCTACTGGCCAATATTTTCAAATTTCTGTGTTATCTTAATTCAATCTTAGCCAGTAGAATTTCTGCTCAAATAATATGATAAACAGATTAATGATATTCAAATGGTTTATAGGAATTCAATTTGCAAAGTTTGCGAAAAGTCACATTACGACAGCAATCATAATATTTCATAATGTGCCTTTATGAACCCTTGAACCGAACCGAAACCGCTGTTCAGTTAGCTCCAAACCGGCGGTTCAAAAACTGTGCTAACCAATGAACCGATCCAGAACTTATTTTGGAGTGGCTTGCAACCCTGGCTTTGATAATTATGAGCTGTTCGAAAGTGTTTCTATTCATATAAAGACCTAACTGACCCGGCAGACGCTCTTCTGCCTCGGTCGTTTTCTAGTCGTCCATCTCGTTGCTCGTTGGTTTCCGATGCACAGGCTCTCGCATGAAGTTCTCGGTGGGTTTCCAAATGTTGCATCTTGTTGCTCGTCCGCAAGGTGGACCATTAGGACTCCCTGTATGCTGCTTTGGGAGTCTCTTTTCACTCCTGCTTCGGAAACGCTAATTCAAGGTGCTGCTTTGGGATACCCTATTTCACTTCGCACTACGGTGCATTCAAGATATTACGCATTTGCATAGGTCGTGCTCAGCCAACATTACAAAGTTACATTTGCATTACACTTCAAAATAAATGAATCAAGCACAAGTGTGCTATTTAGATGTCCACTACTGTACATTCATTTTGTGTGTTAATAAAGTTCTGAAGACAGAATTGATTAATATCTATTGTATTTACCAGCTAACCAATAACGAATCAACTTCTTCAACATGACTGGCAATTTATGAACATCTTTTGTCTGATATAAATGATGCCGGAAGGCTAATCAAGTTGAGTATGTGGGACGTACAAACTCGAAGAATTGCGTAAAGAATTTTAATCTCATGACAGAAATACGCCAGTTTGGAACAAGTGCGTTACGTATACGCCACCATGTGTCCCGGTTATTGATTTTGATGGCAGGCCTTTCGTGCGCTGGCAGAGTCAATTTCAATTGAAGCGATTCTGGCTTATTCCCTAGAGTGCTGGTGCCTGGTTTCACCAAATTACGCAACGCACTGAGGAGCAATCGTTTAAACTGTAATTGTGTAACTGTGTTGCCTACATTTGTGCGTTATCAGAAGGGACAAGAAAGGGAAAGTATTGCGGCGACAGCAAAAACAGAAAAAAAAGTTCAAGCAAAGTTTGGTTCTAATTACTTTTTTTTTGTCTTTTTATGTGTTGAACTTTTTGTGCTAGAGGCGTGGCTAGCATTTAAAGAACTGAGAGAGCAGCATGTACACTCATCGATGCGTGAAGAAAAAAAAAACTTGAAAGGCATTAAGAAAATATAGCGAAAATGGTACACGCTTCCGAATGAACAGTAAATGCTATTCAGATTGTAGTTTAGAAATGGAATAGAATCACCAAGCTCCTGGCTTGTGTGATTTTTACATCTATTTATTTAGGCTGCTTTCGTTTCCTAGTCCTTTTCGCTTTATTTCTGTGCATTTCAAACTTCTTAGAGAAATGTACAAACTCTTCTTATGTTCAAGGGTACTCGTCATCCAATTAAATGGCTTTAAGCAGCTTGCTTAGCTCAGCAAAATCCAAACAAAGCAACTGAAAGTCGTTCAATTTCCAGTAGGTTAGAGCCTGGCTAAAGTTGCAACTCAGATGTGCCAACTGTTTCAAGCCTGCCTCCTGTCTAATAGTTTTCCTTTGAGTGGCAGCAATTGTTCACTTAATAATTTATTAGTGCATATTTGCAGAGTACGTCAAATAATATGTCAAACAATAATCCTATTACAATATATTTTGGCATTTTTTGTGGGCCACTGCGCCATCGGCATACAGAGATACAGCTTCTGGGATGTCCTGGGGGGACATGGCGCGTGCGAACTGAATTTCTTACATATTCGTTACGCACAGACGGCACTTGGAAGGCAGTCACTCTCACTCTTAGACATTTATTTGAAGTCAAGAAAACAAAATTATTCAAAATTTCTACCAACTACGGTAGAAATTTTGAATAATTTTGTTTAGCCATTAAACCGAGAATACCGAATCTGGACCCGAACCGGACACCCTCTGCTTGGAAAAGGTTCGGTACGCCAAATAATTTAATTCTGTTTATTCAGGACTACTTATAATTATATCACCAAATCTGAATTCGAGGACTATTGTGTCAAAATCACTCTAGACTTCGGCATATTACAACTTCGAGAAGGATATACAGCATAAGGCAAGTTTTTAAGAGGCAAAACAAATCCGTAGCTCAATATTTTAAAGTACCAAATCAGGTAATTAATTAATGCTTTTAATAGCTTTGTTAGCTTGACGCTGCCTTCTCTACATTTGTCTCATTTGATTCCCCACAAAGTTTTCAACAATCTAAGAATCCATGAACGAAGTTTCAAACCAAAACCTGAGGCTCGATAAGTAAAGGAACGGATGCGAGATCCGAACCTTCGGACCGAACCTTCTGTAGAATATCAGAGCTCTGCAACCTTGGTTTTAATAAGTTAAATTTAACACTTCTAATGGTCAAGTTTTGTGGATAGACAGATAAATTTTTACATAAAAAGTATGTTGCGGGCTTAAAATCGAAACATTTTACAACCGAGTTGAAACCAAAGATTTGCTTTAATATATAAAAAATTGTAAATCTTTTTGTAGTGCAAATACTATTTTGGATAACAAACTTTCAGTCTAAGCAAAGCTTTTACACTACAAAATGTGTTGCTTGCTGAGCTTTTTAAAACGAAGTATCTTAACAAAAATTCAGATGTTTGTGTGAAAATTTTTTGGTGATTGCGAAATAGGCATACCGTGAGGTATAGATCCTTGTAACAGTATTATATAACTTAAAGTTTTGGCCGGAGATGGAACATAGTGTCTATTTAAACACTTACATATTCAGCACACAGTGCGACTCATCAGTGTAAAAACAAAATAAAGGTCTATTTTTACCATTACGAAAAGGAACAACTAGTAGACAAAAAATTGGCAACTCTAAATTTGGGCTAGGTTTGGTTGAAATGCGTAAAACACATTTCTTCACTTAGGCCAAAGAATTTCAGTTGTGTTACCATTTAACCCTTTTCACAATGTAATCGTTAAGGAAATTTCCTCTGCGCTTAACCATTAGGAAAGAAGCCCGAATTTGAGCAATTTTCATTTAACAAGAGTGTGCTGTGCGAGTGCGAAGTCTTCTAAACAAACTTAGCACACAGACAGCACACATATTTAAAATCAAAGGTCCACATTGCAAAATGAACCGCGTCGACTCGCAGTCGAAGCTACGAGTTGACTCGAGGAGTACTAGGCAATACCATGATCATCCAATACACAAGTGCTTTTTCATTTTTTCTTTTCTTTCTAAAATAATATTCATATATTGGCTTATCTTATATAGATCATCCACGCAGAGCGCAAACTGCTAAAGCTAAATCAAAAAGACTTTTATTATGTGATTCACAAATTCAAGTCTCAGACTGAGTTTTATTACGAGTTTTATATAGAATTCGTATAATAAAAGTTTTTCGATAAATTTAATTATTTATCAATTTTTTTTTCAAAGATGAAACTGTTATTAATGATTTTTATTTTAAAACTTTTTTGAAAACAGTTTTTTTTTTTGAGTCATAATATTCCGTATTTAATTTATATTCATTCCAATAATCCCTATTATGCAGTTAATGCAAAAAACAATTCCTGATTTCTGTAACAATCATTAACTTATCGTTAAGGTAAAGGGTGGAATTATGACTACTCGGTTATAATTACAAAATGTAATTAAGTTTTCAATTACTTGAATAATTGTAACTTTAAGGAGTGATTATTGAGTATTTGTGATGGAAATGTAGGATTATTCGATACGTTTAACCATCTTCAATCTTCGGTTTCAAGCATTGGAATTTCATTAGCGAAGTTTATGGTGTTGCTAACTAAACTGCAGGTGATACTTTTATACTTTCTCATGTATCGTTTCCTTTATTTTTATTGGAGATTGGACTTAACAAATTTTTTCGTTATTTTACTTGCTGCTGAGCTACTTCGGCCTCATATTTATTATTCAAGTTAAATCTAGAAATTGGTACCCCTTCTGTCTACGCAACTGTGTGGACACTTAACTAAACATGCACATCGAGATAGCTTCTTGCCTCATCTCCATGAGGCTGTTAATGTCTGGCTGAATACTCTGAGCATTTTGCTGGCACACAAAACATGCGACTTTCGCTTTTTACTTGATTTTTGGTCCTTTGGTTTATTTGCCCATCGATCAACTTACAGCACTTTCACTTTCTCTTTCCCTTCATTTTGCTTCTTTTTGCCCGTAATTGATGACAGACTGCAGCAATTAGCGCTAGCTGCAATCGAAGACAAACAAATTGAAAGCTTTTCCAAATAGAGGACGAGTTCAATAGACTTGTCTTTGAACTTGCATCCCAGTCCCGCGCTAAAAACATGTCAGACATCATATTTCGCAAGTGAAAGTATATATTGTTTTGGGTCATTGTCATTATGGAAAATTGCAGACGGCAGCTTGTCAGCTATGGATATTGATATATATATATAATATATATGAATTCCCTTCCTCAGTTCCTGCGCAGCGAGTGTGACTGGCTGCCATTTTGTGTGTCAAACCCCAAATCCAACATAATAATAATATGCCATTGTCATATTCTATTTCAAGAATGAACGAAGAATGAACGAAGCGCACAATTGCTTCTGAAGGCCCATCATTAAAATATGATTTATTGTGGCCAGCTTTTGGTTAGCTTGACTTTTTCGTGGCCTCCGCAGTCCTTGGCGGGAAGAGATTGAGTTTATCTGTGTGAATTTGCATGGTAATAGGCGAAAAGTTGCTTACTTTGGGGAGTTGTAAATGGTTTAATTTAAATTAATTTAACCCTCTTAACAATTAAAGTTATAATTATAGGCGAATCAAGTTGATCAGTTTAGTTCAAGTACATTTTTGGCAAGGGAAGCCAAAATGAGTGGTGAAAAATTCAGAACCGGACTGTTTATACTCTGTACCGTAGGTACATAGAGTATTATAAGTTTGTGCAAAAGTATGTAACATCCAGAAGGAAGCATCTCCGACCCCATAAAGTATATATATTCTTGATCAGCATCAACAGCCGAGTCGATATAGCCATGTCCGTCTGTCCGTCTGTCTGTCCGTATGAACGCACAGATCTCAGAGATGGTAAGAGATAGAGGTTTGACGTGTATGGGACATATGCTTCTTATGTCTGCAGGCAGATCAAGTTTATTTTCAATTTTGGCCACGCCCCCTCCCGCCCCTGCAATTTAGAAAAAACGTCATATCTCCCACAGTTTTGAAGATAGATGGCTTGTTCCTTCTGGACATATTTAGTTATTAGAATAACTTATCGATCCGCCAAAGAAATGAAGAAGATCGGATGAACGGTTTTCGAGTTATGATCAAAAGACAAAATTTCTTGGTACAGAGTATGTTATAGTCGGGCTTGACCGACTTTCTTTCTTGTTTTTTAATGTACTACTGTGGGCAAAAAGGTGAATTTGTTTGTAGAATGAAAAATCTTTATTTATTCTTCTAAATCAATTTCATCCCCTTTAAAGTAATCCCCTCCCGATAAAATACACTTATGCCAACGTTTTTTCCAATCCTCGAAACATGCCAAATAGTCCCTTTCCGGTATAGCCATCAGCGCTTTCTTCGATTTTGCTTTTATATCCTCAATCGACTCGAAACGCGTTCCCCGAAGTGGTCTCTTGAGTTTTGGGAATAGCCAGAAGTCACACGGAGCCAAATCAGGCGAATACGGTGGTTGCGGAACGATATGCGTCGAATTTTTGATGACTTTTTTGCAAAAAATTGAGAACTTTCGGTACCAAACGAGATTTGACTTTTCGTAGGCCCAAATGGTCTTTCAAAATGGTTTTCACAGATCCTTCTGATATTCCGATAATATCAGATCATATCATCTGTTGACGTCGATGGTCGTCCGGAGCGCTCCAAGTCATCCACACGTTCTCGACCCTCTTTGAAGTCTTTGTACCACTTATAAACATTTTTTTGTGACATGGTAGAATCACCAAAGGCCTTCCGCAACATCCTCAACGTTTCCGCAGCCGAAATTTCATTCCGCAAACAAAATTTGATGGCACTTCTCTGCTCAGACATTGTAAAAATCGAAAAATGCACTCTTGGTCGTTTGGAAAACACAAGCGTAAATATATTACTGATAATGACATTCACATGAAATTTGGAACAGATGTCATCAACAGTCCTGCCAACTCAAGAAAAAAAAAACCTGCCCGAATTGTTAGGCCCGCGAAGTTTAAATTGACCCTTACACCTTACTTTTTGCTCACAGTAGTATTACTTGGAAGTGTGGGCCACACACACACACATCAGTAGACGTTGCTATCCATAGAAAGAAACAGGGTCTTAACTTAATCCGTTAACTAATGTCTCAGCATTTTTGCTTTGCATAGACAGTTTTGTTATTTCTAGCAAACGAGTTCGAAATGGAATATCTTTTTTTAAAAACAATCGTAGAACTGTTTTGAAAAGTTTATTTTAAAGTTAAGAAATAAAACTCCTGGATAATATCAAAGAAAGTGTAGCGCTTACATCCTATGACTAGGCATTGTTTAACATAACACTGGTTACAGGGTAAGTTGACCTATTTTTGAGCCTACTCTACTAGCCTTCTGAAAGTGCTTGGGTTTTTGACAAGATCTTTTTCAACACAACTAGAACTTTAAAAAAATTCGCATTACCTTTTCTTTGTATGGGCATCAATAATTAATATACTTTTGGAACAATTATTTTCTAAGTATTAGAGAAATAATAAAGTGAGTAGCAGTAAAAGGAAGAAGTGGAAGGGACAACACCAAGAAGCGGAGTAACCTTCTATCTTAAATGAAATAATCCTTGCATATTTTTGTACATTTTGTTCCCGTTCGTTCAACAAAGGCTTTTCTTTCTAAAAGACGGAAAAACTTATAAGAATTATTTTTTTAACTTTACCTTTTCTGGGATTTGAACTCGGGATCTTGGGGATACTTCAACATGTGAGGCATTTTGGCGCATTCGACTATCCCAAGCATTCTTGTGAGAGACATCAAAGAACGCAGTCAAGTGTTAAACACTTAGCAAAACTTATCAGTTGCCCATTATTACTCCGAATGCAGGGAATTCTTAGACTGTGTGAGTCCAGTCTTAGATTTATAGAAACCCAGCAGTGCATAGGACAAAAGCGTTGCATACGAAAGGCGAAGCGAGGGTTCGAGTCTTCTTTCAAGCATATATTTTTTCTGCCCAATCTCCCAATTGGCAAAGGTTATGTTAACTTAAGACCTGGCCAGAAATCGACATTCTGTCCATTTTTCCGCCGACTACAGAGTATAAGAATTTTAAGCTACGGCTTTACCAGATCTCTGCCAGAGGATTGGCATGTCAAGAGATGATAAATCTCCAATCCAATTACCTTAACTCCAAAAAGTTCAAAACAATTCCAATAAATTACACAATTAATTTAACAAGTATAAATGTAATTGTGATGGTGCTTAAAATATTGAATTATTTATGCATTTGTAGTGCTAATCTGCAATTATTTACTAGTTAATTTTCTGTTTTTCAAACTTGACTGTTAAGAAATCGTATTTTTTAGCTACAATTACATAAACAATGAAACTTTTCAAGCACAATTACATGAAAATCCTCCTTTACAGCTACAATAATTATCCAAGTAATTGCATTTTGATATATTCGATGAATATTCAAGGCTACAATTAAAAAGAGTACTTAAAAAGATCAATATCAGGAATGGTTTTGAAATTGCAATGAAAAGTAATTAAATACGAAAAGAAAGAATTACATCATATTAGAGCGCTGTTTTGAATTTTTGAAGACATTTGTTCATTTCGATGTATTTAAATTAGGGTTTAAATGATAACGAAAGCTTAGGTTATAGTCGACCCTGCCCGACTTCGATATACTCTTTACATAAGCCTTCCTTTATGTTAATTTGAAGAGCATTAAACTTAATGTAAGCATTTTCACATTATGTTAGCAGACAGAGAGAACGCACGCTGACCTAAAATATGTAATTCAGAAATTATAGATGGTGCGAACATAATTCTAAATTTAAGATCGATATCCCAAAATTTGTGGGAGCTTTTCAACATTTTTCAACATTTAGGAGATCTGGTTTTTCATACAGACAGAATTACAGACAGGACTTAATTAACTCCGCTGTTAATGCTATAAAATTTATTTATCAAAGTTGCTTCCTTCTGCCTGGCTTACTGTACGATTAACGGGTATAAAAACTTTCAATCTAAATTTTAGAATGTATTTTTAAGTTAACTTAGATAAGTCATAAGTTAAGCTATAATGAATATGTTAATAATGTAAGAAATCAGCAATAGCTATAGACCAAATCGATCCATTTACTTAAACAAATGTACACACATGTTTTCAGATTGAACCGTTGGCTTCAGGTGTTTCAATTTGCTTTCAATTAAACTGATTGAACTAACTAATTGATCTTCCTTTTTCCTTCACTCTGTTCTCGCTCTCTTCCTTTCCCTCTAAAAACAGGAGAATCCAACTGAAGATTTGGTGGTCGAGCCCATGTTGGTTGATGACAATTCACTGGACCAGACGGGATCACCGCCCAGCTTGGACAAGTATAGCTTTCCCTTGCACTGTCAGACCAGCACGGCGGCTGTGTTGCGCAACTATCGCCATAATCCTCTGATAAGCGGCACCGACTTTCAATTGTCGCCAATGTTTCATGCTACGGATGATGCTGGCTCCGTGTCCTCTTTAGACGATTCCATGCCGCCGGGACTGACACCCTGCGATACAGATGCCTCCAGTGATAGCGGAATCGATGACAGTGTCACACCAGTAAAGGTCAATGAAAACACCAGTGAACTGGCTGGTGAGGATTTGCCGCCAGCACCGCCACCACTCCCGGAACAGCAGCCGGACAAACCTTGCTCGGAGTCGGAGTTGGAGCTCGAGGTTGGCAGTAATGCCACCAGCAGAAAGACCTCAATTTCCTTTCTGGACAGCAGCAACCCCTTGTTACGCGATCAAGATTGGATGGATCTGTGCAATGATGACTACAACATGAATGGCGGTGCTTTTGAGTTCAATGAGAACCAGTTGGATCAGGTGCTGGGCTGGCCAGCTTAGATTGCTGAGGCGGGACGCCTTACAGTTTTGCATGCACTGCATTTGGACTCGGGCATTTTTCTACACGCGAAAAACATTGAAATTGATAACTGAAAATTAACGTAAACCAAAAGATTGATTGAATTCCCCCAAGCTAACCCGAAACACAAACAGGAAAGGTTTAACATATATTTTGAATAGGTTTTTATAGCCACTTTAACTGCCTAGAACAGAATAATAAATACGTGTTTGTATGTGTGTATGTATGTAATTTAGTTTTAAGAAGAAAATCTAAAAAGAAAAATCCCACAAAAAAAATAATTAAAAGAGAAAATGTTGATAGTTTTTGAGCTAAGGTACAAATTTTGGGTGACGGTTGTACCACATTTTAACGCAAAAACTTTAAAACAGAAAAAAAAAGTTTTCGAAAATCTTTTACCGAAAAAACTAAAACGAAAGATTAGTATATTAACCAAACTTAGACTTAAGTCAGCAAATTGTCATGTTTTCATGTGCTACATCGAGAAAATTGTTGTAGTAACTTTATGTTTAAGACTTTCCACTAATTGATTTGAATTTCATTTTGATAACTTCAATCTTTGTGCATTTTTCAATGAACTAACTTGATTTCCATTTGTTTGTTTGATTTTGGTTTCCAATTCTTGATGTAAAATTAGTTTTAGCATATACTCGATAAGAACTCGTCTGTTCAATGTTTTTTTCTCCTAAATTCAATGTTTTTCAATTTGTTTGGCAATAAATATTCATTAATAAATTATCGAATCATTTCGATGAAAGTTGCATGCAGAATAAGCAGATGTGTTCTTTTTTGTTGGATTTTGGATGGGACTCCATTTGTTTACATATTTTTGGGAATCGATGCGACGTGTAAGTTCCGTATAAGTTTCACCTGATGGCAGCGTGTTGTCATGCTTACCAAATGTGAGACCAAGAGAAGCTAAGCTATATCAGTGCATTAAAAGAAATTTCCAAAAAACTAACATTTCTATCGAGTTGGTCCTGTACTCCTTCTACTCGAATTAAGATGTTAAAAGCCCTACGAGCCTAAAGCTCAATACAGTTCGAACAATGCACGTCCAAAGTGGCGCCATCTGGAAATGTTGATTTAGCATGTAGATCTCAAGTAGATAAAATGTAAGCATCACACTCGACGCCGAAAAGTATGCTGAACAATTTTGGACAAATCTATGAGCAGTGAAGCAAATTTAGTTATGGCCAGTCTAATTGTTTTGATATTGCTCAGAACACAAATTTAACACCATAAAATAAAACAAGAAAGAAAGTCGGTCAAGCCCGACTATAACATACTCTGTACCAAGAAAATATGTCTTTTGATCATAACTCGAAAACCGTTTATCCGATCTTCTTCATTCCGTTGGCGGATCGATAAGTTTTCCTAATAACTAAACATGTCCAGAAGGAACAAGCCATCTTTCTCCAAAACTGTGAGAGAGATATGACGTTTTTTCTAAATTGCGGGGGCGGGAGGGGGCGTGGCCAAAATTGAAAATATACTTGATCTGCCTGCAGACATAAGAAGCATATGTCCCATACATGTCAAACCTCTATCTCTTACCATCTCTGAGATCTGTGCGTTCATACGGACAGACAGGCAGACAGACGGACGGACGGACATGGCTCTATCGACTCGGCTTATAATCAACTTATAATACTCTGTGTACCTACGGTACAGAGTATAACTACTAGGTGCACAAAAAAGCTTTGCGGGACCTTTTTCTAAGTATTGGCCATCGCAAAAACATTGAACCAAAAATAAAACACAAACAAATTGATATTTGTTATGTCGTTTTGAAACGATGAAAGCTTTGCGCGGAGATATGTCGTTTGTAACACGGCCGATCACAAAATCATCATTTTAAATATAATATAAAGTTGCATTTCCAGATTTTCTTAGTTTTTTCCATGAGGAAGTTCTCGTTTATATTGAAAATACAATTTGATCGCTCTTGGTTTTTTTTAATATGTCGCGTGCTAATTGTTGCATTCTTCATAAAACTTAAGCTCTTCAGAAAACTAATAACTAATCAGTACAAATTTAACTGCTTTAGTTTTTCGTTTTTATTTCGAAAATTTATGACTTTATCTAGATGCGGTCGAACACGACTTTTATATTTTAAGCACAGAGCCGACTTAACCTACCATTTGCTACCAAAGTGCCATCAAAATATAGAAACACAACTGTGGAAATGTCCATATCAATTGAAATTATTTTCTTTTAAGATATTTTGAACCAGGGCTGCAAACCCAAACAATTTTTTGGATCTCCGCTCGCGGGTTCGAACCAAATTTACCAATGGTTCAGGTTCAGAATTTGGAGGTTCAAGGTTTTTGGGCCAAGGTTTTGGTTCGAACCTTGGTTCAGCCAAGCTTTATACACGTTTAAATAGTAATCGACCTAAAACCGACATAAACTGTTAGGGAATTGTCTCGATTTTGGGTTGGGATGGGATTTCACAATACAACTCATGACCATCAAAGCAATGATTAAGTGTTTCTACTTACACACCTGATCATATTAATAAGTACACATAGAAATTATTTAATAATAGATGGTATTTTCGTACTTTAAGTATTGACAGCTCTAAAATGTTTGGTTTTTTTATGTTGTCAATGTCTGGCCAAGCTGTGACAAAGAGTTGAAAGAGGGGAAGCCCCGTATATCAAAACTTTTCTACAAATTGTGAGTCAACCACACATTTCGCCTGATCATAATAATAGGTACAGTGTCTGTTTCTCAAAAATATCCAGTGAATACTTTTGTAATCAGTGATTTTTTGGCAACTTAAGGTGAATTTCGTATAGCTACTGCCAATAAAGAGAATTAAATAATTCTTTTTTTTTAGAAAAAATGGGTCGAAAATCTCATTGTAGTACAGAAGAAGCTCGATTGGTTCTAAACCTGAAGAAAGAATTCAAATCTTTACGAGCGATTGCCAAATTAATGAACAGGTCTCATAATTTTGTTAAAAATGCACTTGAAAGGAAACCAAGACAGGAAACCCGTGGAAGGCCACAAAAAACAACGGAAACCCTTAACCACTACATTGTAACTTTGAGCAAAAAGGACCCATTTAAGACATCGAAGGCTATTGCAGCAGAAATTGGGAATGCAGTTAGTGCTCCAACTATTCGAAGACGTCTACAAGATGCTAACCTACCAGGAAGAATTGCCAGAAAGGCTCCACTTATCACCATGAGGCAAACTTTTGCAAGGGACCACAAAGACTGGGTAGGATGCATCGGGGAGAAAAAGTGGAGGAACATTTTATGGAGCGATGAAACCAAGATAAATTTGTTTGGGAATGATTGTGAAAGGAATGTTCGACGCCCTAATGGAAAGGAATTTCATCCACGGTTTACAAAAAAAACAGTCAAACTGGAGGTGGTAATATAATGGTGTGGGGTTGCTTCTCCTGGTACGGCGTAGGTCCAATTTATCAGACTACGAACAAAATGAAGGCTGAAGAATACAAATCCATATTGGAAACAGTTATGGTACCATATGCTGAGGAAAATATGCCATTACGTTGGGTATTTCAGCAACACAATGATCCTAAGCATACATCAAGGCTTTTATCAAAATTCTTCGAGGACCAAAAAGTTGACGTTCTGAAGAGGCCAAGCCAATCCCCGGACCTAAACCCCATTGAAAACTTGTGGGGAGACTTAAAAAAGGAATTGACAAAGCATTCATTTTCAAATAAAGAAAAATTATGGGAAGGTGTCCAAAAATTGTGGTATGAGACACCAGTAGAAACCTGCCAGGCTCTTATTAAAAGTATGCCAAAAAGGATAGCAACAGTGACCAAAAATAGAGGTGGATACACTGGATACTAAGTTAGTAAATACTAATTTAGCTAAAAAAGAACACAAAATAGAAGTTTAAAATTTTTTTTCTCATTAACACATGAAGTGTACCTATTATTATGATCAGACTGAAAGCGTATCTAAGATACAAAATGATCTACTTTCTGTTATATTTTTATCCTATTTTACAATTAAGTTTATTTTATTAAAAACAAATAGTTTAACAACCAATTAGACCTAATTTGAAGTTTAAAATAATGAATAAAACTGTTTTCTGTTACCTTAAAGTCTGAGTTGATGTGTGTACCTATTAATATGATCAGGTGTGTATATAAAGTATTGTGACGAAATAAAAACTTCGAAGTTCTGGATTCAGCCCTTAAAGTAAAATGCAATTTCGTAGTCCACATACGAAAAGTGTTTGCACACTAAAGTGGATAATTCCATCAGGATAACAGAAGAAGTCACTGTGAACCGAACCGAAATTTTGGGTTCGGAACGGGTTCAGGTTCAGTTTTAATACCTTAAGAGGTTCGGTTCAAGGTTCGGTTCACAGTAATCTGAAAGTCGGAATTCCGGGTTCGAACCGGTTCGGTTCAAAACCGGTTTGCAGCTCTGTTTTGAACTAGCTTGATTCTTGTTCTTAAACCAAAATCTCAGACAAATATGGTTGTTTATTTTAAACGGAACATCCACAATAAAAATTCATAGAAAAAAAAAAAATTTTGGACTTAAAAGTGTTTGCTTTTCAAGAAATATCTTGAACCACAGTGCAATGTTAATTAGAGATGAGCACTTAGCGTGCTTAGAAGAGGGGAAAACTATTTATGGTCAATAATTGAACTGTAGGCCAATGTCAAAAGTTAAGAGCATTAAATAAAACCTTTATAAGCATTTTTTATCGCTGCGCAAGACACAGTTGAGTTAGTTGCAAAGATCACTATCGATAGCCGACAGACTTATATCGATATATTTATTGTGTTGCATGTTCTTGGGTATATTCGTACTTGCCGAGTTTGGTCACACTGTGCTGCCGACTCACATCACTAGCATGGATTTGGCGGAGACGACAAAAACTCAGAACGAAGATGAAAACTATAGCTTGTTGTGTCAAGCCCACGAGCAGTTCAACAAGTAAGCCAAGTCCTAGCTTCCAGCTAAATACCGACTCGCTAATGCTTTGTTTCGTCCTCCCACCAGCTCCGAGTACGACCGGTGTCTGGAATTGCTGCAGCAACTAGAGTCGAAGGGCGAGAGCAGTGGACCCATTCTAAGGCACAACCGTGCTGTTGTCAAGTACTATAAAAGCGGTTGTACTCAACATGCGGCCCTGCTGCAGGAGCTGGAGCAGTTGGTTATCGATGTGAAGCCCGCCAAGGGAACCGGCGAGGGTGTGGGCTTATCGCTCAAGCAGGGCAGTGCGGCCACTGTGGCGCGCTATAACAAGGCCGTCATATACTTCCATCGTCATATGTATGCCACGGCAATGGAGAAATTGGCCCCCCTGGTGGCCAGGCTGGAGGCGTTGGAAAAGAGCATGTCGGCATTGGTGGCCACATTGCAATTGCAACTGCTCTTGGCCACTAATCAGCTGAATCGTGCCGAGGCCTTTCTCGACTACTTGCAGTACAAACTGAATTTGGTGGCCACTGCTCCGAGCAGTATTAATGCAGGCACCACGAGTAACAGCGCTAACACCACCGCCGCCACTACGAATACTTCCAACACCAACACCGAGGAGACAACGACCCCCACAGCTGCCACGTCCCCCACTGCAGGCGCAGAGGTGGGGGTAGTGGCTCGAGTGGCTGGCGATAGTGCCGGCAACCTGCAACTGCTACAGCTTCTGACGCATGTGCTCAATCGCAGACCAGTGGTCATCACAGAGGATGGCACCCCCGAATATGCCGCACTCAAGGCTCAGCAGTACTACATCATGAAGGACTTCCAAATGGCCGCCAAGCAGCTGATGCGCATCAACAACGAGTGCACCCAGGCGAGGTAAGTTTACCGTGTATCCGTTATTTCCAATTTACTGCTTAGCTTTAACTTCCAGCACCATCACCCCCCAGCTAAGCACTTGCATAGCCAACAACATGGGCGTTATCCATCTTCGAGTGCGACACTACGCAATTGCGGCCAATTTCTTTCAGAATGCCCTCAACTTTGACAAGCAGCTGGCCTCCAATTTGAGAAAGAGTGCCCTGCAGGGCATGAGTTCGGCCCATTCCTGCGAGATACTATACAATCTAGGCATTGCCATGCTCCATCTGCGCCGTCCCAAGGAGGCATTTCAATGTTTTCTGGTGCCAATCAAGAAGTATCATAGCAATCCGCGAGTCTGGTTACGCATGGCCGAGGCCTGCATCATGGAGCATGAGGCGGTAAGGAAATCCTCAATTTTTGTTGACATAATTTAATCAGAAATGTTGTAGAAAGTAATGGAGGAAGAGCGCCAGTCGCTCGCTGGTTTGCCCGGCAGCTTATCGCCTAAGCCATATGCGTGAGTTGCAAATGCGAAATCTCTTTGTATTTTCATTTAATTCTTGAATTTTTTGCCGCCAGTCCCCAATCGGCCGCTGTGCCAGAACCCACGTTGGAATTTGCTGCTCTCTGCCTGCGAAGTGCACTGACCCTTACGCTACACTACAAGGCCAGCTTTCATATGGTCGCCTCGTCGGAGGACCTCGTCTGAGCCAAAAGATCTGGCTCAGCAATCGTGGCGCCAGTTGCAGGACAATAACTTTTGCAATCCCTCGAAACCGATTAGCTTGGAATCCCTAGAGAACATGCTGGCTGCCATTTATGCAGCCCACAGCTTTGTGTCGCTCCGTTTGGGCGATAATGTAACAGCTCTGGAAATGGCCAAGCAACTGCTGCATAGCGATCGCCTGTCGGATGCCCACAAGTTGGTGATGACAAAGTAATTCAATGACTTAATGAGTCACGGACTATTTTCTTATTGCAGATTACTGGCTCATATGTATGCAGGCGAAGCGTTGATGCAAATGGACAAGACCAGCGAAGCGCGCGATCATCTGGATCCCACCTTTGTGAGCACCCTCAATGCCTTTGATCTGGAGACACGCGACTGGCAGCTCAAGTCATTGGATGCAGCGCAGAATGTGGTGCGATACAATCTAGCTGTGGCCATGACCTTGCAGAATGACTTTCAGACGGCCCGAAGTTTGCTGGCCACACTAAATCACACCATAGTGGGCAACAAGGCAATAGCACTGCGTCGTTTTATAGACCTAAAGCTCTTGGCTGCTGCCAGTGCATCCATTTAGACAACAAATTTGTGTAAATATTTTAGACGGAATCAATGCGAAATGGAATGTAAATATAGAGAAACCCCTGACCCACGTATCCATCACTCAATTTTTCTTTCTAAAACACGAGCATGGATGAAGGAACTCTCGAAATATCAGCCCTGAGGTAAATGACCTATTTGTGGCCATATTATGAGTTGTGAAATTCTCAAGCTCAAGTCTACAAGCCACACACATATATTGGTTTTTGCCGTCTTCTCGACTATCTGTTAGAATGAGTTTGCTCCGAGGCGGATAGGCTATAAATTTGTTGTTTTAATTTGCTTCGAAGTTAGCAAGTTGTGTGACACTGGCGCCAAGAAGCGAGCCAAATTGTTATGCATATTCTTATCTAAACGCATCAGAGAGCTTTGCCTATTTCTCAATTTTCTGGTCCGTCTACAATAAGGGTCCAATAATAATTTTAACAATTTGCAAAATTCACGGTCAATTAGACCGTTTAATTTCATTTTGTA